>WEIV01014910.1:166515-262011 GCA_013390005.1 Calyptomena viridis | reverse complement strand
GGCGCTTCACCCCCCCCACCCCGACCGCCCCGCCGGAGGGGGGGCGCTGAGGGACTGCCCGCCCTGCCGCGGTTCCTGGCGGGGGTGGGTTGGGCCTCCTGCAGCCGAAGTTACCGGGCGGGACCCGTACGCCAAGTACCGTCCCGGCTATAAATAGCGGTTGTAAAAGGCGTTTTTTTGAGTTGGGTTTCCCTTCTTTTCCTCCATCGTCTTCGTTTTTAGCGCCCTGGTTTGGATGATGGGGGTGCGCAGGTGAGTGGAGTGAGGGTAGGGAAGGAGAAGGGCCAGGCAGGGGAAGCGCCGACCTTCCTGCTTATCGTAGAATCATGGAATGGTTTGAGTTGGAGGGGACGTTAAAGCTCATCCAGTTCCACCCCCCTGCCATAGACAGGGACACCTTCCACCAGACCAGGTTGCTCCGAGCCTCGTCCAACCTGGCCTCGAACATTTCCAGGGATGGGGCAGCCACAGCTTCTCTGGGCAACCTGTGCCAGGGCCTCACCACCCTCACAGGGAAGAATTTCTTCCTAATATCTAATCTGAATCTCTTTCAGTTTAAAGCTTAAAGAGACTTCTTGGAGGGATGGTCGGGGTTTCTATCTACTCTTTAAAACCCACATATTACCCACAACTAACAGCCCTATACAAGCTCTTCCAGTGTGCCCCTACATGCGACATACTACAGAATAAAAACTCCCTACTAGCTTCTTAATCATAGAATGGTTTGGGTTGGAAAGGACCTTAAAGACTACCTATTTCCACCCCTCAATCAATATTTTTTTTTACCTCCCCACCTGTGTCTCGGGTGTAAGATGCTCGGCTCAAACAGTTGCGGACATTTTTCTTTTACACCCAAAGATTTGCAGATAATAATTGGAGTTGTGGGGTTGGTTGCGTGACGAAATGCCTGGCAGTCGGTCTATGTGTCGCGTAGTGCCTCCGACGTGCCTTTTTTCTTCAACTGTGATGTGTTTGTAGATAATAAGAGGCATAAAAATGTCTCATTTCCAGCAAGCGCGTGCCCGTTGTAAATACACATGTGTGTGCACAAGAGCGTGTGTGCGTGGACCGACGTCTCCCGGTGTTCCCACTGTTTCAATCACTGAAACAGTGGTTTCAGAGGAACACGAAGTGTGTTGGACTTGCATTTCTGCTTTCAGAGATTAATGAATCTTGTGAAAGGGACAGTGATAAGTTAATCATGCTGTGCCTGCTGTGTTTTCATAGACTGAAAAAAATTATTGCTATAATTGAGCTGATAAATTCTGTGGGTTTTTTTCGGCTTGCTCAATCTCTATTTGGCAAGAGGTTGTAGATGCTTCACTTCTTTAGGGTTTTTTTTATGGTATCCTTTTCTTCTCAGCCTACAAATAAATGAAACAAGCAAAAAAGAAACAGTATCGAGTAAGAATTGTCAGGGAATATCTAGGTGAGGTCTTGTGATTGAACCACGGTAATCCCTTTCATGGAAGCGGTGGAGTATAAGGAAAGCTGATACACAAGTTGCTGCGAAATGCTCTACAGTAACTCGGGAAAAATACAGTTTTTCTTTGAGTCTCTAGCTAGACAGTCTCTCCTGGTAGCCGGTGAAAGGTGTTTGAAGAGGTGTCTTGGGTTGGCTTTTTTTCTTTCTTTTTTGAAGTTCACTTGGTCTGTTCTGGAATGCTTCAGTCTTAATTATACCCTGTTCAGCAAGTCCGTCTCGGTGAGCTCTGTGCAGTGCTGGATGTGTGAACTCCAGCATCTGCAGAAAGTTCTGCAGAGCTGAGGGGCCTCTGGGCACTGGGACAGCAAACCCCAAGCTGTATTTTGGACAAGCGTGTCCGTGCAGTTCTGTCATCACGCTGGTGTTCCACAGACAAAAATATCTCTCTGCCGAGAGTGCGGGTAATGTTTGCTCGCTTAGAGAATTTTTAGGAAAAGCGCTTCTAAGTTTGTTGCCAGCAGTTAATGCTGCTTGTTGAAGGTTCGCTGAAGGTTTCCGTGCGTTGTAGCAGCGATACAAACAGTTTGAGTAGCGATTGCTGTCAAAAACCTGCTCCTGGACCTAAACCGGGCTGCTCCCTGCTGCCGAGGCTTAAACGAAAAAGTTCTGTTGCAACCTGGAAAATGGCCTTTGTGACCAGAGGAGCTTGGGGAGGTGGGTGTGAGTCTTGTTCCCTGGGCGAGCAGCGAGCTGTGTGTGGGTGAACAGAGCTGTCATTGCAGTGGTAACCCCGCGCCGTTGGGTGCTGCGGCGGCCGTGACGGGGACGTGCTTTCACAGCCGCCGCGCTGGGCCGTTCTGCTGCTGAGCAGTTCAGCTCCCAGCCTGCAAATGCTCGTATCCGAGCGTCTGATGGCAGCCCTGAACGCTCGCAGAAAGCAACTGCTCATCCTTGTTTATATTTCTCCTGGTGCTTTGATGCAGTGATGTTAAGCAACTCCTTTTGTCAGGGTAAGTTTTAGCTGCCTTTAATCTTTCTGATAAAAATAGCTCCTCAGCTTACCAGGGCAAAGTTTGTGCTGCTGAAATTGGTCTGCTTGTGTTCTGAAAATACAACCTTTCCTGTTAAACCCAAGCAGCTAAATCCAATGTCTGATCTGGGAGAAGGAAGCAGAGATGAAAGGGTAACAGAAGTGGGTGCTGTGACCATAGTTAAGTTTCACGATAGTCCCATTTTGTAGTTGCCCTGCTGTTCTTTGTATCCAGAAGGAAGGTTAAGACTGGTGGCTGTGCTGTATTGAACAAGCTGGCTCCTGTGCTAGAATGTCCGTGGGAAAGATTTTTCCTTGTCTAGCCAGGTAGGAGTAGTGCCTTTGTCTAATTACCACTTTATTAGATACATAGTCGTTTTCATACCTAAACATTTGTCTCCTCTGTGTCTGTTGTGAGACATTCTCGTTCAGTGTGCCATAGATTGAACTAGGAACTCCTACAAAAAGTGGAATACAGTAACTTTGCTAATGGCAGTGTGTTATTTTAACACTGAGTGTCGTGATTATTTTGTAAATCATACTTCTAGTCTCGGGGTTGGGAAAAACGTGTCTGTGTGGAGCAGTAGCCAAGCTGGAGGTGTTCAGGTGCCCCTGGACCGTGGTCCCTTCTGCAGGTAGCTCAGTGGGGTCTGGGTTGCACTGAAGTCGTGCCCGTGTCTGCATTTGTTACATTCCCTGCAGCTTGTGCTGCTGTGGAGCTGCGCCAGTTCCAGGAACAACACGGCATAATCTGGGCCAGAGCAGGGGTGTCCCTGACAGTGTCAGGAGTTAAAGAATTCCTAAAGTAGGTGAAATTGGGAAGAAGGTGACACGAGCGGCTTCAAAAGCCCCATTAGAGCTGGATTTTCACCTCGTACTTTCTCGTGTATGTGGGTTTTGCCGATTTCTTTACACAGATTCGGCAGCGTGGCTGCTGTGACAGCCCCGGTCACTCACGTTCTCCTCGCAGCCCATGTGTTGGCATCCAGGGCCTGGATCTTGCACTGGGGGAAGGCTGGCCCTGCCGCACGTGCCTTCCTACGTGCCGAGATAAGCAGATCTCTGGCTGACTCCCGGCCAGCTACAGAACTTCACAGTACGCAGGTCGTGTCGATGCGCAGCCTGATTTGATCCTGCTCCCCTGCCAAAAACCTGATGGGTGTAGTGCAGTGGGGTTAGGTTTTAGTTTTAGAAGAGGTAGACAAAACCAAAGGAGCTTAAGGAGAGACAGCGAGGTTTTCTAAGCTTGTGTTCACGTTCTTAGCTGAGGCTTCAGAGGGAGTGACGTCTCGGGGATCTAAAACCAGATTTTGTTTGGGCACGTGAAGGCATTAGTATGGATGTTTTAAAGGGTTCGTTCCTGCGCGGCTGAAAGGCTTCATGGCAGCCTGTGTGATCGGTCTGCTCTTCACTGTGTGATACGTGAAAAGCTTGAGCGTCATTTGTGTGCTGTGACAGTAAGAATTACTATTGTACACATGCTTCCTCCACCTCCCCCTGCAACAAGGAAAAGAGTAATTCCATTAGGGGACAAGACTTGGATTTATAAGCAGAAAATTTGTGGCAGAAATGCATCTTGTGAAAAGCTGTAGGTGAAGGTGTGTGTGCATTTGTGCTTATTCCACAGGAACATTCTCTGTTCTGTGGAACTTGCGCCATAACTGTCTGGGATGGGAAAAAGTGCGGTGGGATATTTCATGGCTATATTGTTTCTTAAGACTCAGCATTTACATGTAACCAAAGGGTCGGAAGATGATGCCAAGCAAGAATGTTTACTTTGAGCTGTAAGTTTGATACAAGCTAATTATTTTCTTTCTCACCTGAAGTGACTGACCCGCATAACTTGATGCCAGTGGTTGTGATCTGGGACAGGAGATTTGTACGATTAGAAATGGGCTCATTTAGAGAGACTAGTGCAGCTAATTCTTAGCAATTCCTGAAGCATCGATGACAGCAGGATATTGTGTACTTTCTCAGTGTTTGGGGCTTTTGTAGATTTTTATGAGGAGGTTGACACTCACATCTGTGTGGGATGAAAAGTTGAGCAGATGATCTGCCAGCCGGATCGTGTGTGACAGTCCACAGTCCTGCCATTGTGCCCGTTCTTTTTTTTATTATTTATTTATTTAAATTCCTATTTGGAATTATAGTTGCACATGTACTGGGGAGTTTAGAAAACTGATTCCTTCCCTCAAATGATTTAAAATTAACTCACTAAGTGCTGTCTTGTGCTGTGGTGTAGAGCCCTTGGAGAAGCCCTGCTAGCAGCAGGCGGGACTAAAGGCTGTGCTCGGAGGTCGGGCTTTGCTGTACTCCAGAGATCTCTTTGTAGCTTGTGAAATGATTCCCAGTTTTCTGCTGCAGATGATTCACTTTCTGTCCTGGCTGGACCTTCCTTGGAATCATCGTCCAGTGCCTTTAATTATTTCTACAGCAACATGCTGTGTTTTGTTATTATACATGCAGCTTCACATTAAAAAAAATCCACATATTCTTAGCGTTCATCTTTATTAGATATTTCACCTGTCAGTAGAGAAGAACACAAACAAAACCCCTCTCTCAATTAGCAAAATACTGCAAGTCAGTCTGAAATCAGAGTGGAGGGGGTAGTTAAAGAACATGATTTGAAAAATTCTGGGGTTTGTTCTTATACAAAAGCATGTGGGATAGTTTAGAAATCTGACACTTCCACCCTAATTTGGTTTACACTTTCAAGAATTTTTGCTTTGTAAATCTTCCTTTTAACATATGTTATGTTTTCCATCTGTCTTCTCAGATGTCTAAGATACAGAGAGAACCTAAATTGTTTATTTAGAAAACTCTCTTTAGTAGAGGTGCCTCAACAAATACTATTAGGTGTTGTGCACAATCATAGTGTGGATAAAAAGAAAACCGAAACTTCTATTAGCACTGGTAATTATAACGTGGAGTCTAAATCTCTTAAGATATACTGTGATCGGTCTGCTCTTCATTTTATTTATCATTTTTCCTTTTTTATTCACCATTGAGAAATAAACATCTTATTTGTGACACTAGATAAATGCAGTATTTTTTGCTTGCAATAACTTCTTATATGTGCAGATATATTTTAATTTATACATCTGTAAGTCTGTAAAATAATCCCCTGCTTCCCTGCTGGTCACCTTTAACGCTGAGAGAGCTTCCTCAGGAAGAGAACATTGCCCAAAGGAGTTGCTCTTCCTGGGTGATACGCTTCTCATTTCCCCACTGCTGTTGAACATGGCTGGGCCAGGCTTTGGAGCAGGATCCTTTCTGTTGGAGAGTGAGAAGTAAAAACGGAGTGTTAGATTCCAGCCCCTGTCTGTGTGTGTCACCAAAGAGCACGAGCTGCTCTCGCTGTGCTCAGCTTCACCAGGGGGACTTTGGCAGCTGATGTAGTGGGTGTTGGTGATGACATCACTGCTGTGTCGTCATCTGTGTAGTTTCATCTCTCAGAGAAAAGAGCTGGGGAAATTACCAAGAGGCTTGAATTCAGTAAGTACTGAGTGTCAGTCTGGTTTGGAGGAGCTGTGAAGTTTTTTCCTAAGGTTCATAAACTCCCTTAAGGAAAGTATTAATGAGAATGATTCAAAACAGCCTCATCTTAGTGAATTCAGTGCTTTAAAGTAAAATAGATTCGTGAGGGAACTGGGGGGGTTTGTATTCCCAGTTACGGTTGGAAGCTTTTTTTAGACAGAAATATACAGAAGTCATTACTTTTAAGCAAACATCTGCTGTTGCTTCCTTATGTGTGTTTGGTTTGTTTTGAGTTGTATGTTCTTGCACAGCTGAATTGGACTTGCCAAGCAAAAGACACTTCACTTAAATTTGGTGTCAGAAATAGGGAGGAAAAAGTGGCATTAAAAAGAACAGAAACACACTTTTTGGAGTTTTTATACATCATAAAGGAGATCCAAAACTTGCCTGTTCCCTTGTAGTGTTGCTTCACTTTGTTTTGTTGGTTTCTTAATATTACTTCAAGTGTGTATTTATCTATTTTAGTCTTCACAGGATAGGCCTGTTCTGTGGGAGAAGGTGCATTAAGGGTGGGAACTTTGAGAGAAGGATTCGTGCAGTTGAAGGGAACGTTGGGAGCTGCCTGAGCCAGAACTGAGCTCGAGTTGTCAGCACTGAAACTGTCAGTCACTGTGGGGAGGGTGAGGGACTGAACACTTCAAAATCTGAACCACCTTTGTTGACAGTATATTTACTAAGAAGCCTGTCCGGGGAATGTCACAGTTAAAAGTTTGTTTGTCAAGATAATTCACGTCTTTGCACGTTATCTGCTGATTTCTTTTCCAGCTGTGCAGAGAGGGTGGCACAGCCAGAAGGGGAGCAGTGGCTCTGTCAGCGGTGGGAGCCAGCTCCAGGCATTCACTGCAGACCCTGCATTTCACAATGCCTTAAGCAAGTGCCTGCTGTTAATTACCAGATTCTCAGATGATTCCTCTTTAAAGGGTCATCCCCAACTTAAATGTTCTGTCAGCTGTAAAATTAGGGCAACAGACAAGATGTGTGTGTTTGTGATGAGAAGGCAATCCTGCTTCTGTTAATGTGCTCCAAGAACCTTAAAATATTTAATCTTCAGCAGGATGATCTTGTGAATGAGAGGCTGATGTTCCCAGTGCGGTGTCTCCCAGTCTGTAGGCAGATTGTTTGCCTCCTTTTCTTTCTGTCCAGATTTCTTTTCTTGTGGCAAAGAAATGTACTGGAGCCTTTTGGTCGGTAGGTTTGTGTATCCCAATTGCCACTGCACTGTCAGTAGCTGTGTCTGTTGTGGATGTTCCTGGGTAGTATTTAGTTACACACAAGAGCAGACATGGCAACAGTGTCAAAATAGTGAAGACACCTTGGGAAATAATTGAGAGGAAGAATGGTTTTGGAGAGGTTGTGTAGGACCAGAGGAAGGCAAAGTCAGTGCATCATTTGCCATCTGATGCTTCCAAGAACAGACCAGAGCTAACACTTGTTGCGCTGCTTCTGCCATGTGTTTTGGGGGCTATTTTGGTTTTATTCCCCTGTGGGAAGAAATGAGAGACAAGCTTCTCATCTGGATGTTTTTCATATTTGTTTCTTTATGTCAACTTTGGTGCATTTAATGTGCTCTTATATACTACTTTGTTATTGATAGGGGAACATTCAAACAATCCAATTTTTATGGAAGGGAAAACCTGAAAACAGAGATTATTCCTGAAAGAAGCCAGTATCTTAGGTTTTTCTAGACTTTTCACACAGATTGGATTGTCATTATGAGCACAGCAAAAGAGGGATGGTGGAGACAATTTGAATAAGTGCAGCAGAGAGAAGCTTGAGGTTATGGCATTGTGATACACAACGTGCAGGTGGAAGGAGAGGCTGGGACTAAACCTGGTGTAACCAAGGAAGGATCTCAGTTTATACTGTTTTCATGGACATAAGAATCCAGGGAAAGAACAGTTGACTTTTCCTGTATCAGGTGGTAGTTGTTATCACTCACATTAGTTGTGGTATAATGGATATAAATATATGCATTTTTCCCGTCCTGTTCATGTGTCTGGTGGTGGGGCTGGTGTCAGGAGCACTTGTAAAAAAAGTCAGTAATACTGATAGTGGAGATTAGAAGAGAACAGATTCTTTTTTTGTTAGTTTTGTGATTTGTTTGCTCTAACAAGCTTCAGTTTTGAAAAGTCACTTAGTTGCTGAAGTCTTACAAATATGGACTGGGGGAGATTTTAGGAGCTTGAAGCTACTTCAGATTAACTAGATTCTAAACTGATAGTGTACCTTTGGGTTATTGGGATGCAGAAAATGGATCTAATTTAATTGCTTTTAGGAACTTTGCTGCTTACTTGCATGTCTGTACCCTGAGTGGGATTCATCCTATGGAGGAACGTCATACTTTGCCAGAAGACAAGTTGCAGAGGAAGTGGCAGAACAAATGCTTCCTTCACAATCCTCCTATCCCTAAACTCCCAGCCATAGGAAAGCAAGTGAAGGCACGTGTTATACCAGTTTTCAAAAAGTGCTAGAAGGACAATACTGGCAACTGCAGACTGGTCAACCTCCCTTCCATCACTGGGGAAGGTCATGGAGGAGCTGGAATAAGTTTAGTTAGGGACTAACAAGGAGGATGGGGACTGGAGCAAGTGCTTTCTGAGAGGAGCCTGAGGGGCTGGGCTGCAGACAGACCTCCTGATGTCCCTTCCAACCCAGGTAACTGCGGGTCTGTAAGCAAGAGAGTGTCATGATAATGATTCCAATGACTTTCCTAGAGGAAGTACCAAGATTTTCAAAAAGCGAAGCATGTTTCTGTGTATTGACATATTTGAATTTTGACCCGTCCACTGACTTAGGAATGAGCAAACCAGATCATATTCCAAATGCAAGTGGTTCAAATGATCAGGCAGGAGGAAATTTAGTTAAATATTCAGATGTCATCTTATGCAAACTGTCAAGTGCCGGGACTCGCCCAGATCCCTTCTGTTGGATCTCTCATTCCCCCTCACCACGCTCCACCCAGCTGGGGCTCCAGCCAGGTCCCTCATCACCATCATTCTCAACCTGTTTGTTGAACATCATGTCTGAAGAAGTGGTGCTGCTCTGCTGAAAGTCAAGGTCAGATACATGTCAGTTCACAATCTTTGTGTCTCATTAGGTAAAGACACTAATGTAAAATTTCCTTACTGGAAATTTTTTATTTTCCATGAATGTGTTGTTTAATTGCTCCAAAACATTAAATGCTGTAATTGTCTTTTATGAAACAATACATCACAGAATCCTCAAACCTCGAAAGGAAGCTGGATTGGATGTGGTAATTGCTGACTGCACCAAACAGTGTGGCTATTGAGGGGAGCTACCTGACAGCAAATTTTAGGGAATGGCTGGAGCTCTGAACTGTTGAGGCTTTGTCTGCTGGGGTCTGGCGTGATTGAAAGAAGCCTTACAAAACAAAATTGGGCTCACTGAAATGTAACAGCTATGTTGGCATGAAAGAAAGGCACGGTGAAAATACTGCTTGCGTGCCGGACTGCAGAGTGACTTGAGTGCCTGCTCCGTGCACGGGCAGTCAGGTTGTGACAGGAAAACTCCCAGTCACGTTTGGAGCAGAGATTATGCTGTAAAAAATTAAACTGAATTTGATAGTTCTCCTGCTGTTTGCTATGTGAGATAATAAGTCACGTAGTGAAACACCTTAGAATGTTTGTCACCTCTCCAGGCTGAGCTAGAGGGGAAAAAATGGTGACATTGAAACCAGTTAATTGATTGAATATGTATATTGAGAAAGTCTCCCAATAACAGTCACAAACAGTCATACAGATGAAAGTGTTCTGCCTTGAGAATGCAGCACAGTTTGGGTTTTTTTTTCTTCTCAGAAGACTTAGAAGGAAACAGAACATCTTTTTATATTCTGATTTCTGAAAGTGTTGTCCAGGAAGGCAGAAAACTGTGACATTTAAGCTCATAAAACTGAAATTAGGAGAGAAAGTGTCTCAAGTGTGGTTATCTTCTATGTGTGAAAATAGCTGTTCAAGGAACACAGAATGCTCAAATTGGAGAAGGAGCCTTTTGGAAAGAGTAGGGGGTGGTAGTTGCCTAGTGCTTTTCCATGCCTTCTGAAAAACATGTCATCTCTGTTTTTTGGTGAGGACATTTGGTTTTATGTAACAGAGGTAATGAAAGGTGTGAAATTTAGGATCGAAGTGCCGTGTTAGAGACAAGACACTACAAGGTGATTCTCCACAGCTTTAGTCAGCTCTGGTGCTTCCTGAGCACTAAATTAGAGATATGTGCCTTATGAGTTTAGGGAATCTGTTCTCCTTTAAAATCCAGACAACTTCTCCTGTTCTGATGTGTGCTCAGGAAGAGGCAGGTTTCAGAATGGAGCAGCTGCAGAGCTTGGTGGTGCAGCAGGACTCCTCAGTGTAGATGTTTGCTGAGCATTGCTTCAGGTAAAGGCATCACTCAGTTTTTTAGGCTCTTGGTATCTACCTTTGAAAAATAGTTGAAGCATTGAGAATGGGATCAATTATATTGTTCTCATGAGGATGGAAGGACCTGCAGTTGCTTTTCATTTTTCTGTCAGTAGAAATAGGCCATGTTCTTATTATGGCAGATTTTTATATGTATGTAAGTATATTTATTCTTCTCATAGCTGCCAAGACAATCTCTTATCTTTATGGATTTGTTGCAGACATGCTCAAGTAGATTTTTGTTTTCTGTTGTATTTTATAACTGTTGTAAAATGTGCCGTGTGTCGCTGTTTTTAACGTACGTGACTGATTAAATATAAAAAGATGATTAATCATTGCATGAACATTTGAAATCTCAGTGAATTTTTACATGACCACTGAGCTAAGTTGTTTACCTGCTTTTTATTTTCCTGCTGGCAGAGCTGTACATTTTCCATGCCTGACCTTAACGTACAGCCTTCCTACAGGAGCTCAGGAGCAATAGATTATTTCAGGTTTTAAGAGCCAGTATTCCCAAATGCTTTCTTCACTCTTTTTGTAAACTGCAAAAACATTTCCAGCCCTTGGCTCTAGCAAGACTGAGAGAGTCCAGCCAGCCAAGCAAAAAGAAAAATTGGCCATTTATACTGCAGCATCCCATCTTGAAATAAGGCTGGAAAAAACTATGCTTTGAGCCCCAGCAGCATCTTCCCCTTCCACATTTTGTCAGTCCTCTGCCCATCCCCACACACATCTCTTGTTAATGAAATATTAACAGTTTTGGTGCAGAAGCTTGGAAAAATGCCTTTTAGTGGGATTTGCAGAAGCTGTCTGAACGAGAGCTGTAAAGCTTGAACTTAGAGTGAGGGGGGATGATGAGCAGTTTAACAAAGGTGAAGCCTCAGCCATGGCCCCACCTCGGTGACTGCACAGGCACATGGCTTTGGTTGTGCTCCAGCTGCAGCCACCACCATGGCAGAGCCTCCCAACATTTATCATTTTTCCTCAGGGACCAGGCACCCACCGGGAATTCAGCACCCACCGGGGACTCACCTCTGGCTAAATGGGCTGAGCCCGAAACAGCCAGTGGGGTTTTCATGAGGAGGGTGAGAGAAAAGGAAAATAAGGAAATCTTGAAAGAGGGAAAACAAACCAGAATGTGTAGGAAGAGACAAACTGCAGCTCAGTCAGTGCTGAGTGGTTGTGTGGGAAAGAGGAGGAGAGACGAAGCAATGGAGTTGAAGGTACACCAGGAACTTCTGTAGAAGACAAGATGAAAAGGTGAACTAAACCTTTGCAACTACCACCCCCCACTCTTTCCAAAGGGAAAGACAGTGAGGAAGAGAAATTAAATTAAAACTACTTGAACGAACCTTGCTAACAAAAATATTAGGTTGTTACTTGCCTGCTTGGGAGGGAGCAGGGATGTGTTCTGAGCTGGGATGGGTCTTGTCACAGCCAAGTTGTGCAGTCCTGGAAGGATGGTCGACTTCAGTATGTGATGCTCGCAGGGGCAGGGTCCTTGAAGGATGTGCTGCTGCAAGCGCCTCAAAACAGCCAGAATTCAACATTTTTTGTCTGTGTTTACTCAGACTGTTTGTGTAATTCACTGGTTATTGTAAATCTGAACATTTTTGTTAATTTTTGTTCAGTTAGGTTGAATTGGAAGTTCACATGCTGATGAAATGTGTGGCATTTGAGATGCCTTGGTGGTGCATCCCTGCTTTGTGATCCAGGTTACATGGCATTTGGGGTTTGTTGGTTTTTTTCAATGTACCATCTTAGATCATTTTTGCTGCCCCAGTCTTGCACCACTTTTTGTGGTTGAAAAGTGAGTTAAACTTCAAAACAATAAAACTTTTGGGATGCCCTTCTTTAGTAAAGAACTTTTCTTTGCTCTAACGTGGAAGAAAACATAATTTGTCTGTTGCTCACTGTGAGGGACTGAGGTTTATTGGGGCTGGTTTGGAGGGGCAAAATTAAGTTTTCACACATTCGCATTACAGTAAAAGTGGTTGTTTTAGGTCACATCCTTGAACTGGAAGAATCTACTGACAATTCATGTATGTATGAGCAGCTACTCTGATAAATTGGAGGTGGTCTGCTTAGGTGTTTATTAGTAATGCTATATGTGGTTACTCTTATGTCTTCAAATATGTAACTTTTATTTTCACATGGAAGTACCTATATACAGTAACTTGCTATTTTTTTAGTTACATACCAATATAATCTTATCGCACAGATGCTGCTTATGAAGTGCAATAAAATATTTTAGTTAACCTGAGTTGCTCCTTTAAGGAAAAAAAGGCCCCACCGCTTTTTTATTAGTCTGCATTTTCCAGCCAGGCAGAGCTGTTCCTTCAAGTGGCTTAATGAAGATTTGATTGATTTATTTTGCTCATCTGGAGAGTGTGTGGATTACCTCTGTCAATATTGGGCATGATAAATGAGGGCTGGGCACTTACAGAGCAATCTGAATTATTTGAGCCGTTCAGTGATCAAGCAGTGGCTCAATTCAAGAGGCATTACAAGGGGAAAATGCTGAGTGCATTTTGGGATCTTCTGAGGTAGCAGATCATGGTACAAGTCAGTGACCAGAAACTGATCTTAAATGTGTTTATATGTGAGACTGGGGATCAAACTGCTGAAGAAGTAGTTGTTGTCTTTGGTGAATCTTCAAAGCTGAGCTGGAAGATGTTTTGGCCATGTGCACACATAAATGACAAGGTTGAGATGGGATTGCCCAGTGAAATGCAGTGGGATAACAGAGGAGGTCAACTGGCTTAGGATCACAGTGAAGGTCAGAGCAGGTGATGTAATTGCTCTTTTGGGAGAGTAAATCAGTAGGAAAAAATCTCTTGTTATTTCTGCTGTCATCTTTTAGCCAAAACAAGAGAAATTTGAAAGTTAGATTAGTTCATTGTATTTGTGCCACCTTAGTTTCCTTAAGATTTATTTTGTCAAGTCTTGGCAGAAAACCTGCTTATTGGCCAGTGCTCTACCCTGTCTGGTTGTGTGTGCACAGGGTGTAACAACAACTGCTCTGAAAGGCTCTGGAGTTCATGTCCTGGGGACCCTTCCTTGCTTCCTGGCAACTTGGGTCTTGGGTGAAGATGTACCTGAATGTACTGGTACACAGTAGTGAAGATAAATATTTTAGCTACTTGTTTGTTGCTTTTCTCACCCATGTTTCTGTTTTAACTTGTAGATTTCGGATCTTTGTTTGACTTGGAAAATGATCTTCCTGATGAGCTGATCCCCAATGGCGAGTTGGGCCTTTTAAACAGCAGTGGGAACCTCGTTCCAGATGCAGCTTCCAAACACAAACAACTTTCTGAACTTCTAAGGGGAAGCAGCGGCTCTTCCTTAAACCCAGGAATTGGAAATGTGAACTCGAGCAGCCCCGTGCAGCAGGGGGTTGGTGGCCAAGTCCAGGGGCAGCCGAACAGCGCGAACATCGGGAGTCTGGGTGCTATGGGTAAGAGCCCTCTGAACCCGGGAGACTCGTCTGCTCCAGGCCTGGCCAAGCAGGCAGCCAGCACCTCTGGACCTACCACACCTGCATCCCAAACCCTGAACTCTCAAGCACAAAAACAAGTGGGGATGGTGACGAGCAGCCCTGCAACATCACAGACTGGACCTGGGATATGTATGAATACTAATTTCAGTCAGACACACCAGAGCCTTCTCAACAGTAATTCTGGTCACACTTTAATGAATCAGCCTCAGCAAGGACAAGGGCAGGTAATGAATGGATCTCTTGGGGCAGCTGGAAGAGGAAGGGGAGCAGGAATGCAATATTCTGCCCCTGCCATGCAGGGGAATGCAGGCAGTGTGCTGGCAGAGACTTTAACCCAAGTATCTCCACAGATGGCTGGGCACACCGGGCTGAACACAGCACAGACAGGAGCAATGACTAAAGTATGTACATGCCATTTAATATATTCTATTTGTTGCACTTGTTTTTTCTCCATATAGGTGTTTAGGGAACTCAGTAGATCCTTTTCTGGAACAGAACTAAAAGGTGTGCTTTCTTGAGTCTGTAGCTACCTGTTTCAGTCACCAGTGATGCTGTGAAAGCAACATAATTGAAGCAGTACTACTCATGTAATCAGAAATGAAAGCACTTGTTGAAAAAGACGTCCTTGAAGTTAAAAAGTTGGAGAGTATCTTAGCAGGGTGAATTAGAAAAGAGTAATGTAATCTTGCAGAAAGGGAGCAGATGATTACTTGTGTGCAGGATCTCAATTTAGCTGCCAGACAACAGCATCTTCTAAAGCAATGTGAACATTGTGAGAGAAACACTTGTGGATTGAAGGGAGCAGTGTAGCAATTGCTCCTCTTGTCAAGGACCACTGTCAGCAGCTGTGCAGCAAATGGTTTTTAAATATGGAGGAACTGATCTGGAAACATCAAATTGCACGTAGGTTGCCCAGCTAATGCAAACTCTGAAAGGGAAGGTCAGAAGTCTAATTCTGTGGCCTTTGCAGGTCAGGACAGGGAATATATACCTGGAAGTATCTGCCTCTGTCATGGGGCACTGCTCTCGTGGTCGCTGCTTGATGTAGTTACTGCTTTTTAGTTCTTTGTTTTCCAGGTGTGAGCTTGGAGCAGTGTTTTGACTGCTGCTCCTCCTGCAGTGTGTCTTACCTCTTGCCTGGGTTGCTTTGGTACAGCTCCTTCTTGACATTTTCATGGCAAAGCCACCTTGTTCTGATATGTAGAAAAACATGAATTTTTATTTCTGATCTTTTATCTATTTGTACATCACAGTAAATTATTAACAAGTAAATGTTAATTCAGTGATGTGTTTGGAATTGTGAAAAAAATTGCATTGCCTGACATGAAAATGTGTGTCCCATACTCCAAAGAGGTGCTGACATCACTGTGGAGTACTGTACAGTTAATTTTATTTTTTAATAAAAAGCATTCTCTCTTTAGTGAAGGGAATCCCTTTGCTTAAGGAAGAGATGTTTGTGGTCTGAGTGAAGGTCAGAGCATCTGAAAGTGAATAAAGCTGCCCCCAGCCTCTGAAACAGCTAATTTTGCTGTATGGAGCAGATTGGTCTGCACAGAAAGAGAAAGAAAACCAAATCTTTCATTTGGTTTTCTTTGAAATCTGTGGGGAGAGTGATAAATTCTAATTATCTGGCTTATTTCTTGAAACTTACAGATATCCAGGTGGTTGAGAGTGATTTTTTTCCCAGCCATTGCACAGTTTTGTGGTGAAACCGCTGATTTTCTGTGTGAACCAATTCAAGCACAATCACTGCAAAGCAGAAGGACTTGCTTAAGGTCTTCATGTGACAGAGTCTGTGTGGGCCTGGTCAGAGAGGTTCTGTGAGGTCTTGATTTACTTTAAACAACTGCACCCTGGTAAGGAACAGGCCAGCACTGGAGCCAATTCCGTATTTCGGGGATTTCAGGCTCAGTCTGGTACCTGCTGCACATGGGATTCACCAGCTCAAGAAGGCAGCGCAGACCTTACCAGTTATCGTATGTTCGAGAAACAAAGTAAAGTTAGTTTGAACAAGGAATACATTGGAAAAGAGTAGTGAACGGAATGTTTAATGACAGAGTGTAAGTGACAAAATGGTGCTTCAGTGGATGTGCTAGAACTTAAGAAAAACAATTTTACAAACTCAGCCAGCTTATGAAAAATAGGACAATTGGTCTTTTCCAGGGCTTCGTCTTTTGTTGAACAAGATGAAGCTTAAAAGCATTGTGTTTCCTTAAAAAAGTTATACTTTATTTCCATCTTAATTTTCTCTTAGTAAGAGAGCAGGTGAGCTCAGTGTTTTATATAAAGGTTTTGCGCTTCCATTTTGGAACAAATACTTGCTCCCTGAATTTTCTTCTGCCAAGCAGCAGCATTCTCTGGTTTTGCCGTTTTCCTTAGTAGGCATTTGAGGATTGGTATCCTTTTCTAGTGTCTCCCCATCCCCCAGCTTGTTGTCCTAATGGGATTATCAACCATGATTGAGTATTAGCTTTTTCTTTACTGATGCTCCAGTTGTGTGGAAAGCTTTTAAGAAAAGTAAAGAAACACTTCAGTGAGTTCTTCTGAAACTGAAATTTCTGCTGAAGGGGGATGTGGGTTAGTTCGTTTTTACACCTCCTTTTCCCTGGTGTTCACCACTTAATGTGTACAGCTTAAAAGATTTGAAGAGCTGTAATAAAAGTGGTGAGGCAGCTGATCTACCTAATAGTGAACGTGCCCAACTTGACTCAACGGCTTAAAATGTAGCTTCCATCGTGCTTGAAGAACTGTGTAAAGGCTGGAAGGGAATTCTCTAGGTGGTTACTGTAGCAGTATCCTAAGGGAAGGAAAGGGATGTGAAATACAAATGCAGAAAAAGCACTTTTTAAACCAAGATTTTCTCATTACATTTAAAGTAAGTGATGTGCATCATGGATTAATCTCGTTCAAGTACAGCTCAGCAGCCCATTTTTCTCAATTCAGTGTGTTTATATGCAGTGTGTGGAACTTTGGATCCTTTATGGTTTGGGACTGGTTTTGTTCTGTGGTGGCTCGTTCTAATCCTTTTTTAGGAAATGACTAATCAAGGCAAGTCCACCGCTTTTTCTGGCTTTTCTTTCTTGTGGTATGTTATTGTAAGCATTCTTTCTAAGAGGGAAAAATATCCAGAATCTGATCCCTGCACCCACTCTCAGAAGTAACTGGGATTCATGTCATCAGGATCATGATGAGACAGTCTGGTTAATTTTTGGGCAGAAGGCAGAACTGAGCATGGTAACTGGATCTCATTTTCATGTGCTTGCATAAGTCCAGAGTGGGGATAAACTTTACCTCAACCAAAAAAAGAGAGTGGAAAATAACCAATTCCCAATGTCAGAGGGCCACAAGGTGCTGATGTCAATGTTGTCCATTGTCAGGGAGAGATTGAGCAAGTATTTTACTTCAGTCTGTAGAGGTGTGAGCAAAGGATGTCACAGATTTCACATGATCCTCCCAAAGATTGGTGAATTTGACTTGCTGAGATCACCTGGCAACCCCTGAGGAACTTTATCTTCCATGCTGCTCCTTCACTGCCAGACTCCTTTCCTGTAACAATTTTGGTTGCAACTGTGGTGGCATTGTGGCTCTGTTTTCTTGGATGACACTACAAAGATAGTTTTCAAGTGACTGGATTGAAGTTCTTAAGGCAATCAGCTTTAAAGAACACAACGATTCTTCCTTGAAGAACTGTTGATGGGGGTAGAGGAACAGCTCATCTTGTCACAGTCATTTCCAGTAGTAATGAATTATCCTTTTGTGCTTTTTTTTTTGTTACGTCCATGAAGTCTAGAAAACCATCAAGTGTTCAAACCATCTAGAAAGTCTTGTCAGAGTTGGTTTTTTTTAAGATTGTTGGCTGTCAAGCATGATAAGCAGCAGCAAAGCTAAGCAGATGGTCATTGCTTCCATAGGAATGAGCACTTCATTGGAAGCGTGCTTGTGCCTAATACTCTCCTGTTGCTGTGGGAGTTCATCTTTTCCAAGTGAGGGATTTGAAGCCTTCCTATTGTTCATTGTGGCTGGCAAGAACTTGCAGTTGTGTTTCTGTAGCTCAGTGGTTGGACAGTCTCTTGCTGGGATACATTCCCCTTATCCTTGTATTGCTATCAGAGCCTGTGGAAAGTCAGAAGAAAACATTGGGAAGTTCTCATTTATTTTGTGTGGTTCTCAGACTTCCTTTTTGCACTGTGTTAAGAGTTTTGGACAGTGATTCACCTAATTGGTACTTCTGCTCTTTCCCTGAAGAAGTAGTAAAGTCTCATTCAGATGAGAGAGCTCTCAAGTGTTTTCTTTTCCATGTGTTTCCAAGCTGTAAAGCCTCCTTGTACAATTCTGTGAAAGGCATCACCTTTTCTTCAGTAAATTCAGAGTTGTATCACTCCAGTAAGGATATGTTGGTGCTCACCAGCAGGAACTTAGGGAAAAATCCTGGAGCTGTGTATGTGGCTGATGATCTGCAGAAGCCATTGCTGTTAAACTGCAGTGAAGCTACAGCTTGCTGGGGGCTCCTTTCAAAGCATGTTTCTCTGGAACTAATAAACCTACCTGAAGTTCAGCTTTCTTTCTGAAAGGTGCAATTTAATCAAATGTTATTGGGCTCTGTATGTCCCAGAAAAAGGTTTAAGTCATTTGGTCAGATCTTAGTCTGAATCTATAAAGAGATCAGGAGAAAATGGTTGTTTATTTTCATACCTAGGTATGAGGTTTACAGCATTATTGCTTTCTTGTAGAATGCCTTTTGAAGATTGTCAATTTTAAATAACCTCATTCTACATATTTTGAGAACTCTAAAGGAAAGTATTTTTTTTATATGAACTAGAACCTGCCTAGCAGGGAGAAGCTGATAGAAAAGCTGACCTGGCTGTCAGATCTTCCAGTGTAGTATTTCAGGAGGTGTTCTGGTAGCAATGAGTTTGGATACAGAGTTCCAAGCACTGTGTGCAATGATGAGTTTTCCTTACCTTTGCATATGTATTTAAGCCCCACTGGAAGCTGGTACCAGTAATAGGTTTGACTGAAAAACCTGAACAAGCTCAAAACAGTTACCAACTGTGCAGAACCAGATCTGTGCCGCTGGATTTTTTGCCTATGAGTTCAGAATAGTTTTTTCTCTAAACTGTACTGGCCCAATTTGTTTGAACAGTACACGTTTTCGACTTTTAGTCAAAGTAACCACATGGCAGTTGCATGTTGCAGTAGGAGAAGGTTCAGATTGGAGAGGAGGAGGAACTCTTACCAGAAATGAACTTCAGAAAACAGTAAAACCGTTTTTTATTTCTACCAAGAGAATAATCAGTTGTCTTAGGGATTTTTATTGTTGAGCTGTAAAAGAAGTGGATTCTGATATTGGTGTTTCAAGGCTTGTTTAATACACGTGCCTTGGACAAGCACATTCATGATTTTGCTCTCTTTTGTTGTTCACTGACTGGTGTTTTGGTGTTGGATATTGATTTTGAGTAAATTTAGAAACATAATGAGCTATGCTAAAAAGCAAGAATTCTGATACAAGACTTACATGGTGCATGTAGTCATGTTACTTGTGTGGGGGCTGTGAGGAATCTGTGTAAGGAAACTCTGTGATGAGAAATAACAGCAAACCAGTTATTCAAACAGATCCCCACCATTGCTCTCACTGAGGACCAGGTTTAGATACACTTGCTGATTGTGAATTAACTCAGCTGAAGATGTTCTCATTCTTCTGCAGCCCGTGTTTTAGCAAACTGCTGGTGCTGTTTGTTTCTCTGGTGACTCTCAATCTGTCTGAATCTGCCGGAATTGTTTTAACATGACTTGCAGTTAATTTGCTCCTCATCCGCAGAGTTGTCCGTGCTCGGCTGCCAAGCTGCCTGTCTCCGAGCAGACCATGCCTCTGGCAAACACGAGTAGCCAGTCCAAATCAGATTCCAAACAGTGCTGCTTCCCAGTTTCAGGGGACTCTTAATAATGTTACAGACTTGACCGTGGTTACTCGGCTCTCTGTTGAATAACAAGCACTGAAACAGGGGTTTTTACTGAGGAGAGACATATGTGCTTTTCAATAACAAAACAGAAGTAGGATATAAATATAGAGAAACACAAACAGCAAAACTCACTGACTCGTAGTAAAATGAAAGTCTCCAAGACAGTTTTGTTTTGAAACGTGACCACTCAAAGTGATGCTCCACAGATGAGTTTGCTGATACACAGAGGAGATTTGGTGACTTAAAAAGCTCACCACAACTATTACTCCTGGCACCTGAAATTGAGTTGTTTCCTATTTCTAGTACATGAGTTAAATCTCGTTTGCAGTTGTGCAATGTCATGGAAGATCTTTACAGCGATAGTCACTTGGCTTATGCAGGTATCAGGGTTCAGTCTGGCTCCAGGGCTGCCAGAAACAGCACTCAGCTTTCGTGGGGACAAACCACAGCCTGGTTTCCTCTCCTGCTTCAAACTCAGGCACTTAAAAAGCCTCTCTGTGAACTTGCAATGGCTTATCATCCAGCTGACAAAAATTAAATGTTATGGGTTCTTTTCAGAGTAGAATTGTGCCATTATCCTCTACTGTGGTAACACAACACAGACATTAAGGAATTTGTCACTAACCATAAATTGTATTGTTACAGTCTTGTAATCTCTCAGTTTTGTTGTTGGAGTGAGGTTTATTTCTAAGAAGTGGATCTGAAAGAAGGTTTTGAGAGTGAAACTAACAGATCCTCCAGCTCTTTTGGAAGCCACAGATTAAAAGCAAGATTACAGTGTTGTTTCAGGTTTATCAAAATGACAGAAACTTCCAAGTCCTTACTGACTGAAATGAATCTTTCTAGCGTTCAGACTGCTTTCACATCTTCTTGCTGCTGTTTGTAGTTTGGGGGTTTTTAATACACAGGTAAAAAATGACTCGGATGTTGAGAGGGAGGAAAACCTACCAACTGAATATTTTGCAGAGCTCAATAAACTGTGTCAGCCTTCCTGAGAAATGGATCAGGAGTGGAAGCAGTGAGAGAAGGTGACTCTCCTTGTGCCACTTCAAGTGAAAACCACTTTGTTTTAGGAAAATGGGGCACTTCAACCATTGGGCAAAAAGAACAGTATGTTGGAAAGTTGCACTTAGGAATTTTGAAATCCCCTCACTTTCCTAGGAGGCCAAAATTTCAATACAGGAAGTTACACGAAGCATGCCCAAATCTACTTTGTTGTGGGCAAGATTCTTCACCTTGATTAAGTTTTAAACTAGAAAAAGTGTTTCAATGCACAGTTTTCCCTCATCCTCCTTGCTACTATAGTGAAGAGTATTTTTATTTACTCCAGAATTGTTGTGACTGTTAAGTGGCAGACTAAGCTTAATGCTTGTGTTTTAACTGTTTGTATTTAATCCAAGCAAAGGCTTTAATTCTAGGGCCAGAAATACTTTGCAGAATTGAGATTTAGATGAATGAGAACTTGAGGTTATTTTTGAACTTGCAGTGCTACGAAAACTACATGTAAGTAAGCACCTGGAAATGTTGATGCTTACAGGTTCTGAAGATGCTCAAGCCCCAAAGTGATGGTTGTGCTATTTGGTATCTGTATGTACAAAGCTGCTTTAGGTTTGGGAAATAACAGTGTCTTGTGCCCTAAAAGAGGTTCAGTAGTGCCTTTGTTTTAGAATGAATCATAGTGAAAATACAGCAGTATAGGAATGTCCTTGCCAAAAAAACTATGAAATAGGCTTTTAGAAAATAGTAGTAAATAGATTATTTAACAGTCTCAGAGATGCTGCTGTTTTGCCTGGAAAGGTTTTGTGTTCCCAGAGACTGCAGCATTTTGCTGTCCTGGCTGCATGGCTGCTCTTTTAAGGGGATATTTGGAAGCAGACACGAAACAACCACCCTTTGAAACTTCTGGCAAATAGACTAAATTAAATAACTGCCTTTAGGGTGGGAGGATCTTTGTACCCTCAAAGCGGACAAGTGTTGGAACCTCATGAGTTGAAAATGGGATTTCACTCTTGGAACAAGCAGTGGTTGCTTCCCTAGTTGGATGTGGGGCATCTTGGCTTAAATACATTTCTGGATCGTCCTGTGTGCAGTTGCTGTCAGTGAGGAGTGTATGGACAGGCCTGGTTTGTTTGCATTGCTCCATTTTAATCTTGTGTTTAAAGACAGCCGTCAGATCTTGCCTTGTTTAAAAACCTGTTAGGAATTGTCTCTTGATAGCTTCATGGGAATTCAAATCTTCAAGGAAAGCACCTTTTATAGAAGGACTGGAAATGTCACAGTAGCTCTTGAAATCGGTGTGGTGTTTCAAAACAGCCATATTTGGCTCTTAAAGTTATTTAAAATTATTTTAACAGTGTGAATTATTTATAGTTACATTTCTCCATAGTTACTGTTAGTGTCAGGCTGTGATATTTGTGCTAAATGGTTGTTTTGAGTAAGCAGTATTGATTTTTGTTTCTTTTAATGCATTTAATGTAACCTGTAGTGTGAGTTTGTTTCTTGTCTGTGTGATTTTTCAGCCTGGTCTGAATTGGATAAGAATAGTTACTTCTTTTAGAGGCACAGTCTCTCCATTCTGTGTTTCCACTTTTCCTTCAGGATTTGTGTCTGTAAAGGAGAATAAAGGAAGGACATAGAATGTGTCTTCATTATATTTTTGAGATACTTTTCCAGTTGCTGTTACTCTGCAGAGCTACTATTAACTTTTCCCTGCCTCTGTGGAACATTCTACACAGGGACTGATGGATAATGTATCCTTGGTCAGCTTCTGGGAGATAAAGGATCTCTTAAATACCACTACTGTTTTTTCTTACCTGAACAGCTTATTCCTTATAATACTAAATTTTATTGAAGCATGATGTGCTTTCTTTTTATTTGGCTGTTTCCAGTCAACTATAGGCACTTCCCAGCTGCTGAGGTGCTGGCAGGCACAGCCATCAATTCTTTTGGGACCTGTTGGGTACATTTGGAAAGGCTGATATCCAATATCAGGAAGGAAGGAAGATGGACTTTGGGTTGAACTTTCTGTTGATTTAGAAACCTGGATTTATAGAATCTCAGACTAGTTTGGGTTGAAAGGGACCTTAAACATCATCTCTTTCCACCCCCTGCCATGGGCAGGGACACCGTCCACTGTCCCAGGTTGCTCCAAGCCCCATCCAGCCTGGCCTTGGACACTTCCAGGGATGGGGCAGCCACAGCTGCTCTGGGCAACCTGTGCCAGGGCCTCACCACCCTCACAGGGAAGAATTTCTTCCCAACATCCCATCAAACCCTGCCTTCTTGCAGTTTGAACCGCTTCCCCCTTGTCTAGTTCCTAAGCTTTTTTTCATTCAGCTTAACAGTGATGAAGTACAGGAGTTGGAGGAGGACAGGGATACTCAGTTGAGAACCTGTGTTATAAAATTCTGGGGTTTTGTGACTAGATGTATTTTAGTACAGGCTGAGGCTTCTTCTGGAAGTAACACCTAAAGATTTTGCCCTGTGAATATACAATCAAGTATTTGCAAGGTATATCTTAACTGAATTTCAGTCTTTCAAAATCCTCTTTTAAAGTGTTGTTGAATTACTCTTTTGTCCAGACCAGATTTTCTTGATGAAACAAACCTTTGAAACATCTTTAGTTCATTTTGTGGCTCTGGTTAAGTTTCTGTTCTTGTATACTAAGAATAGTTCTTGTTTATCTGAAGAAAGCCACTTATTCTGCTTGGCACTCATAAAAGCTCTTGAAGCAATTGGAATACATTGATCAGTTGTGGCTAATTATCCATTAGAGCCTTGAAGTTGTTATTTGCAGAGGTGACACTCATTACAAAATAAATCTTCAGAGCTTTAATTTTGATTCATAAGTACAACAATGATACCAAATGCAGAAGTTGTACTATATTCCATTGTGTTTGTGCTCAGGCTTGTGCAGAATTTTGGAGACATTTTCTTTCTTCAGGCATCTATGCAGTGCAAGCATACAATTATTTCATTTTCTCTTCCTGGAAAAGGTTGATTTCTAGTTAAATGTGTTAAGAGTTTGTTCTATATATCCAGTAATTTGTAAAGAGCATTTTCCCACGAAATTTTGTCTTTTATATTTGAGTAATTACGGGGAAACATTTGTTCTTTTTTTTTTTAAATGGCCTTGAAATACTTAAATTTGTCTTTGACCTCAGTGAAATGCTTGGAAGGGAATTTCAAATCTTATTATAAGTGGTAATAAAACACCTGGTTTCCTCTTAATGGGATTTTTAAAATTTTATTTCTAGTTTTACCAAAGTTTTCGTAATAAAGGATGAAGTAAATTACAGTTATTCCTGGGCATTTGAGTATTTCTCTTTGAGTCAGTTTACTACTGAAGAACAGTAATAAGTGCTTCATGGATCTGTTGTGGCTTTGGTTTATAGCAATTAGCTTAAAGAGGTGGGAGAGTGGAGACTTGGAGCACAGGCTTGGCTTCCTGTGAACACTGGCAGCCAGATCATGATTTAATTCTCAAAACTGATTCTTGAAGTGTTAATTTTTTAAGGCTTTTTTTTTTACTGACTTAGAAGTGAGTATTTTTAACTGGATATTTTGTCAAACTGCCAAATCTGCAGGTTGGTTTAGGTGAGCTCTCACCTCAGCTCAGATACCAGCATTGCCACCATTCTTGCACTGAAACTGAATTCACTTTTTTCTTTTTCTTTTTCTTTTTTTTTTTTTTGTAACACCACTGGCTTTCTGCCATAAAATGATTAATCTTTTCCTTGCCTCTCCATCTGTCCCTCTGGCATATACATTCCAAGCGCCATGGTGACTTTCTCTTGGAACATGTTACTATAGGATGAAATAGTAATTAGCAGAGACTTACTTTTTTTTTGTCAGTAAACAGATGCAAGATGATGCCAGCATAGTAAAGAAAGCCTGTCTTTCCCCTTCACAAATGAGCATGAATTCCTGCTGGACCTGTCTTTTACGCTTCTCCGACAGCCGCAGTCGGGGAGGTGGACCTTGCTTCGTGCTGGAGGTTTGTGCTTCATTCCAGAGGGAGATAAGAGTCCAAGGGGCAAAGTCCTCGGCCTGTGCCTGGCTGGAAAACTGCTCTTTGGTACCGAGTGTGTGAGCACAGCACTGATGGGAGTTGTGGCAGCAGCACCCAGAGAATGAGCAGGGAGTAACTCCAGGTGACTGGTGCCAGGTCGTAGTGGCTCTGGAAGTTGTGTGTGTTCAGCTCACCTGGGATCCAGCAGTGAAGTGGTGCAGATGGCACAGGTCCCTGTCTCTCATTGGGTTACCACTCTGGAAAGCAGAAATAAGCCTTTCAGTCCTCTTTCACTGTCACTAACAGTGTTCAAAGCAGCTAAATTGTCTGTCAGTCTGAATTTCTAAGGTCCTCCATTACCTCGAGCAGATCTAGTCTTTCATTCACAGTACTTTGTGTACTTCAGTTGTCACTTCTAAGCATCTCAGACACCTGAATGCATGATTTCCTTGTCTTGAGAGAGATAGAAGACAGATCCAAAGGAAGAAAGTTAAAACTGTTTAAGCCAAGCAAGGTGACATGCTGCTTGGTAGCAAAAACCTTTCTGTGGATGGAAAGAGGGAACAAAATGCTGAGCCTTTTAACCAAGTTACGTGTTGAAAGTGCAGCTTTGAGGTAGGTGTGGTAATTCTGATGACAAGGGATTTGAAGACTTAATCTAATAATGGAGTATGAGGTGACTGGTTTTGGTGAGGCCCATAAAAGAGGGAGGTAAAGGGTACGTGGGACGGGATGTCCATAAGTTCTGAATCATCCCTGTCCTGTAGTGACTTAAGACAGCAATAGCTTGAAGGCAGGAGCAGTGTTCTGTGTCTGGACACTCAGTCATTCTGTTCTTGCCAAAACCAAAGGATTTGCTTGGATCTGTGGGTCACAGTGGGAAGTGCAGAATTCCCATTTCATGCCAGCTTGCTCTATTTTATAAAAGAAAGAAAGAGAATAGAAAAGTGTCCCTGAGATCTTGGTGCTGTAATTGGGGATTTTGGGTGAAATGTGTGAGATGCTGAGTAGCCGTGGCTCCAGGAGGGTTGGAGTGTTTGTGCACAGCTGCTCTGTCAGCCCAAAGGTATTGATTATGTGTAACCCTAAAGTTCCAGCCAGGCATTCAGAAAACTGCATCAGAGTTTTATAGCAGCTCCCAAAAAGTACTGTCTCCTCAGCATTTAACATGTTGTATCACACTGGCTTGTTTCAGTCATACAACACTGGAAGGGAGTGTTGGAGGAAGTAGGGAGAACGTCCTTCCTTGCAAATCCAGGGATTTAGAAGAAAGCAGTCATGAGTGGCAGATGTGTTTTAGTAGAGCAATTTACACTGTTGAAAGCCAAGCTCTCACGTATGCAACTCTTCAACACTGCTGTTCGTTTGTGAAGATCTGGCCTCTTATCAAAACAGATCAGATCTGCCTCTGCTCTCTCTCTTCTTTCTTTAATTATGACATGCATGTTCTGTTCTCTAAAGTAATGTAAATTATTAATCTGGGGTTTACAGTTAAATTGATTTTTAGCTTTCATACCATTAGCTAAGTCCAGAATAATATAGGAATAGTGGTGGCTCAGTAAAAGACTGACTTTGTGAGTTCTTCCTACAGCGATTTTATCAGATTCAGAGGTGTGGGAGCAGTTTGTTAGGAAAAAAAAGGCTCTGACCTTCCTATTTTTCTATTGCCAAAACAGATCAGAGAGTAGCATAACCAGTGGATTGGCTGTGTCCTCACTGCCACTATTGAAGCTGCAGTTCTTCACAGCCCCCCTCCCCAAGGGTCTTCTAAACTGTTTCCTGTTGTGCTTTCATCTCCCTCCCGTGTCCTCAGATAATCTCTGAGGTGCTGACAGAACAAAACTGGCTCTGGGTACTGTGTCTGCTGCTAAATGCAGTGAGTGATGGCAGAGATCTCTGTGCTTTTCTTCATGGGGATGTTAATCTGAGTGTCTGTCATGGTTTAGGAATGGTATCCCCCAATTTAGTGCAGGTCCTCCAGGTCCTGGCCATGCTCCCTCCTGGCTACTGCAAAAATTAACCCTGTCCTTACTGGAACCAGGACATTACTCACCCCTTGTTCTCTATCATCTACGTCATGCCCAGATCCTTCACCTTCCAACTATGTTTTTACATATATACAAGCACAGGTACAATTTCTTTAATCAGTGGTAATTGTTCCAAGATGTCTTTTGAGTTCATTTAGTCCATGACTGTGGATTCTATCCATCCTGGATGTCTTCCAGGGCAGCAGGGCTAATGTAATGTCAGCTGTTTGCAAACTGCATCAGGAGCTCCTGACTGGTGTAACTGGAGCAGTCCATGCTCATTGTCTGTGGAAGTTGTGGCACACAGTGGCAGTGTCATTCAGCAACCAATATTATACAAAACATTGCAGTTCCCACCCAAAATCAAATCCCCTTAGGGTACATGATGTGTTTCCTCATCCCTCTGTATCACACACCAAGTGCACCCAGGCCCTTGAACAAAATCTTAACGTGTGTTTGACCCTGCTTGAGGCAGGTTTAATCCAAGCTTGGAATGTCTTCCTTAACACATTCTCCATATGCACCACAGGGACTTTGTCCTCTTCTGTGGTACATGGGGGTTTTGTTTGGGCAGGGCCATCTCAACTGGTAGAGTCTCAGGTGCTAACTAGGTGGATTTGCTAAATGTAGATCCCAATGTTTGAAGGTCCCAACACCCATTGCTTTCAATATGGTTTTTAACAATCCATTGCATTGTTCAGGTTTCCCTGAGGCTGGTGTATGATAGGGAAGGACACACCCACCCAAATCTCCCTGGCCCAGGTCTGTGAGTCAGTGGTGATGTGACTTCATTCAGGCCATGATAGTCCACTGTCAGTCTCCAATCTCCATTGGACTTACTCACTGGCCATGTAGGACTATTAAAGGGTGAGTTTTGCTGAGCACTCCCTGGCTCTCCAGTTCATGGAGTCCCAGTTTGTGTGGTATTGCTGATGTTGCTCTGTTGTGCTGGCCATTGGTACCTGTTGTTCTTTGATCCTCAGCAGTCCCACAGCACAGGGGTCCTCTGAGAGACCAGGCAAGGTATTCAGCTGTCTAATCTCCCCTGTCTCCACAGTAGCTATCCCAAAGGCCCAGCAATGTCCTTTGGAGTCCTTGGAATACCCTTTCCCAAGTGTAACTATGCCAAGGATACACGGGGCCACTGGACCAGTCACACTGGGTTGTTTTTGCCATTCGTTCCCAGTTAGGTTCACTTCAGCTTCCAGTACAGTCACTTTTGGGGTCCCCGTCACCACAGAAGTAGAGATGGATTCTGGCACTACTTACCTTGACGGCATCAGGGTACATTGTGTGCTGGTGTCAGCTAAAGCCTTGTACTCCTGTGGGTCTGATGTGCCATTGGATCCACACAGTCCAATAGATCCGATTGTCCCTTTCCCACACCTGGCTGGAGGCAGGGCCCCTCTAGACCTGGTCATGGTACTCCTTGCTCCCTTCTTATAAATACAACCTGGAAATCTCTTCAGGAGGTTCAGAAGTAATGGCATCTCTCCTAGTCCAGCTGAGGACTTGCCCACTGGAAACGGGAGCAGCATTTATCCTTGAACATTTTCCTGTGGTGATTGTTTTTCCTCTCAGCTCACATACCTGTACTGCCAGGGTAGAGTTGGGTTCTCCATTCCGCTTCATGTCCTCTCTGTGGTCATGCAGGTAAAGCCACAGGTTACCTCGTGGTGTGTCCCCTCTCTCTCGAGCAGAGGGTGCTTGCTCCCAATAGCAGGGACTCTGGTCCATACTGGTGGAACATGGGACATTTCCTCTCTAGTTTGCTCAAGTCTTTTTAGTCTGTCTGCAGTGTTGGACTGTCTTTCCACAGCTGGGGCACAGGTCGATAGAAAATAGATGATATTTCTGGAGTCAGGTGGTCACCTGAAGCACTGCCTGGAATCAAGGACAGTGTCATAATCTACCTGTCCATCTCTGCTCAGCAATCTTTGGAACTTAATTATCTGTGAGACCGTTAACCGGTGATTTCCAAAGTGATTAGAGAAAGATTGATCTGAGAAAGGGGGAGGAGATGAGGCACTGATTATCACAGCCTTGTTGTTTAAGTGCCGTTTCCTCAGGATGCCCAACTAATAACAGAACTGGTTTGTGATCCTGCAGTCAGTGTCAGGCTGAGGAGGCAACTTAATTGCTCCTGGATTGGGTGAATGAATGGAATTCTGTGTTGCAGTCCATGGTGTCCGTGATCCCATGGCATTGGAAGAGCTGTCACCTGAAACTGAGCTTGGCCATGCTCAGTAACATGGTCCTGTGAGGCAGAGTAGGATGCAATAGTTTGATTCTGGTTTTGGCTTCTGTTCTACACCTCTGCTTTCTTGGCCTTTGATACTTGTCCCTGGATTTGGTTAATGGACTATGTATGATCCAAGGTCTGAGATTATTTTTGCTTCCCAAGATAACTTTTTCTCTCACTTTTTTGTCTTGTATTTACACAAGCAAAAGGGAACTTGTAATTATCTTTCAATTATGAGGTTCCATTTCCTAAAGAATTAAGCATAGGACAGTGGTACAAAGTCAGACATGATACCTCTGATCAGAGGCCTTATGATTTTTATGAATTAGTTCCTGTTGATGAACAGAAGCACACACTATTTAAATAAAACATTTATATAATTTTAAGAATTTCAGTGGTATTGGGTCACTTCCATTTTTTCTAATTTTTGCTTTGAAGCTACAGAGCTTCAGCTCTTACCTGTTGATCTGTCTTTGCAAAGCAGAAAATATTTGAGATCACCTTTTTATTCCCCAAATCAGTACTTTAGAATCACTTCAGTACTTGCCTTAATAAGATAAGCAAACTAATAAGCTTAAATAGTAAGCTAAATAAATTAGGCTATTAGATTGCAATTAGCCTGTCTTTAGCCATGCCTTTTAGTCCTTTGACTACTTCTTGAGGCCTCTCTGGGTCCTGTCGTTATTACCTATTATTCTTGAAGAGCTAATACATCATGTTGGTCACTGTTGCAGCAGCATTCACACCACTCCAAACACATGATGATGTTGTTTTTTCCCTATCCAGCTGCCTCTTCATCCCTCCTGTTGGCATATTGAGAGCTCAGATTTGTTCTTCAAGCATTTTGCAGATTCATGGCTTTCCAAGTCCAGCCAAGCTTGTCTAGTTTGCTTCCTTTCTTTCCAGGCCTGTTTTCTAGTTAAAATTCCAGCAGATACTGAAATGAATATTAACGATAACTATTTTTAGTTTACAGGATTGGATCATAATCAGATTACTTCAGCCAGGCTTATTTTCCACTGAGCCCATGCTGCTTTGAGTTCTTTGATTCTCATGTCAACCTTTCAGTATTTTTTCTGCTGTCAGACTAGTCCAAATCTGATGATATCGTTTTGGTTTTAAATACTTGGCCAGAATAACCTTCTTCCATTTTTGTACAGAGGAGTCACTGCTTCAAAACTTAATGCAAATCAACGTTTAACTTGGAGATAAGTTTGTTGGTTTGGGTTTTGGTTTTGTTTTTCTGTCATATCACCTCCATGTTGTGCACTTGGAGGAGGTTCAGATTTGGTCACAGCCTTGCTCTAGAATCTAAACCTCCAGGAGCTAGAGGAAACAGAATTGCTGTTCTGCTTTGAAAAGAGCTAAAAAGCAAACCAAGAGAATTACCTCTCACCTGCTGCTCAGAACACACAGCAGGGCAGTGGCTCAGGTGGTCCAAGTCAGCTGAACAAAGGGTTTAAGTTTTGGGGGTTCTTTTCAGCTTGGAAGTTTGTACAGTCCTTGGCTTGTGAGAGTGGAGTGAAATACCCCATTTCCTGTCCACACTCCATAATAGATTCCGGTATCTCAGAGAGTTGCCATAGTGATAAAAAAGGGAACAGAATCTGCTTGTCTTTCTGGGATAGCAGAATTATTAAACTAAACGCTTATTTTCCATTAAAAGAGAGTGTCGTCATCATATATCTGGGAAGAACTGTTGTAGAGCAAAAATAATGTGTTTAAGCTGGTGTCCTCCATTAATTGTGTTCTTTCTTCAGGCACCTCTAGCTTTGACTTGTGGTTGAGATGCACCTCTGCATCTCCCTCCTTGCAGCTGGTGGAATAGCTGCCTAGAAAACACCTTACTTGGGGAAAAGTCTGCTTTATTCCATCAGAAGTCATGGAGTTGTGACCACAAAGAGCCGAGCAAGAAGCAAGAGTTGCCCAAAATTGTAACACAGAAACACAACTAGAATGTGAGTTGTGGAGGTTGAGGTGGGATGAAAGGAGCTGCCACGGGATGGAGTGTGGGGAACACGGCTGCATCAGGAAGAGAAAGGAGATGAAATGATAGAGAGGAGGAGAAGGCAACATGTAGGGAACATCCTTAAGCTTAGAACAAAAGGGGAGTGAGCAGCACCATCACCCAGGTTTTCAGAGAAGCTTTCAGCTCTTGTCATGGAGATGCACCGGCTGCCACGTGGAAGCTGGAGCAGCCCTGTCGCGCACATCCCCCGCCCATTCATTGCAGGTGGAAAAAGAAACAACTCGCTTTTTGCTTTTTGCTTTCCTTCCTCTCAGGAAAGTAAATTCAACAGACTTTGTCTTTGTGATGGTCAGAGTTCCCCAGGAGAACGACCCTTCTTACCAGGTTGTTAACTCCTCTTCTTGCTGGTTTATCGTCTTTGATGGCTTGTAATTACCTGGTAATCTTCCCCGATTCTGGGATCGGAGTTCTGTTTCAGACGTACAAAAACAAAGGTCGTCTTAGTATCTGCCTCCCCCATCTGCCCCCTCATTTCACACGGGAAAAACCTGGGGGCAGAGGCAGGAGCTGCAGCGTTTGAGCCTCCTGAGTCCTGAGAGCTGCTGCTTTCAGTTTGCAGAATGAACAAGCAGAGTAAAATCTTTACTACTTACAGGCTCGATCTTCTGCTTATATTTACCTGTTGGTTTTTGAAATTTCAGTAACCCGTGGTTTAAAGTTCCACAGAAGTCACTGAGCTCAGCGTTCAGATAATTAACCAGGAATTGCAGTTAATTCCTCGGGTCTTTCAGTGTGTGATTTCCTGATTCTTCCTTTTCTTGCACCTCCGACTTGTTGCCTTCTCACCAGGGCGGAGCCAACAGTGGTTTAGTTTGCTGGATTCCCTACCTGGCTGTGTTTGGAGGTGACTGCTGCTGGAATAAGTTCTGAGCTGCTCCTCAGGGTACCAGTAACAGCTCTGGAATACTGTGGATCCTGGTGCTGTTTGGCAGCAGGTTGTTCTGCCACTAAAACTCATCGATTACAGCTTGGTTGGAAACTCTTATAAATAGATAAGAGTTCATTAGAGCAGGTCTTGCGTTGTATTGTGCACTCCAAGTCTCTGGAAATCACTCCTGCTAATCTTAACTCCTCCCAGGAAAAACTGAGTTTAAAAGCCCCTGAAACAATAAGCATCTATCAGTTTTAATAAATTTATCTTGTGGATGGCCCCTCCTAATTTTTGCCTCCCTTATTTACTTCAGGGATTGCCACATAAGAAAGGTCTTTCCACCTTTTCAGATTATGCTTTTTAGATGACATCAAACAAATAAAAAAGTCTTTGGCTGTTTGTTTCATTGGCAGTAATTTACAAAAATGAAGTGTAGTAGGTTAAAGGGCATGTCTAATGTTTTACAATGTTATCAAACTATGCTATTTTTTTAAGTTACAGACTGGTGTAATTCTTTAGCCTTGTGTTCCTTTCTGTTATGGAAGCACATCTTTGGACTCTGAAATACAAGGTGGCATAGAGCATGTTTACCAAAATACAGAGTTTCAAATGGAAGCTACTCTGCTTCCAGCTGGATTTCAAAGTACAGCAAGGCACTTCTTAAAATTCCAATCAAGTATTTGACTTAATGACCACCTAGAGTAGGAAAAATTATCCTCATCCTATTAAGCACTCAGTTTGGAAGACTTGAAAGATTGTTTTGTTATTGTACTGAGTTGTGATATGTTTAATAACAAGATCTAATTGAAAAGGAAATGTTAAAGCAACCATGTGGTGGTTTGCAGATTCTTGGTGCTTTTGGGATATTCTAGTGTTCAGAGTTTTAGCAAAATTAAAATGAAATTTTCTGTTCTTTGTCTTTTGAGACCAAAATATTTGTAATACTTTTTTTAAAAATTCTGTTTTTAAACACTTTAACAGAAAAGTGTTAATCTTTCCTGATAATGAGATGAGGAACACCTCTCTTTCTTTCGGTGCAAGAACTTAAGGTTGGTGTAAAATTTGCTCAGTGTTCTCACTGCCTAAAGAAAATTTCACTTCTGCTTTTTGAAAATTTAGCTCTGTAAGATTCTGCCAAAAGTTTATAACACCAGGCTGCTGTGTTGAGCAGCTTCATTGCCTTTTCCATCTCTTCCTTGGTGGTTGAGTGTGTTCCATCCATGAGCTGCCAGATCCAGTGCTGGCCCAAGCAGGGCCATGGAAGTCGTGGGAATAGTTTCTGTATATGCACCATTCCTGTCCTCTGAGTTGGGCTCACCATGGCTTTCACAGGGTTCGTAGGAAGTTGTAGCACAGCAGTGGTTGCCCAAGTAATCAATATCTTATTTAATTTTAAAGAACTCCACCAAACTTTCAAGCAAGTTCAAAGAAGACTGGAAGGGCAAAATCCTTCTACAGACAAATGAAGTTTTGTGGTTGGGAATCAGACGCAGGGAAGCTGGATATCATCTAGCAGTTAATGCTCCTATTTCTGGCTTATGAATGGTTTCAATAGTTGGTCATAATCCTTCTCAGAATCTCACTTTTAGTTTCCTTGATTTTCTTCACTGTTAATCTGGTAGACCCTCAAAGCATTAATGAACAGCTGTAGTTATCAGATGATCATTTCTCATACCTTGTCTGAATTAGTGGGTAATTTTATTAAATACTTCTCTATTAATTCTTCGGAGAAGAGGTGCTAAAATCCGTGGTGTGATAAATAATAATTAAACTAATTTTTTCAAGCATGCAGTCTACAAAACACACAAATACAGAAAATAAAATTCTTGCTATTTGTGCAGTATGATAGTAGCCAATACCACTTCTCTTTAAAAGCAGTCTTAGGACTAAACTTTAGATGCTGTTTTTTTGATCTTATGTGCTGTTTGAATTATTCAGCATTACTCTGGAACACAGCACATACTTGATAACCTCTTACATTGCCAAGTAACAGCTTTTGGGATTTTTTTAACGTATAAAGATGGAACGTCTTGTACAGTGGAAAAAGGCCCAAATCTGGCAACAATCTCTGTGCAGGATGCAGGGAGAGGAAGTGTTTCCTAACGTGGAGCTGCTCAGAGAGCTGTCTGAAACCCAAGGTACAAAGTACTTCGACAAAGGGGGCAAGGCCCAGTCAAATTGTATTTATTGGACTCTGCCCCAGTATAATTCACTGCTTGTAACCAGGGCTTCATCAACTGCTTGTTCAGTCTGATTCCTGTAAGCAGGAAAAGCACCCACTGAGTAATCCCTTATATGAGGCTGTTCCAGTGGTAAGCTGATATGTGTGGTCCTTCTTCCAGCTATGGGAATAGTCCTCCTGAATCCTTGCTGGTGAGGGAGTGAAGAGACAAGGGCCATGGAAAACCACTGTGTTGTCTGTCTAAAGAAGGGCTGGAGAGGTCAAGGAAAGAGGAAAATAGGATTTGATATTTCCAATAAAGACTTTGCTCAGTGGTTGGATTTATATTTAAGACAATCTGACAGGTGATAAAGTCGCCTAGAAATCCTCCCAGTGTGGGGCCACAGGGGGGAACAAAAGTGGTCTCTTAAATCCTGTGAGGAACAGCTGAGGAAGCTGGAGGAAAAAAGGAGGCTTAAAGGTGGACCTTGGTCTCTCCAACTCCCTGACAGGAGGGTGAAGCCAGGTGGAGATTGGGGTCTGCTTCCAGGGAATAAGGGACAGGACAAGTGGAAACACCCTGGAGAGGTTCAGGTTGGACATAAGGAGGAATTTCTTGGCTGAAAGTGTTGTCAGGTATTGGAAGGGGCTGCCCAGGAGTCTCCATCCCTGGAGGTGTCCCAGGAATGACAGGATGTGGCACTCGGTGGTCTGGGATGGGTGACGAGGTGGGAATCGGGCAGAGCTTGGACTCTGATTCTGGGGGTCTTTTCCAACTGCAGTGATTCTGTGTTTTGTATTTCCTCTTTCTTCTAAGGTGAGGAAGGGCACTGGTCGTAGTCATCCTCTTTGGAAAAAGTAAATTCCTTCTAAATGTCTTTTCAAGACCTTTTGTCCAATGTAGTATTAGCTGTCTCCAGTAAGAGATTTCACCACTGGGGTGACTTCTGCAGGCCAAGTGGCTCTTTGGATGGACAGTGTTCTTTTCATTCATTCCGAGGGAATTGTGTCTCTGCTTGCTAGTCTTGGGGAGTTTTGGGGTGTCATTTGTCGAGGATGTCAGCATTACATAGTTGTCCTTATGCTCAGACAGTTCTCCTCGAGCACTAAAACATAAGTTAATAAGTATTTGCTCAATTCCTCTATGTATTCTCCTCCCTTCCTATCTAGACTATTTAAAAAGTCGTGCTTTGTGCATAGAATGCACAAAGTATCACAGGATTTGAGTTTTGTTTGCAAAAGTTTTTGTAGTGTTGGAAAAAGTAATTTCTGTCACTGTAGATTGGGAAGAATAATGTTGTGTTTGCCTTTGATTTTGTAAGTTGAATTGCAAGACTTCAACCCCACACAGTTGTATATATTTGTAAAATAACTGTTTAGAATATACTTTAACTTGATTAAAGTTTTGAAATTGTGAACTTAATCTTGACAATTTGATATTGAGCAACTTAAACCACAGTTTGGTCTCTGTGAACGCAGAGACAGGTATTTGACATATGTTTCCTTATTTTTTGGTGTCCCTTTGGAATCACGGCTATTCTAATCATTTCATTCATTCTTTTCCAGATGGGAATGACAGGTAACACTAGTCCCTTTGGGCAGCCTTTCAGTCAAACTGGAGGGCAGCAGATGGGAGCTACAGGAGTGAATCCTCAGTTACCGAACAAGCCAGGCATGGCCAATAGTCTGTCTCCCTTTCCTGCCGACATCAAGAGTACTCCCGTCACCAGTGTGCCAAACATGGTGAGTTGGACCTGCTGCTTCTGGCATTTTTTACCTCTTGATGCTGCTTTCTGAATCCTTGGGTGATACAGTTTCTGCAACATTATCAAATTATTTCTCATTTAAGCACCAGCATTGCCCATGGTTTCTGTGTTTGTGTTATTATGCAGTAATTTGACTTTCTAAGCAATCAGTGTTTTGTTATAAGAATTGCATTGCATCCTTTCTTTTTTGTCAGATAAATTTAGTTTCAAACCAGCTAAAAATGTGTTTAAGTTCTTTTTGTCGATTAGAATGTGTTGGATGTATCATAACTTTCATGAAACTAAATAGTACCTCATATTCTTCTGCTCTACTGTGGTGAAACCCCCACGTGCTTCTCGCTTTATATTGTGCACGACTTGCAGCTCACAAGCCTGTGAGAATAGTTCTTATTAGGATACCTTACAAGTTTGTAGTATTGTATTTACTACTTTATAAAGTGAGACTAAATATTCCTATTTGTCTCAGGATGTTGTGTATTAATCAAACTGCTTGTGTTGTTTCTATGGAAACTCCAGCTTGTTGCATTTTTTTATTCTTATACGTGATAGCAGTTACTATAGAAACTTGTAAAGCCTTCCATAAGATGCAAATTACTTATTTTTTTAATTTAAATCAAAAAATAACTATTTTTTGGCACAACCAATGCAGTGAGTTTGCTACTTGCCTGTATGGCTCTATATGAGAGGCAACAGGATAGAATTAACTTCCTCTTTTCTCCTGATTTTAGAAGACCACTTCCTAATTTTCCTTTGGTTACACTGTGAAATCTTTGTTTAATATCATCTGTCATTTACTGCTTATAATTATGGAAATGAGCTGGTGACTAAGACTGAAACCATGCTCAGAGCACCACTTGCACTCGTGCAAGGTATTTGCAAAAGACAATTTGGTGCAAGGCTGCTCTAAATTTGTTTTTAAAAAGTTTAGATCCTGTGTAAAACAAATAAATCATTATGTTGGTTCTGTAGAGAATGTATGGGTTTCCCCAAAGTGCTGTATTCATCTCAGGGACTGTCTTGAAGCCTAATTTTGTGCTCATTTAAAAGGTTTTGGCTAGCCAAACTCTTAATATATTCAATAATATAAGATGTAGTGGCTAGAACCACAACAGAGATATTCAGGTGGATTAAAAAAGGCATTTGCCATCAAGGTTGGTCTAGTGGTGGGAGAGAAATAAAAGAAAAAACTTTTCCATCTTGTCCAAGAGACAGAGGAAAGTAAGGGAAACTATCGATTGCAGTTTCTTTAAAATGTCAAAAATACCAGCTAAGAGAACAATCAGAGCCATCTTTCTTTGTTTCTCAGGTGCCAAAAGCTTTGCTTTTTGCCCTCAAACCAATATAGAAGGTGATGGCCATTTCAGCCAACAGACATTGGTACTGTCAACCCAAAAGGTCTTCAGCTCATGGCTCACATCAGGGTTTAGAGTGATGACGGTCCTGATGAGGGTGGAACTTAAAAACCTGATGTTTCCACCTAAACATTTTTATTTTGAAGCCAAGAATTTACAAGGAAATGTCACACTTGTTAAAATTTAACCTTTATTTGGCAGCAGTGGGTAAGGCAGCATAATTATTTGGTAATAACACATCCATGGCCATATGCTGTTCCTTCCACAGGGACTTCGCTTTCCTCAGTGAACAATGTGAACAGAGCCCCCAGAAAGAGCACACAGTCAACATTTAGTTCTATTTTTGCTGCTCGGTGTGTAGCTGTGGGCATTGTTGACTGTGTGTTGTAATATATTTCACTCAGTCTTTTCAAAATGGTCTTTCCTGTGGCAGCCAGCACTGGAGCAGGCCTACTATTTAGGATTAGCTAATTTTCACTGCTCTTCTCTGAGAGAAAGGTGTGTTGCCCCAGTTTTAAACACAGTAAGACTGGAAAAATCTGCTGACTCAGAACTTGAATTTTGTAGGCTCTGGCTTACTAAACCTTATTTCATATGTTAAGACATTATCTAAGTGTAAAATAACATCCACATCAGTTCAGGAAGTTACAGGAGCACATGTTTAAGTGACATGTGTCTCTCACATTGAGCAACTGAACTATGACCCAAGTGACACTTGTGAAAAGCAGCTTGTGGTGGAGGCAGGTCCCCAGAGCAGAGCTGCAGTGTTGGAGCAATCGTGCTATGCTTTCTTGCTTTCCCTTTGCCTTTTCTGTGTCCCAGGATGCTGTAAGAGCCTGGAGATGATTGTTTATTTAATGTATTTGGCCTTGTGTGGAGTCTGCTGGAGACACAGCCTGTCCTGTTCCCTGAGGGAAGCAGGAGTGACGTGGAAAGGGTATTGTGTTATGTTAACATCTATCAGAAATGAACCCGTGGAGGATCAGCTTAGACTCCATCTACTACAGCAAGGGAAAGACCAACTATATATTTAAAAAAACCCCTCCAGGGTCTTGTGTGGGATGATTAGAACCACATATCTTGCTAAACCAGGCCTCTATACTATTCTTATCACAAAAGGGCCCCAAAAGTACTATTCTGTGTGAGGGACAAACCCATGTGAATGAAAACACTGGTGATATGTGGGATATCTGAGACAGGAAACCAGATTGCAGCATGGCCTTGCACAGTGTGATTGCCTCAAGGAATATTTAAATAAGAGGAAATAGAAAGGTGCAGCCATTGTCTGAAGACTCCTAAGTCCTGAAAAGCAAGATATTTTCTGAATATTCCTTTCAGTCTTTAGCCTTACACCTCCTGTGTGTGCTGCAAAAGTAAAAGTTGAGTAAGTTTCTCAACCCACGTTATTCTAAGCATTGTTGTGAGACACCCCTGTCCCCAACAGTAACTAGTTTTCCCGCTGCCAGGCATGACCCTCATACTGGCAGCCAGGACAGATATGCTGCAGCTGTGGATTTGGGGTTTTCCTGAGAACAGCACTCTCTTCCCTCCCCAGTTAAGTGGGTCTCAGAAGTGTTAGTTCGTTGCAGCCCATGTTCCAAGCATGACCTTACACTCCACCCTGAGAAGCACGTTCGGATTAATCTCTTTAATTAGAAAAGAAGAACAAACCTTATGGTATTAAAATGATTAAAAGGTCAGCATTAAGATATTAATTTTCAGTGCCAGCAGAGTGGATTGATTTTTCTGTTTGTTTTGTTTTAACGGTGGATCCGAACAGCATATTAGCTCTTGCTTTGTGTGACTGCTACAGGATCAGTTCTCTTTACAGAACAGGCAGCTTGAAATCTTGAGTGAAAGGCTTGTTTCCAAAAGAAAAATGTTGCTTCTGGTGTTGCTGGAAGTTTTGGTGACACATTATTGTCACTTAAATGGTTCGATGCAGGACTGGCAATGCTCCGCTGCAGTGAGATCATGCAGCATCCCTGGGCTGTGGAAGTCAGCCACGCTCTGCTCTTGGGCACTCAGCACAGTGTGCAGCCTATTTGGAGCCAGCAGGCTCCTGTCTTTGGAGCACAGGCTCCAGAATGAGCTGTCAGTGGGGGGAACCCTGTTAGGCTTTTCCATCACACTCACTGAGGCTTGGCGCTCTCTGCAGTGCTGCCTGTTTCAAGGGTGGTGATGGATGGTTCCTTCATGGGCATACCAGTAAATCTAGTATTTCTGCATGAGTTAGGAGCACAATGGGTGACGTTTGGCTTCCACACACCAGCTTGGTTTCACAGTTATCCCTATGACCAGCAGATGGAGTTGAGAGAATATTACTTTCTGGAAGTGAAGGAAATCGTTTCTCCTTGGTTCTTGACTTAGAATTGGAGCAGGACATCTTCTCCTGGTTTGCTTTTTGTCCCTCTCATCTTTTACTAAACTACACCAGGAGCCCTCTGTTGTGTTCTTCTTTGTTTCTTTTTATGTCCTAAGGATTTCTGTAACAACAGATCTTGGTCAGAAGAGAGGAAAAGTGACTGGGCTGAGGATGTCTAAGGTGTGCCTTGCTGCAGACCTCCGAGAGAGAGGAACAAAGCTCTTAAACTGGGAGGACAGGTTTAATTAGAACAAGTAGAACTGTAGCTACTTAAAATAGGCAACTGGTATTTTGTTCTAGAGACCAGAAATAAAAGGCTTTATGAAAAATCACTTAACTCTTGTGCCCTTCCAGGGAGGAAGGCCTGCGTTCTTAACCTTTCTGTGATTTTCCTCTCTTGCAGCAAAGTCACTCTTTTTCACTGTGGGAAAGGTCTGTGGCTGTTTCCCCAGAGTCACGCTGTGTGTCTGCTTGCTGCTCTCTTCTGCAGTCTCCCAGTCTGTGGTGGGCTTGCTGTTAGCTGTGCTAACCTTCCCAGTGCCTGCCCTGACCTCCACTCTGAAAGTTTCTCGTTCACAGGCATGTTCACTCCTTCCCTTCCTCAAGGAAGTCTCTCCTGATTTACAGCAGCAAACAGCTGTCCATGTTACTTAGCCATGGTCTCGTACAGGAGAGGATCGTAATAACCTGGAAACAAATCCATCAGATAGTGTTCGATGCCAGATAAACAACGTGGTTTCACTGGGAGCAGAGAAAGCACCTCTGCTCTGCCATAGTGTAGGAGTTCATCCTGGGAACAAGGATTTATGGTGCCAGGCTGACAAAGAGGATTTACTTTTTCCCCAGTGCTCTGGCCTGTGTTCCAGTCTCCCATCCCCCATATGCAAATATATGTGGCAGAGAGCACCCATCACTATGTCCTGCTCTCTTCCCGAAGTTGAAGTGAAGTACTCCATAGACAGCATGGCTTTCTTTACCTTACAAACTTCTCATTTGTCTCTTACCCTTTTCTATTTGGGATTTATAATATTCATCACTCCTCAGTCTGTTTATCCCCCACTAAAATACTGACATTTATATAGAATATATAAATCCCTCATTATTTTGTTCAGGTAGTTTCCTCTATGTGAGAGCTGGACTCTGCCTGCAGTGTCCTGAATTTTGTCCTTTTTTGCTACTTTGAAACACTTCTTCAGCGTGTGTTTCTTGGCATTTGGTGGTCCTTCAAATCAGAAGGATGAGGGGATAAAACTCAACAAGTATATTAAGAAAGATGCTGATCCAGCCTTGCTATCCAGCAGAGTCAACTGCATAGTATTGAGACCTTTGCTGGTTTTAAAAGAAAATTCCTGTAGCAATTACGAGCCCAATGCACTGAGGGTGTTCTTTAGGACCAACTGTTCAGGTTCCTTCCATGGCCTGACCATAGGAGCCTTCTCACCATTTTGGTTGTCATGAGCTTGCAGAGGGTCACTCCCCAATAGCACCAATACTACCCTCAGAGGTGGTAAGTGAAAGCTGGAAGATGAAAATATTCCTGTTCACTTTTGACATGAAAGCTTTGCCTGTATCCATGTCAGTGCCAAAGCTTTGAAATAAATCTTGAGCTCTGAACATATTCTTCATGTTAAGACCATTGGCTCAAGCTGTGCCAGGGAGGTTCAGGTTGTACATCAGGAGGAATTTCTTTACAGAAAGGGTGGTTAAACATTGGGAGGGTCTGCCCAGGGAAGTGGTGGAGTCCCTGGAGGTGTTCAAGGAATGACCAACTGGAGGTGGCTCTCAGGGCTCTGGTTTAGTTGACAAGATGGTTGTCAGTCAAAGAGTGGACTTGATGATCTAGATGTCTTTCCAACCTCACTGATTCTGTGATTATTTGATCGTGTTGGCTTTGTAATCAGCAGCTGAGTGTCTCCCTACCTCTCTCCTCATTTGCTGGAGCACTGCCAGGCTCAGGTTGGTGCCGTTAACAGGTTGACATCATTTCTTACCACTCGAGTCAGTCTCCCTCCAGAAAGTACAACCACCTTCTGAGACCATGTCCAGTTCAGGAAGCCTTTTTTCCTTTCCTCTGAAGTTATCTGCCCACCATCCAGACTCAGATTCTGACTTCTCCTGCTCCTTAAGTGAGGAAATGCAGCACTGCAGTATTTTTGGGCATGAATGCAAGTGCTTGTGCTTGTAGTTCTTATGCTCATCTCTGCTTTGTGTGTGTGTGTGAACTTCCAGCCTGTGGGGCAAAGAAGACCTTGTGATTCCTGGTGTCAGAAGGATCCTTCCTATTTGGATAGGACCAGGCTGCTCAGGCTATGCCTGTTCAGAGTAACTGGTGGAAACAGAGAAACAACCATCCACATGGGGAGTATCAGAGTGTGTAAAAGAAGTGTAAACTGCTTCTGTGTTGCTTTCCCAGTGAAACTCTGGTTGTCACTGGAGAAAGCCTGGCTTCATCCAGTGACTGCACTGGGGAATGCCTTTGATGCCATCTGACAGCTGCTGCTTGAGCTCTCCTTCAGTTTTGTGACAGAATGATGCTTCCTGGGCTCTTCAGAGCTGTCTCTTATTAGAGCATTCCTGCAATTCCTGTGTGCAGGAAGGACTTCTTTGAATCTTAATGACAGCGTATTGGGGTACGTGATTGGAAATGATCACACTGTGAACACTTAATTCAGATAGATTGCTGATTAGAAATCTTCTTCAAGATTTACAGTTCTCATGTGTGTCCACTTTTTGTCCACTATCTCTTCTGTGGAAGAGATCCTCAGGATCACGCTTTGAGTGTGGTTGAAAAGAAACTGAAGAGGTTTGGGTGTTTTTCACCTTACGTACTTGTATGTGCCTGGAGGTGGGATTTGTGGCAGTGGATTTTTAGTTACCTCACTAAGATCCAGTGTTGATTACAAACTTGCCTTAAAGAAATAAAAAGCATTTTTTAAATACAAGATTTGTCCTAATACAATGATTCCAGAAAGTCATATGCTTCTATTAGAGAGAAAGAAAAAACGTGGAAGTAAAAAGAAATTAGAGAAGAGGAAATGTGATTTAAAAACATAATGCTCTATGGAAGCTGGGCTGACGCAGAGTTCTGTATCACACTGTTTACCTGCTGTAAGATTGCCACTGCTGCTGAAGTGGGTGCTTACTTTTACAAGAGGGTACAGTGTTCCATCTTGAGTACGTTGAGTGGTTTTGAATATAAATACATCAAAACATAGAGAATTGGTCACCTCAGTAAAGTAAAATACCAGGGAACTTTTTGTCCATCCCAAGTCCTTGAGGATGAGATACTTGTGGGTCTGTGCTGCCCAGACATGCAGATAGTTTTTGCCCTTCAGGACAGGGACAGGACAGTGTAGCATAGGCCACAGGACAGGACTACCTTCCTGTGGGAATATGGAGTTTCCATAATTTTAAAGGGTACTAGTAGTTGTGTTACCCCATAGAAGTGTGTATTACTCTATTTCTAGAAAACTGGTTAATGAACCTCCCATGTCTGTCGGAGGTTTTGGCAAACTTTCAACCCCTGATCTGTTTGCTCTGTTGGTGGTGAAGCTCAGCAAGTGGCAAGAGGAACAAAACTATCTTTTTGACCTTCGTGTATATGACCACTGAAAGATTTATTTTAACTGTGGGAGCACAAGTGTCTGAACTTCCTGCTTCAGCAAGAAGGCCGTTGGTCATTCGGGTGAGGCAACAGGAAGCCTCCTGCTCCTGGAGTGGAACGATTCCTGTGCCTTTGGTGTGGCTGGTGTACTGGCAGGTCTCCAGCTATGAACTGATCCTGCAGACCACTGTTCCTGGAAGACAGACTCGCAGGGAAGAAATCAACTTCCTCAAACAGTCGGCAGTCCTGGGAAGTAAGACAGGCAATGTTCTGAGAGGGGTTTTGTGCCTGTCTGCAGACACTCTGATCTGCACCGAGACTGGTTGTTCTTCAAACCACTGAAACTATGCAGTTCTGCTTTTTTTGTTACACAGTCTTCAAGAAACCCTTTTGGGTTGGTGCTTCTGTACTGATACAGCTGTAGTTGTGTCTGTTAACTGGTAGGGTAGTAAAAGGAAAACTTGGCTTGGGAAGCAATTCTTTGACTGGGATGAAAACATCGCTTTCAACAAGATTTTCTTTGGCATGATCTCTGTATTTTTTTGCAGATTGACTGAACTAATTGTTTCCTATTTGTGACCCAAGAATTGTTTCAGCAAAACCTGTCTGCTCTGTGCATTTGTTCACAGGAGAAGAGGAAGACTGAATTGCAGCTGCACGCACTGGGAGCAGAAGTGGATGGGTTTCCTTCATCCACTCTTTCCTTCTATTTCTCTTTTTCTTGTCTTGGCAAGGCCAAGACAAACAGATTAACCAATTCCTCTTTGTTTAAGATTTACTCTCATCTTTATCAAGTGGCAGAGTCCCCACCTCCTCCATCAAATACCAGCCATGGTGTTTCCTACTTGATCTTTTGTGCTTCGTTCCCCAGAAGAAAATCCAAGCTCTTCAAAAGCCAATGTGCAGGGACAAAGCTTGTTGCTGGAGTAGTGACAACTCGTGCAGGGAACTTTTTGTTGACCTAAGAAAATGAGGTTTTTGTTGGCTATGGAATTTTCTGGGGAGTATTTCTCAAAGGTCAGAAGTAGAGTGGGCTACAAATGGTGTATTTTGTCAGTTTAATGTGATTTTCTTTAAATGTAGTACACAGGCTTTGGTCAGAAGTGGACAGCACTGAACTATTTCCTCTGTTACCTCTCCAGTATAATCCTGTTCTTATATTCTATTTATAAATGTTTTTAGTGGCTGATTTTCCTTAGGTAGCTTGGAATTTGATGAGCTTTTCTATGATAACCTGTTTCACGGTGCATAATCAAAGTGATTTTTGGGACAGTTTTGTATTTGTCCATGAGATTAATTCAGGCTGCAAATCACAGGGATTTAAGCACTTTTGCAGTCCCATATCTACTCATGCTAAGGGCAGTCATTGCAGACTGTGGATGTGCTTAATTTTGAAAATCAGGTTTCTGCATTTGTCTGGGAAGGTAGAAAAGCTGCTAAATCTGTTCTGAAGAAAGGAGGCTGTTTTTCTTGTGCACTGTTACGAGCTGTGCCTTAGACTGAAGATCTCTGTGGGTTTTGCAGCTGTCAGGCAGAGCTCAGGCATTGGTACAGAAATGTGTCCATAAAGAAGGGATGCTGGAAGTCAAAAACTGGATTTTACAAGCTGATACAACCTAACATCACCCTGTAGTTAATTCTAATTCACTTCTGTAGCCATAATGCAACCCAGATTTAGGTGGCCCTTTCTAGGAGAAAACCATATACAGCTTACCTGGGAATTTTCTCTTTGAAAGGAATGTCAGCACTCACTTGTGAGACAAAAGACTAATTTACGCTTGGAAAATCAGCTTTATCTTTTGTTGTAATATGTAGAGATAGTCGTATAATTTTGACTGTTTTCTCCCATTGGACTCCTTTCTTTTAGGGATGAGAAACTAGGATTGAGGTGTATAAAATTTACAATATAAAAGTATAATACTAAACAGACTTGAGTTCATAGAATCATGGAATGGTTTGGGTTGGAAGGGACCTTAAAGAATTCCACCTCCAGGTGTGGTAGGAGCTCGTTCCTGTTGGAATTATGGTGTGTCTAATAAACAGAAGGTTTTGAATGGTTTGTTATTTAAAGTCTTGTTTGTAAATGTTTTAACAGAGGAACCTCTCAATACATAGTTGTTGTTCCAAGGTTAGAATGGAAGTGTTTGAGAATGCTACAGGGAGTGGTGTAACAAGCCTTGTGGCTTGGTGAATAGTCTTGTGATAATCACAAAATATGCTGAATTGGAAGGGACCCACAAGGATCATCAAGTCCAACTCCTGGCCCTGCACAGGCCCATCCCCAAGTGTCACATCATGTCCCTGAGAGGATCATGCAAAGGTTCCGTGAGCTCTGGCAGCCTTGATGCTGTGTTCACTGCCCTGGCGAGCCTGGTCAGTGCCCAACCACCCTCTGGGGGAAGAACCTTTTCCTGCCCTGACACAACTCCAGGCCTTTCCCTCGAGTCCTGTCACTGGTCACCCCAAAACAGAGATCAGTGCCTGCTCCTCTTTTTCCCCTCCCAGGGAGGTTGTAGACTACAATGATTACACAAGGTTAAGATGAGAATGGAGACTCGCAGGCGTGGTGCTGACCTCCTCTCTGTTCTCTCAGTCCCAGATGCAAACACAGGTCCAGCAGGTGGGGATCGTCCCAACGCAGGCCATGGCGACCGGGCCCACGGCGGACCCGGAGAAGCGCAAACTGATCCAGCAGCAGCTGGTTTTGCTGCTCCACGCCCACAAGTGTCAGCGGCGCGAGCAGGCCAACGGCGAGGTGCGGGCCTGCGCCCTCCCGCACTGCCGCACCATGAAGAACGTCCTCAACCACATGACACACTGCCAGGCCGGCAAGGCCTGCCAAGGTGAGAGCACGGGGCTGAGGCCGCGCCTCGGGGAGCTGTGTAAGGTTTCTGCTGTATTTGTCACCAGTGTTTCTCTTCTTGTCGAGAGGATCCTTCTGCCTGGCATGAGTGAGTGTCAGAACTGGTGCTGGAGTTAAACAGCTGCTCCCTTTGCCTGGTTTTCACTTCCTGCCATTCCACAGTTGTCAGTTTAGAAAGCACAATGCAATATTTGCCCTTTACAAGTAGGGTAGTACCAGTGTAGCCTTGCAAGCATTTTTTTCATCTCTGTCGTGCAAAGAGAGTGTAATATCCATCATGTCTTTGTGTTAGATATTGGTACGGGTTTCCTTCATTTTTAGCTTCATTCATCCTCAAGAATTTTAGTTGAATTTAGTTATATGCACGGTGTTGTTTGTGAAGGAGAAAGAGTAGAATTGCTTTTAAAAAATGAGACATTAATTGAAAACTGGTTAACCCGAGTACCAGTGACCCTAATTCCACTGCTTTTCCTTGCTGCAGTTGCTCATTGTGCATCTTCGAGACAAATCATCTCCCACTGGAAGAATTGTACTCGGCACGACTGTCCTGTGTGCCTTCCTCTGAAAAATGCCAGTGACAAAAGAAACCAACAACGTGAGTAGTTCTCTTACTGTTGGCACCATGGAGTGATACTGTTAAAGCTGATCAAATGTGTAGCGTAGGAATAAACCTTGGTGGTGTCCTAACAAACTTAGTTGCAGGTTAACAATCTTGTGTAAGGATGAATTTACTAGTGACTTCTCCTTTCCGATCATTGAATGCAATTTATTACTGAAATACACAATAATTGGGAAAGTCTGAGCTTGAGCATCCATCTTTTCTTAAAGGGTGTGGCAAGTTCTGACTGGTGTTTCTTTGTGAGGCTGGTCAATACATTCCAGTCATGAGGCAGTTTTGGATGTAGGTAGGGTGTGGGGGGAGGAAATAAGCTACTTGGTTGTTTTTCTTGCTGCTAGAAACAGCTGAAACCAACATGCTAGTGATTTAAGATAATAAAAAATGTTTACCAAAAAAATTCTGCCCTACAGAAACATATGGTCTGGGTGTCTTCATCATTAAATGTGTGTAATGCTGGTATAGATTAGCTGAAGTCCTGCAAATTATAGTGGTTTTTCCCATGCCTGGTTTTTATAATAGCTGAGCTTTTACTGATGCTTGGGGCCAGTCCATTTCTAGTGTATTTTTTCTTCCCTCTTGCTCTGAAACAGAAAACACTGAACTTGGGTTGGTAGGTTTGCTTCTCATCAAATCCTTTGAAAAGATGCCAAGGTGGAACATTTTACAGCATCGATGCTGCAGTTCTAGGAGTCTTAAGTCCTGTTGTGCCTAAGTATATTTAAATAAGGGTTAAGAAGTGGAAAATCACTGGAGGACTTGCAAAGCTTGGACATTGGAATTGGGTTGGAAGCATTCTGCTAATTTCCACTTAGGCTGAGTCTGCAGTGAGGAACATCAGTAAACCTTGGAGGATTAAGAATTGCTCCTAGATGGGATTAAGACAAAGGAGACAGTAGCTGGAAAGACTGTCAAAATTATCCATTAAGCATTGCTCTCTTTCTGATTTCAGAAGGGGTTTTTCCCTCCAAAACTGAAAAAAATTGCAACTGTAGAGGTATTTGAAGGTCAGGATTTTGTTTTCATTTTACCAAACTTTTTGATAAACAAGATAAGTCTTCTGTATTGAAAGTAGTAATTTGCTGCAAGTGATTAGTTGTTTGGCCCTCAAAAAATGTGTTGAAAGCTTTGCTTTTTAATATGACATGGTCCATTTGTGCATAACATCCTTATTACACAGTTGTTATCAAAGTGCTAACAACATCTAGCACAACAGAATTGTATTTTTCAATACAAGCTGCTGTAGAAAAGTAGTTTGTGCAGTATTTTTGTTGCTCATGCAGCTTATCAAAAGAGAACAAAAAGTTGAACATAAGCAGTCCTCAAAAATAATTTGTTACGGGATGTTGGCTGCAACAGAATTATAGTGGAGAAGTGTAGAATTTGGCTCTCTTGTTGTGTATGGGGGAGATAAATATGAAATCTTGTATTCAATTAATCAATAATCCAGTGGTACATGGTTTTTTGTCCTGGATTGTGTTTCTGAGTCAGACATGTAACACCTCATGGTTTGTTTGAAGGTGAAAGAGGAGCACTAAAAATACTTGTTTAGATCTGTTATAAAGGGTATCCCTTTTTGGGCATTCAGGAAGGTTTGTGAAATGATTGACATTAATATGTGTATCTGAAAATGCTGTGCCTGCTCAGGTGAAAACTAACCTAAGTTGGGTTAGTTTAAGACTAGAAGAAAATGTTGTCTGTCTAAGGAAGCACAGAATCTACTAAGTGGGGAGAAGAGGGAGTCTGCATTTGACAGAATATGCTGAGAACATTTAGAAAGGGAAAAAGAAATGAGAAGTGTAGTGACCCTTGTTCCAATTTCAGGCTGCCTTCCTTCCAGAGTGTCTGGAACCCTCCTTCCTGTGCTCATCCATCCCTGTTTTACTGTGTTATTTCAGTCCTCGTGTGTCTGTGCTGGGCTTTCAAGGAGCTCCTTCAAAGGTTGCCCATAAAAAGGTTCTGTAGTCAAGCACTGCTGGACCATTGCAATCTGGTGCCTCACTTCCACCTTCCATGGGCAGCCATTGCTTTTGTAGCTTTCTATTCCTACTCCTTGGGGATCTGTGGGCTGCAGAAAGTCCTGGGGTTTGGGTTATTGCCATGGAGTTGTTTCTGTACAGATCTTTTAGTGTTTAGATTTTTTGCAAAGAACATCTCTGCCAGGTTTTCTTTGTATAGCCTTTTTTATTTTTTTGAAAGCAATCTTGAACTGTATTTTATTATAATGGGTGACAGTGACCTGACTTATTAGTAGGACATCTTGGGACAAGTTGAAAATTCTTTCTTTTCTACATGGTTTTTATTGTGTGTCCCATGTACCTCTGAGGGGGTCAGGGAAACTGGAAAATAAGTGTTATTTTGCACATGCTAAAACATTAAGCTTTTCTTTTGAATTAACGGGTAACTTCTGTGTTTGGAAGTAATGGTTTAAAATGTTTTGGGTGTTGGGGGTTGTTTTTGTTAGGAAGTACCTGCTCCCTGCTAAGACCACCACAGTTTGAGTTACAAACTCTTGCAAACAGTTGTTGATATATCTGATATATTTCCTGGGTTTGTAGCTGTGTTATAACAGTTATTTTTCTGAGGATTCATCTTGACATGCACATGCTTGAGCTCCTTAGCTCTTCCATTCCTGGCCTGGGTGGGTGTGTTGTGCCACAGCTCCTGGATCTCCTTCCCCTTGCAGATATGCAGGGGGTGATACTTTTGCTCATGTCCTGGGCCATCCTTGTGCAGTGCTTTATGTGCTTCATTCCAGGATCAGGGGGACACTGGAAATCCCCTGCTCGGTTGAGACTGGAAAGTGGAGTTGTGAACATGGAGCTGGTCCTCTCTCTAATTTTTCTTGTAGGAAAAAATTAAAATGCAGCAAGATAGAAAAATAGATTAAGAAAAAGTAAATTTGAGACAACAAATGTTCACCTAAAAATGTGATTTTAAAGAAGAGTGAGGTGGAAATTCTGGAGTACATGGACTTGGGGATGAAGAGTGTAAAATCCCTGAGGAAAATGGAAATAAGGAGCAGGAGGTAACTGGCTGAGGGAGCAGGTTACTGAGTATGGGCAGAAAATGCAAGAAGGCCTGATTGTGTAGAGCGTTTGAGAACCAACCTTTGCAGAGAAGAAAGGACTGCATTGGTGCACAGGGAATTGTATCCAGAAGGAGGAGGCAGCACCTTCTTTAGTAGAGCATGTTTCCTGTGAAGACTGGAAATGAAATCCAGCTTGTTCAAGTCTTATTGTCAATAACTGTCTGTAAAATCTACAAACAAAACATGTCTCTTGTTTTTAAATTGGTGGAAATCATATATATAATGGTGACCTATCAGTTATCCCATGGAGCCACGGGATAGATGATTAGCCTGTGGATTAAGGAGTTCCATTCATAGACTAATAAGTGCTGTACTCTGAAGGCTTTTGTTTTAATGCTTAACTTAAATAAAAATTAAAATGGCATTGGTGGTGAAGTTTAATACTGACTCTTCCTACCTTCGTATTCCTCTTAAAATCTTTACCCCATGATTTGATTCAAGATACAGTCTTTAATTAAATGATTGTGTACACTTACCTTTGTGTACCTGCCTAATTCTGGGTGCAGGACAGGCTTGTGCTGGGGTGAGTCAAGGTCACCAGCAGAATTTTTGCTCCAGCCACTTTGAGCTGGGTTGGATGTAACGAGTGAGGAGGCACAGGAGGTGAGGAGGTGCAGGACAGAACAAGTCTCGGTTACAGAACTCGGAAGCAAAATCAAAAATTTAAACCAGACTTCTCAAAAATAAATTAACTTATTCACTAGACTGGTCAGATTAGAGAAGTGCCAGGCATTTATACTTAAAATAGCATTAGGGGTCTGTGTTTAAAATAAATTTTAATTAGCTGGAGGGGTTTCCCTCTAGAAGACATGAGAGCTCCACACTTGTAGCTTCTGTCATGGGCTCATCAGTATCTGAAGCATCAGTTAATAAAAATAAATTGCAATAGACATTGCTTCATGTAGCAATGGCCTGGTGTGATATCTCCTGTTTGTTCCAGTCTGTATTTATTTTAATTGACTTTATTTCCTGCAGTATCTGCCACAGAAGGAATGGCATTTGCACTTGTTTGTCCAGAATGGAAATTTAATACTCTCTGCCTCCATCTTCTTGTTTGACAGATTGAGATAATCTCCTGCCTTCATATAAAACCAGTGAACAAACAGACAAAAAAAAACCCTCAAAATCAAACTCCTGATGTTGGGAAATACTCAGTACAGTATCATATTAATTGAGTTGTGAAGTATGGAAAAGCTCAGACCAAATAGTCTAAAGCTGCTCTAACACAAGGGCTGAACCTGTGCTTTGTAGTAACTGGTGTCACTGCCAAAGCTCAGCCCAGAGCTGTGGACAGGAGGTGCTGAACTTGTCCAAACTCTGTGAGCTTCAAGCCAAGCTTACATTCCCAAAATCACTGCTGTTTTCCCCAGAAGAACGTGAGGAATGGTGAAAGGCTGGGCTCTCCTCAGTGGGATGGCCAGAAGCCTTTTGCCGATTCCCAAATTTCAGCTTCACCTGTGGTTGTTCTGCCATCTCCACATTTACAGCCAACACTGAAAGCACATGGGGGTGTCTTATTGTAGCTTTTTAGGAGAAATATCATCCTCTTCCTCTAACAAACTGGAATTCTTATTAGCTCCTGAATCAATCCATGCTGTCACATCAGCCTCTGAAGCCTTTTGAATTCCAGGGTGACACAAGTTTTGTGGTATTTAACCTTCCTGGAGACTTCTATTCCTTGGCTTGCACTACTGTAAAGGCATTTTCTCTTAGCTGGTGTCATTCCAGAGTGCTACACGCAAGTCCAAAGAGGAACTTATATAGTTGCTCTTTAATATGTTATTTTTGGGAGGGTTTTTTTATGAAACTGATATAATCTTAATCAGCTTCTGTCTTTGCTTTGAAAATCTCTTGGAAATGGTCAGTGAGTTCAAAAGTTACTGTGAATGTGTCCACAGAGTGTAAGGATACATAAGCCTAATTTCTGTGATAATCCCAGTGTTTAAAATACTGAGGATTGTCCTTTGAGAGGGAGGGGAAAGAATGTTTTTCTGTGGGGTTGATTATTCTGGAGAGGGAAATCTCTGACTGTATTTATTTGTAGTTCTTTGGCAAATGAGATCAAATTGAATTCTCGTCTGGAGAGGGAAAAGTCTGGACTCTGTAATGTGTGTGTTTTCTCTTGGGGGGAAGCTGAAAGCCTGTGTATCTCTTCCAGTGATCCTCTCAGTTTCCATAGTGGGTAGGGATTTAAGAAAGCCTGGATAATGTGTTAATGTCTCAGAAGGCTTGTTTTCCTGATTTTTTTTATCTAACCACGTGCCCCCCCTAATATTTCAATAAAACAGTTATTGTTGCCTATATTAAAAGCCATTACTGTAGCTATGTTTAGCTCACAAATTTGTAACGCACATTATGTATTTAATTACTTGAGGGGGAGAATGTGAAGGATGTGTTACTTCTACCAGAGTCTCAGTTAGCAAAATGCAGTGTCTCTCTACTGAAGGATATAATATTCCATGGGTCATTCACAATGGAACATGTTATTACTTAGAATGGCATCTAAAATGAGGACCAGAAAGCAGATTCTTACTCACTTTTAGGTTAAGTAAATACTCCTTTTCCCTTTTGTTTCCATTTCCTGTCTACAATGGAAATGACTCTTCCATACATCTGTGTGGTGGAAGAGGTTGGTTGGTTTTGGTGTCATACAGGTCAGCACAATCTAAAACCCATCAGGCTGTTTCATATCTGCATAACTTGGAGTTTAGGGTAATTTGGCCTTCAGTGGATTCATCCAGTGACTGCCTGCAATGAAAATTTCTACCAACGGACCTTCAGTATTACCTTTGTGTCCGAGGACACAGTATTTGTGCTGAACTCAAGATCTCTGTTTTGGAGCCAAATATTTTGACCTAAAATGGGATTGATGGGAAATAGGGAAGTAGAGGAATTAATTTTTTTTTCCCCCTTAGCCTACTGTCCCAAGCATGAAAATCCTATTTAGCCTCATATAGGAGCCTTATCTGTATATTTGTTACAGTAATTATGGGCTTATCTGCCTGAAATTCACAGCCTTTCTCTTTACACTGCATGGATTAATGGCTAAGGTGGGTTCTGTCCTGTAGAATCAAAGGCTGAGTTTCCCCTTAGGTATCCTTCTGTCGTCTGGCAGAAAAATATGTATATCATAGAACTGTATGCATGTCCTGGTGATGCTTGGCATGATCTGTTTTATTATTTATCCTCATTGATTTTCAATTTTCTCTTATCCTTTTTTTTTTATAGCCCTTTTAGGGTCTCCAGCTGGTGGAATCCAGAATTCCATTGGTTCTGTTGGCACAGGCCAGCAGAACACTCCATCACTAAGTAATCCCAATCCAATCGACCCCAGCTCCATGCAACGAGCCTACGCTGCCCTTGGGCTGCCCTATGGAAACCAGCCCCAAACACAGCTGCAGCCCCAGGTACAAGGCCAGCAGCCAGCACAGCCCCAGGCTCACCAGCAAATGAGGACCATTAATGCACTGGGTAGGTGGAGAAAACACCAAGAAACCAAGTGTTAAAGTAATTTACGTTGAGTTTTTAGGGTAGTCTGGTATTTTGCTTGGTCAGGGTGCTGAGTTTCTGTTCATGTTCATTAATAAATTAAAAATGCACTGTTTATATACAACAGCATTCATTTATGTTTGAATAGTGGAAAGTTTTGAATATTTTGCTTTGGCCAGATATCAGGAGTTTCTTTTAAAATATAGCCCACAGCTTGTTGTTGCCTGAGGTGATGAGACAGAATTGCTGAAGGATTTTGCCTTGATAATTGTCACCTGTTCTAACAGGCAGTCCTGTCCCAAATGCTACTTTCTGCAGCTTAATTATTGGTATTATCTTCTTTTTAGCTTATTGAGCTAATATTAAGTTTATGAATTTAAAATTTTAATAGACTCATTTTTGTAGTTTAGACAGAAAGTAGCTTGATTCCATAAGTAAGTACATATATGCACCACAGCAGATATTATTATAAAAATATTTACCTGATACACTGCTTCTTCTGTTAGCCAGTTGTGTTAGTAGCATATTGTTTTGTCATATTACTGTCAAAATTGTGAACTGTGTACCAATGATGTTTAATTTTGTCCCAAAGGAGCCAACCAGATGAACCTTCCTGCAGGAGGAATAACAACAGACCAGCAATCCGGTCTAATTTCTGAAACTGCTCTTCCAACATCCCTTGGGACAAATAAGTAATGCACACATTTTCATTCTTGCTCAATTAAACATTTATTTACATGCTTATGGATGTAAATAAAGAGCTGCTTTAAAAACTGGTTGTATTGGCATGGAAATGATAAGTCACATTTACAGCTCTTTGCTGTTTCAATTCCAGAGCTGCCACTTTGTACCTCCTGAGAGCCCTACAGTATTTAGTACTTTTAAATGAATTCCCAAAAGAATAATGTTTTGTATTTTTATGTGTACAAGTACTTTAACAGTTGTGATTCTTTATCATTCACGCTGTGTCTTGTAAACTCCTGAGCTTTGCTGCTTCAGGGGTTGCAGTTTGTCGACACCAAAATTTCACTCGGGGAATGTTTGATGCCACAGCTAAAAAGTGATGGAAGCAATGACTGAAAAATTACTTCAGGCATCAAACACACAGCAAAACCCTGCGTTCTTGTAACAACCCCCTTTTCTTTATATTTTAGCCCGCTAATGAATGATGGCACAAATTCTGGCAATGTTGGAAACCTCAGCTCAATGCCAACAGCTGCACCTCCTTCGAGTACCGGGGTAAGGAAAGCATGGCATGAACATGTCACTCAGGACCTGCGCAATCATTTAGTGCATAAACTGTAAGTATTCACCAAGGCTGCTTTTATCCTGAATGTTTTTAAGAATTTCAGTGCAGTAGTTCTACTATTAAGCTGAAAAGAAAGTTTTCAGTAGTGATTCTCTGGTGCTGTGCCACTGAGAATGAGCTGTTACCTGTAATCCTCTTCAGTTCCTCATGCTTATTAAGAACTGGGCATGAAATTAGTTTATATTGCTAATAAATTTGTTCTGCTGTAGTGAACAGGTATTTAGACTCCAGACTGTGAAACTTCACTTTATTTTCATCATTGAATTTGCTTTGATCTTGTGAAAAATAGACAATATTGATTTTTCTTATCAATTTTGATATGCTTTTAACGGACCTGGTGTACAGGGGAATGTCCAGGCTGATTGTCATAAAGCTGTATTGATTTTTGGTTTTTTTTCTGAAGAATTTTTCTTTTGTTCTTTCCTTGTAGTGTCCAAGCCATCTTCCCCACTCCTGATCCGGCAGCACTGAAGGATCGACGCATGGAAAACCTGGTGGCTTATGCCAGGAAAGTGGAAGGAGATATGTATGAATCTGCTAATAGTAGGGTATGTTGCTTCTGTCCAGCTATTCAGTGCATGTTAAAGAACAGTGATATCAAAAATTGTGTGGTGAAAACCACAGAGAATCATTTCACTGCTCCCTTGATGAGGAAAGTCGTGTTTTCTGTCTATGACAGTGTTTGTGTAGTCCCAAGACAGCTGAATAATGTCACTCCAAGCTAATTTTTCTCCCTCAGCTCCATGAAAAGTGGACAGCATCATCCCAGGCCTACCTGCATTCCTCCTGAAAGTGTGATTGACATGCACAAAGCTTGGAGCACAGCTTGCAGTTCTTGGTGTTTCCCTCACTGATTTCTTTCCTTTTTTTTGTGTAAACAGTAGTTCTCAAGCTTTCTTAATGTTTCTTTACTATGGGAGATTTTCTCCAGGGCTCAGTGCTATTCCACTGCTTTCCTTCTGCCTGCACTGCTGGAATTAGTTCTCCTCTACTCTGCAGCACCAGGAGTGGTTTGGCTGAGACAGAGGAAATCAGTTTGCCTGCCTTTGTCCTTGTGCATGGAAACAAGACAGAATTCCTGTTCTTGTTCATGATTTTCACTCAGTCTGCAAAGAGGTGTCAGTTCAAATCCCTCCTACTCGGAGGGAGCAAACCCCTGCTGATTGACAGGCTGAGGATATGACATTGAGGTAATTCTACCCTGAAGAAACCACTCCCTGAAACTTTTCATCAGGAAAACAAAACATTAGTAGTGCCAGTAATAACAGCCACTGAGATCTTACCTGCTCAGAATCTTGAGATCCTTTCTTTAATAAGGGAGGAGTATCTAAAGGGAGTAGTTAATGGCATTTCAGGTGATAACACTTCCTCTACCCCTCTCAACCCATCCCCCAGGAAGAGCTCAAGGTGGAAAGCAAGTTTTATTTTCTAGAATTAGCCAGTGACCATACTTGTAACACTGCTGCTGTGTCAGTGTTGGTCAGTGACAAGATCAGTTCCCTGGAACTACAGAGAGGTTGTTTACGTGAAAGACTGGAGTGCGATCACCCTTGGTCACCCTCACAGCTTTAGAGACCAACTTTAGAGAGAGGAGGAGGATTTCGTGGTCATACATGGGTGTCTAAATACCTTCTCAGTAAGGATGAGCATGGTAAACTCCTGATTATAAAATTAAAATTCTTCTGACAGACAAACACCCAGAAATGTCTTCTCTTCACCCCTCAGAACAGCTGTCAGAGCCTCATTGCCAGAAGTTGCTGTTATTGGAATTCATCTGACGTATTTGGCTCCAAGCAGCAAACTTGGAAGAAGGGAGTAGTCCAGAATGTATTAATGATGCCATGAGGAATTGCATCCTTCTTTTTGAGGAGCTTCTGTTCTACTTTGACATTGAAAAACATATAAATAGGAGGCATCATTGCAAGCAGTTTGACACTGTTCCAGTGGTGTGTGCTCCTTGTGAACACAGCCTTTTCAGGAATCTTTGCAGTGGGAAAGCAGCACAGTGCTAAATTGATAAGTAGGAAATTACAGGTGAAGTGGCTTGAGCAGGAGGAGAGACAACAGAATGTGCACTGATTTTTTGAGACATATGGAGGAAGGAAATTACCTAAACCCAAAGCTTTATATTACATCACTGGACTTCCTTAACAAGGCTGCTGAGGAATAACTATCTCAATGTATTAAGTTTTCTGAAATAGACTCAATCCTGCTTTAATAAAAAATTGTGATTTTGATGAAAATTGAATGAAGACAAAATGATTATAGGCAAGCATCACTCAGCCTGTGCTCCATATAACACTGGGTTTTGAGAGCATAGACAATCCCACAAAAGACATGTAGTCTTGAGGGTTTGTGAGGGTTTTTTGCCTTTAACAGGTGCATAATCTCATGCACTTGGCAGATGTGTGTCCAGCAATTCCTGACAAGCAAAATTATCTACCTGGTGCAGTGTGACTTTTATTGGATCTGTTGTCAGTGTGGGTTGAGTAAAATGGATTTTTCATCTTGTACAGATGTAGTGTTTAGTTGTCTGTGCCTGTGGACTATTTTTCACTGAATTTCCTCCATTCCTTTGAGGTTTTGTCTGATTTTGTTTTTCTCTTGCCATGACTGTTGATAGTCAGACTCTTTAGGAAAAAAGCAGTTTCTTTATGTAAAAATTGATCTGTTCTTAACATCTGTCTCCTGGAGTTTATTCAGTGTAATTGTGTGCTGGGAATATCTTTTTCTTTTGTCTGTGGATTAGTAGAAATGTTTATTGAATCATTAACACTTAGAAACAAAACCACAGCTTCCTGGTTTTGGTGAACCACCAGAGAACCTCTAGCCTTCTCCTTTGCTAATCTACTCAGAGTAGGTATGAAGGACAGCCATAAAGCAAATGTGTTTTCTGGAAGCTTTGTTTTTCCTTTTCTGCATTAAAGCAGTGATAATTCTGAAAAGAAATACTTCTTTTTCAAATAACAGGTGTGTATACCTTTATAAACCTAAAACCAGGTGATGATATTCAGTAGTAAATGAGACTAAATGAGTTCTACTGCACTTTCTTATCCCTGATCCTGAGTAATCTTTTTTTTTTCCCCCTCCTTCCCCCTCCCCCCTTTTAGGATGAATACTATCATTTACTAGCAGAGAAAATTTATAAGATACAGAAGGAGCTGGAAGAGAAACGGAGGTCTCGTCTCCATAAACAAGGGATGTTGGGGAACCAACCAGCCTTACAGACCCCCGGGCCCCAGCCCCCCGGGATCCCCCAGGTGGCTGCTGCCATGGGCCAGGCACAGCCCGTCAGGCCACCCAGTAAGTACTGGTGGAGGTGCCTCTGCATTTGCTGGGCTCCCCTGGTAACCTTCAGGTTGTATTTTAAATTGGTTTTGCTGACTTTTCTTCTGTTGTGTTGCAGATGGGCCAATGTCCATGCCAACCGTGCCTATAAGTCGGATGCAGGTTTCTCAAGGTATCTATGTTTTCCTCTCCAATTGCAATTTGTGGGTTCAAAATAATTGAAAAGCTGATCTTATATTGGGGGTCTTTTTGGAGTTGGGATGCAGGAACTACTGGCTCTCCCTTTTTTCAGCATCGTTCTTTGTTGCTCTGTGGCAGGAACTGTCTCAGTGCAGTCTTAAGGACCAACAATATGTCCCCAACACTTTCCTAGCAATCAAAAAGTAATTCAGTGCTTCCAAAATGAGGAGAGCTCAAGCAAGAGTACTGTGGATAATCTCTGAAGGGGGGAGGATGTTTGCATGTTTTCATTATTTAGTTAGCCAAAAAACACACCTGTAGCTGGAAAGGTAGCACATTAATCCTGGAATCTGTGTAACTAATGATATCTTTTCCTGGTGTCTGATGCAAAGTGCGTGTGAAAAAGCCTTGGAGCTTGTTCCTAGCACTTGCCATCACTGGTTGAAGCTGCTGTGAGCTCATGGGTGGATTTTTTCTGAAAAATATAAACACATGACTTTTAGGGGCTTCACCTTCAAAAAAGTGTCTCTTTGTTCAGAGTTAGTACTAAGTCAAAACTTGTGTTGAAATATCCTTGGGAAGTTACATCCTCTTAAAATTTATTTGAATAAGAGAACAAGTTGATAGCAAGTATAGCTTCATAATTACACCTTTAGGCAAGTTTGGGGTTTTGTATAAAAAGCACAACCCCTGTTTAAGTCTTTTGCTGGCTTTTGTCCTGATTTCAGGCTTGGAGTTGCCTTCATATATACAATGTGTATTTTTATCATATTTACTTCATGCATTTCAGTGAGCCCTGAATAAGATATTGCTGTTTCAAAGCAAATGCCTGGTTTTAGGAAACCATCCCAAGGTTTATTTATAAATAGCATCGTTGTCTCTGCAGATCATCTACACTCTTCATCATTTGCATTTTATTTTTTTAGACACCAAAAATTGTATTTCACCCTAACTGGTATTCTTCTAAATACTTCTCACATCCTGATTTGTGTGTTAAGTGAAGTAATTTGAACAAAGTTAAAAGACAAAGTGCAGGGCAGTTCAATTTCAGTCATAGTAACTGTTGACTTTTATAGAAGAATAAACATAAATTCTGCTGACTTGTTCCTAATGAGTTGTTTTGGGGGTGCATTTGCAGGAATGAATCAGTTTAACCCCATGTCCATAGGGAATGTACAGATGCCACAAGCCCCCATGGGACCCCGGGCAGCGTCTCCGATGAACCACCCGGTGCAGATGAACAACATGGGCGCCGTCCCTGCGGTTCGTACCCTCCTTCTGCTCACAGCCTGATCCCACTCAGCAGCTCCTGCTCTTCTGGAAAGGCCATGTCATAGAGCAGTGCTGTAAATTGTAGGATAATTTAATGGAAAGGCTTTTATTGAGGTGTTTGTTTTCAGTACTTACCTGTTCTAAAAAAGCCAACCAAACCTTTAGAGAGGTGGGTGCCAGAGGTGCAGTAATTCCCAGCTGTCTGTGGAAGAGCATAATTCTTTGAGAATCTGGCTTTGCAGTATATACTCCTTCTTTATTCCTCTGTGAAAACATGTTTTATTCTTTAGAAAAACAAAAATATTTTTAGTTTCACTGGGTTCTTTCTGTTATCTCAGAGAACAAACGCTCTCAGTGGAGTTTGGAATATTACCTGTTTAAAAATAACTCCCTCGTGAATACTGGGGAACAAATGCTGAAGTTCTGTGCATATCCCCACTACCATTTGGTTTACTGAAGCCAATTTTTGTTCTATTTTCTGTCCTATCTTTTGGTTGATTACACTGAGGGTATTTTCCTTTGTCTTGGTGCATAATAATAAATGGTAATTAGTTCATTTGGGTGTTAATTTTCAGATGGCAATGTCTCCTTCCCGAATGCCTCAGCCACAGAACATGATGGGAGCTCATTCCAACAACATGATGGGTCAGGCTCCTACCCAGAACCAATTCCTGCCCCAGACTCAGTTCCCAGCATCCACTGGGACTATGAATGTGAACAATGTGGGCATGGGTCAGTCAACAGCCCAGGCTGGGGTGGCACAGGTAAGATGGATTCTCTATTTAGAATTATTTGCTCTTAATTATTTTTCTCTAATTAATTTATGTATGGTTGTTTATTTCTATACCCATTATTCAGTGTAGTCACCCCACTTAAGGGGATCCTGGGTTACATCTCCCTTCTTCAGAACCTCTTACATAACCCATCGACATCTGTTAATGGGGGCGCAACGCCCTGTAATTCCTGATTTAAATTCCTTACAAATACATGCTGATGAGATTTTTAGGGGGGATATCAGAAATTAGTTTATGGGATGTTTAGGAACATATGTTTTGCCTCTTTGTAGACCCGAGTAGCTAACTTTAAATCAAGATTTATAATAAAGTGGTTGAGGAAGATCATCTAAATTTGTTTTAACCTCTCTGCTTCTGAAAATTGTTGGGTTTTTCCTGGATTATTCTTCTGTTGCAGTACTGGTCAATGAAGTAGCAAGTGTGCTTATGGTGCTCAATGTGTGTGATTTTCCACAGGGAAAGGCTTGCTGTTTAACTCAGGGTCCAAGTAATTTAGATTATTTGAGACCTCTAAAGTTGTCTAGTCCAGTCTCATCCTCAAATGAGAGATAGNTGGTCAATGAAGTAGCAAGTGTGCTTATGGTGCTCAATGTGTGTGATTTTCCACAGGGAAAGGCTTGCTGTTTAACTCAGGGTCCAAGTAATTTAGATAGTTGTCTAGTCCAGTCCCATCCTCAAATGAGAGATGACTGAGATCAGTTTGTGAAGGGCTCTGCTGACTCAGGTTTGGAATATGTTCATAATGGAGCATTTCTTGGGCCCTGTCTCAGGTGTTTGACCATCTTTGTGGTGAACATTTGTTTCCTAATGCACTTAGCTGAATAAAACTGACCTTTGACAGGCAATATAGAAGCATGTTTTAAATTTGAAACCTCATTTGCAGGAAATTGTGAACTGATTTGGATTTCTAAGAGTAAGAGTTACATCTGAGGATAGAGTATTCTTCTTAATCACCAGTTTCCTGATGCAGTCTTCAGTAAAATGTATAGTTTAAAGGTTTAAGTACATCCAGAACACTTTATTGTATTGCTGCTCTGAAAAAACAAATCTGTAGTTTTCTGAAGCATCTGGAGCAGTCTAGAATTAAAAAGAAAACAAAAAACTCCTCTTAAGTCTTGCTCTGTGCAACAGGGCAACATTAAATTTGTTGACCTGCCTTCTGAAACAGGGCTGTTCCAGAGTCCTGGCCTCAAAAATGGGTATTTGCTCAAAACTATTTTGTCTCAAAGCCTGACCTTTGCCCAGGTAATGGCACAATTTAGAGGCTGTCTGCCTGTGGGTTTGTGTGTTACTGGGATCATGAGGGTTCCCTCTCTGTGCCAGAACTAATGCAGGACGTTCATGGCACATCTGGATCTGGGAGAAAGGTCTTTGGGAGATGATGAGAGCGATGACAGAAATCAGAGCACAATCACTTGCAACAGCAGCATTTGTTTGTGGCTGATCTCCTATGTAGACTTAGAGTATTCTGGCAGAGGAGGCTTCAGTGCTGTGATTTAAAGGATATTTTAACTCCCAGGGTTTTGGGAGTCACACATCTGTAAGACACTCTCTCTCCCTAGCAGGGGCAGGTTCCCAGTGCTGCTCTTCCCAACTCCATGAACATGCTGGGACCGCAGGGCGGGCAGTTACCGTGCCCACCGGTGACCCAGCCACCTCTACACCAGACCACCCCTCCCGTGTCCACTGCTGCTGGGATGCCGCCGATCCAGCACCCAACGCCGACGGGAATGACTCCTCCCCAGCCAGCAGCACCCACCCAGCCATCGACACCGGTCTCGTCCTCGGGACAAACTCCGACCCCAACGCCGGGTTCTGTTCCCAACGCGACCCAGACCCAAAGCACACCCACAGGGCAGACTGCGGCCCAGGCCCAGGTCACACCACAGCCCCAGACCCCAGTGCAGCCCCAGTCTGTGCCAACCCCACAGCCAGCCCAGCAGCAGCCAACATCTGTGCAGGCACAGCCACCCGGCACTCCAGTAAGTACCAGCCAGTCCCATTTTCCTTGTGTAGTGACATTCCATGAGTCTCCCTGTGTGTAGCACCATAGAGCCCATAGATGTCAATAGCAGCTTCTGCTTTAGACCAAAGGGTTTGTTAGAGATGTGTAAAATGTGTGTGTTCAGATGTTCTCAGCATTATCTGAAGGAGGGGGGGATTGAATGACTGAACTGCTCAAAGTAAAATTGGCAGCAGTGTGCAGAAGGATGAGGTATAACAGGCCTAATGTTACATTTGGCCATAATCAGAATCTTTTCTGATCCTGAGATCTGCATAATTTTTTTTTAAGATACAGTCAGGGCGAATGCACGTGTCAAGGAATGTACAGTGTTTTACTGGGCAGGTATTTTCTCTGTAAAAGAAGCCACTTCGGGCAGGATTCTTCCTCTGCTTCTCCTCTGTAAAGCAGAGTTATTAAATGTGTGATATCAAAACTTGGCTACAGTGGCCTGTATCCATGTTCTGCACTGTTTTAGAATATCATCTCATGTCTCTTTTGTGCTGTTCATTTTTAGTAAAGGAAAATATTTCTATATATGCAGTGTCTTTCTTTTGTACTGTTTTTACAACAGCTATCCCAGGCAGCAGCTAGTATTGATAACAGGGTCCCCACCCCTGCCTCAGTTGCTAGTGCTGATACGAATTCCCAGCAACTAGGACCAGATGCACCAATGCTAGAAAGCAAATCAGAAGTTAAAACTGAAGAAACTGAGCCAGAGACTAGTGAGACACAAGTGGAAGCTAAGACTGAGGTAAATGAGATTCTCTACAGCTTAACTGAAAGCAGTGATAGATATAAAAGCACTTAATGATGTGTCTGAATCGGTGAGCTAAGGGGCAAGAGGAGGGTCGTTATTGGAAAGTAACTGTCCTGAGGAAAGCCATGGATGGAAAGTGCTTCAACAATCTCAAACTGATATTTTGGTGGCTGAAGTTTGGGTCGTAGATGTAACAGTGCATCTCATTGCATCCTTTCTTAAGGTGGAGGAGGATTTACAAGGATCTTCACAAACTAAAGAAGAAACAGATGGAACAGAACTGAAACAGGAGCCAATGGAAATAGAAGAAAAGAAGCCTGAAATGAAAGTAGAGGTTAAAGAGGAGGAGGAGAGCGGCACTAATGGAACCACTTCTCAATCTACGTCACCATCTCAGCCCCGCAAGAAAAGTAAGTGTATGAAAACTGGGTTTCCTTGTGTACTTCAGTCTTATGAGTATTTGTGTTCCACGGTCTCAGATCCTGCTGCGAGGTCTGTTTTGCACTTGTGTTCCAGCATGAGGAGCTCAGTGAGATCAGTACTCTGTAACTTAATTTTGAAAGCAGGATTCCTTTAATGTTGCATGAATCACACATGAGAAAAGTATTGTGCTCTTGATCCCAGCATTGTCTGCCCAGAAGGACCAAGGCAGTAAGACATTGATTGCTGAAGGAATTCAATACATAAATCCCTCCCTGTACATGTTGGTGCTCTTTCAGGGGGACTCTGTGTAGATAAGAATGATTTCAGTAACCAAGAATATCCACTGCTTTTATTTTCCCATCAGAGGCTGCACACACCACCTTCATAGTGAGTTTTGTCAGGCATTTCTCTGAGAATCAGGCACTTGAACTCCTCTCCTGAACCTGGAATTCTCCAAGGTGGTGGACTGCTGCAATAGGCTTAAACTTTATTTTGAAGTCCTGTGTTCTCACTACTTCAGGGTTTTCAGTGTAGTGTTCATTTCTCCTTGGAAATAACTTGGCAGTCTCTTAAGCTACAGTGTCAGCACAGATTGAGGTGTAACTGTATCTGTACTCAAGGAAACTTTATGGCATTACAGGTTACATAAATGGTTGGGTGCCTTGGCTTAGTAAAGAAATAAATTAATAACATTATTAAACCAGAAATAAATTACTCCGCTTGCAGTGCAGGCTTTGTGGGAGGCTGCAAGATAAAAGTTTTTGTACTCAAAAACCTTATCAGTTCCAAGACCTCTGTCTCTTGGCATCTGCTTTTTTTGAGATGATGTTTTCTGTGGTTAGTTTTAGGTTTTGTCCAAAGGTAAGCTTTCAACGCACTGCAAATGTCAAAAAAATCCAGATGATCTGGGTGTGCTCTGGGTTGCATTTGATTACTAAACATAATCTTTCTGTAATAAAGCACTATAAAACACATTTTGCTGTAGCTGGTGTTTTCAGTTTGCAGCAGAATGGGCCAGCAAATGAAAGTGTGCTGCAGAAGCAACTGGCAGAGCCTGATCAGACCAAAATGTAACACAAGGAGTGGAAAGTTTATTAGCATTTATGAACCAGTGATATTCCCAGTGGAAGGAATCACTGCTGCTTGTTAGGAATGCACTTGCATGTAAATGGAGGCGAGTGGCTCAGAGAGGAAGGTTCTTGCAAAATCAGTCTGTGGAAGCTGCTCTGGGTTACTACATATTCCAATACCTCCTTTAGTAACCCAATTTTCTCTTGGAAGTGTTGTCACTAAGTAACTGTGTAGTGCAATGCATGTGCAGCGTGGGCAGGGACAACCATAGGCACGAGTTTCAATGGTGACATTTTCTCACCAAGGAGTTTGTTCGACTTTAATTGAGCATTGGTATTAAAATGCTGAATAAACCAAGAGGTATTGGAGGGTAAATACTGCCAAGTGTGCTGATTTGTGGTATTTTAAAACTACTGAAGAGGCTGATCAGGATTTGCATGGGTTACAAAAGTATTAGGAACTCCTTCCTTCCCATGCAGCAGATTCCTGAGGTGCAACCTGGGATGTAGCAGAAGTGCCACAGGGTGTATGTTATAATTTAGGAAGTCATAGGCTTGTTTTGCTTTATTTCTGCAAATCTAATGTAAGCAAGAAAAGGAGGTGGTGGTTCCTTTGCCTCTTCTCTTGCAGTCTCAAAAAACCCAGTATGATACTCATTTGGGCAGCTCCTCTCTCCTTGTAGGTGACTTCTTTAGTTTGACCTTGAAGATGAATTTACTGGTTTCTTCCCTTCTTTGTAAGACATAATCCTGCAAAACCTGCAAGGGCACTTGGGTTTGGGGGTTATTCAGGTGTATTGTCCTTATAATTTTGAAGAGGGCCTATCTTCCTTTAGGAATTTTCTTAGTACTCATACGCAGGCTTGCCTCTTTTGGAAAAAAATTAAAACTTTAAAGAAGTAAAAAAGATAGCATTGTACTGGTATTTGGCAGATAATACGTCATCATGAGTCAGGCAAAGATCCCATTTTCTTTTTACCACCCACGCATCCAAGACAAAATGGGGTAACTGGATGCCAGCTCCTTACAAAGGTCTTCTACCTACCAGAGAAGAACCAAGAGTGTTTAATTTTGGAAAAAGGAGAGAGGAGAGAACAAAACTTCCTTGTAAAATCAGCATATAGGGAGATCCTGTGATCAAATGTGCTGTTATTAGTCATATTCCTCAGAGGCAGAGCAGTTAAAGATGAAGGCAAGTTTTCTTTACATTTGTAGGTAAAGTAATAAATTGAAATGATGACTGGATTTTCATTTTGATTTTTTTTTCAAACTTCAAAATGAATGCATGTTATAAACTTTATCAGCAAAAATAATTAGGCTTTAAAGAACTCAGCAAAAGTCGTGCTGAATCTCTGTAGTTTGGGTTTAAATTAAGATTTGATTTATTTTGAAAGATACTGTAGCTTAGAGATGTGTTATTGTAGGAGAAAATCCTAAAAGCAGTGTCAAGCAGGTAGCCAGAATAGATTATTAAAAGGTGCTTTTTGACCTTTAAATTTCATTAAATTAAATAATTCAGATTGTCATGTTATGAACTACCTGAATCAAAGCAGTACAGAATGCTGTTCCTCATTAGTAGAATTTAATATGTTCTGTTCTCAAGCATCCCATAATGTAATTTAATAGTTGCTTATAAAACTTTGAGTCTCTGGTAGGATTCCTTGTATAGGAAAGTGCCTGCATATATGGTATTGGTAAATATGGAAAAGAATTGCCATTTTATTGAGACTGAGATGGTGGAACAGCTGAAATGATCATATAGCCACTCTAGTAATGTCATCTTAATTTCTTGTCTTGCTTTATTTTTGTGTGTGCTTTTTAAAATCATAGATTTTGAACTAGAGGTCCCAAAAAGCAATTTATATCTTACCAAAACACCATTTAAGTGAGAAAAGCAGTGATCAGCCTCGAAGGGGTCACTGAGTCCTGTTGATTCAAATGCTTTTGACAGAACTAATTGCTGCATTTTGTTGGTATTGTTCTCATTTCATCCAGGTAGATAAATATTAGATGCCATCCTGCTTTCCTTAGTTGTCTTTTTTGCTCAATAATAGGCATTCTTCCCTATGTAAAGACACTGTTCCTAAGGAAATAAATGTAATTACACTGCTGAGATGTTCAAAGAGCTCTCCAAGTTATCATTATTTTTCAGAAAATGTATTGCCTTTTTTTGTCCTTGTCATCCCCTGTTGAAAGAATCGTGGCTGTTGCCATGCCACTGTTGCCAAGTGGTGCCATAGAAATCTGGAAGTATTAACACTTTGAAAATCAATTAACGATCCATCAGACCAGGACTGTTTGTATACTGTAGCCAGTAAAATTCCTGTGCCAGCTCTCAGGACATCTGGACACTCTCTGTAGAGCTGGCTCTTCATCCCTGTCCACTGCAGTGGGTTTTGCTGGAAGAATCTTGGCTTGGAAATAGTGAACAAGGTTAGAAAGGAAGGAGAGGAAAATACTCTATCTCTTCTCTGAAGAGAAAAGGCTCATCCATGTTGAAACAGTTGATTTGATTCTGTATAAGTTTTGAGGGGTTTTTTTAAGCTCTAGAACATGTATCATTGTAGGCTACAGTTGTTCCCTTCTCCTTATTCTGGGAATATCCCTGCTGTGATGTAAGCAAATACAAAACCTTTATTTACAACCTTGTGGTTGCCTCTTAATTATAAGTGAGGTTTTGCCTCTGATCAGGAAATCTCTCCTCAGATTTTTATGTTAACACAGTTCTTTAGTTTTTTTAGGGGACTCAGGAGATTAGGAAACATGGAAGGCAATTTTGTAACCTTTCTGACTCATTAACAGTTTTCAAACCCGAGGAGCTGCGCCAGGCTCTCATGCCCACCCTCGAAGCGTTGTACCGGCAGGACCCAGAGTCTCTACCTTTCAGACAGCCTGTGGACCCCCAGCTTTTAGGGATTCCGGTGAGTTGGCATTAAAAAAACCTCCCAAATACATTTCAGTTTTGTCTTTGCTCATTTTAACATTTATTTTTTATGTTCAGCCCACTGTGAGCAGTTGGTGTCCTAAAAATGAAGTGATTTTTGTGTCTTTAAGGACTACTTCGACATTGTGAAGAATCCTATGGATCTCTCCACCATTAAACGTAAACTGGACACGGGGCAGTACCAGGAGCCCTGGCAGTATGTGGATGACGTGTGGCTGATGTTCAACAACGCTTGGCTGTACAATCGCAAGACTTCCCGGGTCTACAAGTTTTGCACTAAACTGGCGGAGGTGTTTGAACAAGAGATTGATCCTGTTATGCAATCACTGGGCTACTGCTGTGGGCGCAAGGTGTGTATTCCAGGGATGGAGTTGTGTTCTTCCAAAGAGCTCAGCTTGGTTAATCCCACAAAACTTTAGCTTTGTACACTCTTTTTTGAAAAAATACAAATACTGAATGAAAGGGTTGCTGGAAGTTTGGCTTTATTATAAACGTGTTCAGAGCTAAGAGAGGTCAATAGCTTCTTTCTCTCTGCTGTTGTGTTATTATTGTTGTATTTTGCTCCCTCAGAGGAGACATTGTTTCATCATAAGATATATTAAAATACTTTCCTTGTTTCCCATGCCCATTGAAGTAAAGTAGGAGGTTGGAGGGTCAGCTTCTAGACTTAATGTTTGTCTTCAAATTGAGAGGGCTGTGCTAATGTATTTACAATAGGTGGGGAAAGTGTGATAAACATGACAATGTTCTCTGATACCCATAAGCATCAGGTTTGCATAATAGATCCTTGCTGAACAAAAGATCCCATTGTAAAGCTGTTTTTCTCCCTTGTTTTGCAGTATGAGTTCTCTCCACAGACCTTGTGCTGCTATGGGAAGCAGTTGTGTACCATTCCCCGGGATGCTGCCTACTACAGTTACCAGAATAGGTAAGTCCTTGAATTCAGTTTTCTTTCCTTATTCAGGAAGTCAGATCTCCTTAGAGTTCTCTGCACAGACAGAGGAGGAGGAGGTTTATTCATTTTTGCTTTCCTTTGTCAGCTAAGTCAGGGAAAAGTTATTTTTTAATCTTTCCATGCTGTCCTTTTGCAGGTCACTCTTTATTTTCCTGTCCCGCCGTTTGATACACACTGTGCTTTAGTGCTTGCTGTTGGTTAGGCTGCCCCCATGCACTGCTTAAGTTGTCCTTGTTGTCCATAAAATGAGGAGCAGGGCTTGCTGGAGGGAGCAGGGCAGGACTGCAAAAAGGCACTGGGAAATCCTGTTACCTTGTTCTGGGAGAATTGTGAGAATATGCAGGTTTGTTTTCAAATTACTGCCAGAATTTGCCAAGTAAAGGGTACAGTGATTGATTGCAAGACTTATGTTCTCCCTTCCTAGTCAGTTCTTCATTTTGTTTAACTTGGAAATAGTATTAAAAACGACCCAGAGACTCCATGACAAGCTGTGAAAATTACAATTTCTCTTAATTTTTAATATTAGGACTTGGTGTTTGTATGATTATTAAACAATTGTTAGATTATAACATTAATTTTCTATTTAATGCTTAAATCACCAGTGTTATAATAACAAAGGAAACTCAAAACTTGGCTTGGGTTTTTAGATGATGTGTGTAGTCCCCCACCAAAAAACAATACAGCATACAAATGGGCTAAGACTCAGGCTTTGTTTTAAACAGGGAAAAGGAAATTATGAATTTCTTTCCAGAGGCTTGGCACTCTCTAAGCCTTGCCAGCTGTGAAGTGCGAGGTGGGCTGTTGTCTTGTGTGAAGTCACAGAATGAATTCAGACAATTCAGCACTTGCATTTCGTCTTTTAGGGCCATCCCATCTCACCAAACATGCTCAGAGATGGTTTAAGCCTGCTGGGCACCACCACACTGGAGTGTGGGAGATGAAAACGTGTCATCCCACATTGGGGGGGGGTGGTCTTGGATGGCCTTTGAGAGGCAAAAGATATTGACAGGGAGGAATAAATTCATGAGCTCTTATAAAAGGTTTTATATAGCCTCTGTGGACTCTGAAAAAAGGCTGATGAGAAATGAAGCAATTAAAATGCATTTAAAGAGACAGTACTTCAGTCCTGGAGTTGGGGAAAAATAACCCTTACATGAATTTAAATTACTTTTCATATTATGCATCCAAGTAGTTCTATATTTGAAAATAATACTTGAAAATAATTAATTTCAAAATTAATTGAAGAGATCATTTTTCTTTCAGTTATCCTTTCCTATTTAAGTTCATGTTAAATCATTTGGATTATTCCATGGAAGGCAGTGGTGATCACTAGCAAGAAGTCCGGGGTTGCTGGGGCAGAGGTTCCTCTGCACTGGGTGCTGCAACATTTCAGTTTCCTGCCCACTATAAATGTGAGAGTCCATTTAAATTATAGGTTTCTTTTCATCCAGATGTCTTGAGAAAGGGCTGGGGATTTGTGATGGGTTTGAGTTCAGGAAGAACGAGAAGTTTTCAGGCCAACTAAGTTGAGTGATGAATGGCTTTGGGTTGGCTTTTTAAGGAAGTATTTCTAAAGATTAATTACCATATTTTTAAGTGTGCATTTGGACTATCAGATCATAAAAAGCCCGTGTTTTTCAGCTGTATTGCTCTAAAACAGTCAAATGATTAAAACATTTCAACGATTAAAAGTCAGTTATTTGGTATAGAGCTGTTTATATTCCCTAAGAAGGAGAAATTTAGCTGAAAGTGTTCAGAAAATATGCTTGATACCTGAATATCCAGTTCGAGAAAACTCATTGATGTTTCATCTAGTTACTAATTTAGAATTTCCTTTGAATGCACTTAATTACAGTTGGGAATTCACCTGTTAATGCAGAGATTGAGCATTTTCTGGACTTTGGTATTGAACCATAATGTTGCTCTTTGATAACCAGGAGTCAGTCACCTGAACAGTCTGCATTTGAAAAGCTTTTCATGTTTGATGTGTTGCAATAAGTACATTCTTTGGGTTTTCTATGGCTGTTGTAACTAGAATATTGTGTGTTTTCTGTGGATTTTCCTGAATATTTGTGGTGACGTGCAAAAGGCAAGTCTCTGTTTCTGAGGGTCCATATCCATAATAAGTTACAGCTATTGCTTCACCGTGGTTATTTTATGGACAAATGTTCATGATCTTTAGGTGATTCATTTTCACTGTACTTCAGTTTTTATTTCCTCATTTTAATATCATGGATTAAGGCTTGGAGTGCTTTGAAAGCCCATAAATTATTCTGAAAATGGATCAGAATTAACCTTTTCTGGGATTGTTCACATGTAGCAAAGTATTAATAGGAGCCTTCACCCTGGATTTTTCTGGCTACATACTCCTGTGTTTGGGTCCTCCCAAGTTCCAGTCCTTCCCAGTCTGACTCTTAAAACAATGAACAACCATGTTAGTAAGGAAAATAATCAGTGGGGGTTTTAGTTAAAGAAAAATTTAAAAAAGCACATTATAGAAAAAAAAACCTTTGGATGATATGTAAAAAGAAATAAAATTCTGAACCTCTTATGTTTGGGTTTTTTAAAAAAGTTATTAGATATTATGGTATCAGTTTAGGGGTGTGGAGTGAGGGGCAAGTGAAGTCAATAGGAATGAGACGTGCAGTGTCTGTCCCTGTTCCTGAAATTCTCCTGTGGTGTTCCTCTTTAATAACCACAATATATTTATCATTCCAAATGATTACAAATTAAGGGTATACATCTGCTTTTCTCCTGGCCTTGCTCTCTGCATTCTCAGCTCCAAAATCCTGGTTTTCCTTGGGAGGGCAATGTGTTTAATCCCAGGAGGAGTTGGGGGCAGTTAGGCTGGTGGCAGGGTGGAATCCCCCCCTTTGGGACAGGGAGCTGGTGTTGCTGTCAGAGCAGCTGCCCTGTGTGGAAATGTCAGTGTGGGGTTTATTAAACAGAATAAACCAGCCCTTTTTACCTTTTCCCCTCTGTGTCAGTCCCACACTTCGGGCAGGACTCAGTTGCTGCTGCAGTTCAGTGGCTCCTGGCTGGCAGAGCAGCTCCTGAAGGCAGAGCCAGCTGGCAGAGCTTGGAGAAGTTTTCAGGCTCCTCTGAGTTCTGCTGTGGTAACTGGGAGCTGGCTCTGGCCTGGGGAGGGCACAGAGAGCTCTGTGGAGCTGCTGCAGGACCCATTCCCACTCAGGATGGCCAGAGTATGTCTCAGGAGGAAATTCTGATCCATCCATTCCAATAAGTGCCTATAAATGCCTTCTGTTGTCTCCAGGAAAGCACAGCCTTGGAGATGTCACCCGGAGTACAGTAGTTTAGGTGTCGGAGAATGTGTTGGAAGGGGCAAAGCTGCCACATTGGTCAATCTCCATCCCTTCAGTTGTTGGTTCATTGTGACATTGAGTCTCGTTTGATGCTTTTTACACTTCCCATCCCCACAGTTGGTGTTTGAGTAACTAAATCTGCCTTGTACTGTGCTGCCATCGCTGCTTAAACTCTCTCACTCTCGACCCTCCATAAAGCTCCTTTATTTTGATGATCCTTTGTGGCCTTCTTGCATTTTACAGCTGTGGCCTCTCTGTTACCTTTGTTCATGTGTGAGTTCATATCCTTTCCAAACATTTAGCCTCCTTTTTTTTTATTTTATTTTTATGACCCTGACAACTTTGGTTCCAGTTCATCTGAAACAAACAAACAAAATCACCAAAAAAAACCCCCAAAAATCCATGTAACCTTGACTTTATTTTATTTTTTCAAATGCAGATTGTATTTTCATAGAGTTGTATTCCAATTTACTCAGCTTGGTTTGGTAAACTGCAGAATTGGTTTTGCTGAGTATGACTTGGATTGGCTCTTGGTCTGGTGACCAAAAATTGTACCTGCCTCATATTCAATCTGTAAAGCTTAATTAATTCCACATCTTTAATGTACCTGATAAATATATTGTATGTATGTACAATATTTCATGTTGTTCACATATATACATATATTGTATTTGTATAGATAAATGGCTGGAAACTCTGACCCATAATTGCATTTCTGTTAAATGTTTGTCTAGAGTATGGATTTGGTTTCATTTATATTAATATTAGCTGAGCAATTGGTCACATTTAATCTTATAGTCAAATTTTCAGTTTAATATTTTATAACATTTAATCTCAGTCAAATTTTGAATTTAATATTTTCATAGATTTTTTTTTTTACAATACCAAGTGTTTCTGCTTTTGCAGTTTTGACTCACAATCAGTAAATGCTTTCAGCATGTTTCCTGATTACTTAAATCCATAATAAAGCTTTTTGACAGGCTGGTTTTTACCCAAAGCAATCTCAATCAGTCCCAAGCCTGGAATCAAAGAGCATTTTTTTCCTTAAGCAATGCAAATCAAATCCAAATTCTTAAATTTGAAGCCTATACAAAGGTAGCTCTTGGTGGCTACTCCATTAATCCTCCCCAAATTTTGAATCTGACGCCCAACGACTTGTTAGCGATGTGTGAAATGAGACCGAATGCTAATCTGTGCTTTGCCTTGGCTTTCTGCTCTGTGTTGTCTTGGTGTTTGCGTCTTACCTCTTACGTCTGTGCTGTTTGTTCCCTCCCCTGTTCTCTAATCCTGCCCTCCCCTCCCTCTGTTCCTCCTCATTGTCCACACTGACCCATCAATCAACCAACAACGTCCCCCCTTCCGTCGTGGTCGTGCTGATCTGCCCTGCCCTGGTTGGTGGCTCCGTGCTTGGGTGGCTGTGTTTGTGCTGGACCAGCTCACCCAAATATGGCCTTCTTGCTGACAGGTATCACTTCTGTGAGAAGTGTTTCACTGAAATCCAGGGGGAGAATGTCACCCTGGGTGATGACCCTTCCCAGCCTCAAACGTAAGTCCGTCCTTTCCTCTGCATGCTGCCTCTTGGGATGGGAGGGGTGAGGTTTGTCCTGGGCTGGGAGTCAAACCCAAGCCCCTGTGGTGGTGTCTGGGGGGAATTGCCTTATTCCTTCCAAACAGGAGATTTTACAATGGCAGGATGAACAGCTGTTGCTGTGTTGGGGCTGTTCCTCTGCCCAGCAGAGTCCAGTTCAGCTGCCCATTCCAAGGTGTGGCAGACCCTGGATAACGTGGTTGGAGTGGGCCAATGGAAGCTATGCCAATAAATGTCACTAGTCTATCACCCTTTCTAATGAAAGACTTCATCTAATTCTGATATCTCACCTTTAGAAGTGCAGCTTAAATTTATTAAACCAATGGCTTGCCTTTAACCTCTCCAGACAATCAGATTTGAGGAATACAAGCTCAAATGCGACTGTTTTACTGATAGTAGCTTTCCTTGGTTTTTATGATTTGAAATTTATCGATATACTTGGGTATCTCTTATTTTGCTTTTAATTTACACAGAAAGTGAAAGGGGAAAAATGCTTTATGTAGCTCAAACTAAAACAGACTGAATTGTTTGGTCTGACTAGAAAATTCTGAGGTGGTTCCCTCACACTTGGGGTTTGCTGCAATTCAGCAAAGCATGATATTTTCTCAGCCTCTGATATAAAAGTGCTACTGAGTTTTCATATTAACTCTTTGTCTCTAGAACCATCTCTAAGGATCAGTTTGAAAAGAAGAAAAACGATACTCTCGATCCAGAGCCGTAAGTACCAGGCTGTTGATTTTCCCAAAATAATCCCATTGCTTTCATTTGTGCTTTAGCCAGAAATGAGGCAGGGAGTAAAGAATGCTTCCTTTTGCCCCATCTCTGCTTAAACAGGCTGCAGAATCTTGTTCCTTTGGTCTTTGACCCAAGAGGACAATGTGAGCCTATTCCGTAGGCAGTTCCTAGTCCTGTTATTTGTGTGATTACAAGGATCTGCCAGGTTCTGCACAGGGCTGGGAATGGCCCCCCCTCACACAGAGCCTTTCACCCTGAGATTGCATTCCTGGGGCACTTCTGCATTTTCCTCCTCTGGTTCTAAAACACATTTTTCTCTTCACTGAGTGCTCAGCCCACCAAAACAGCTGTTGTGCTCCCTCACCCTCCCTTCCACCTTAGGAAGTTCAGGGAAAGCCCAGCTGAACTTCCCTTTAGGATCATGTGCTGCTTTTCTTGCAGTCTTTAACTGGCTGCAAAGAGATTTTATCTTCCTGTTACTGTGTTCTCTGGCAGTTTGATACACAATACATTTTGATTCCTATCCTTATCTTTGCAAATACTCAATAGAGCTCCTCCCCAGGCCTGTAAAGGTGGACTGAGATGGACCCCAGGGCATTTGGCCTCATAACCAACTCTGCAGTCTGGACTGAGAAAACCTCTTAACAGTTTTCCCATCCAAAAAAAGAATTTTGACACACTATTTTGACCAGAAAAAAAGAAGACTACAGCAGAGCCATGCAGGCAAAGACAAGTTAATACATGTTTTCTTGGCAGGGTGATTCATGACTGACTAGTTTTTACCTTTACAGTAAGTTGAGCAACCATTTAGTCAGTTTAGTGGTTGATGCAGCAACTGGAAATTACATCTGTGGAGGTATTGTTGAGCAGGGTTCTGTGAAGCTGGGAAGACTCAGGACTCTGCTTAGAAAAGGATAGAAAAGATCCAGAAAAAGTTATGCGTGACAGCCCATTTCAGATTTTTAAACCAGCACATTTTGCAATTTATATATAGGTACAGGATATATAGAGATATATATAGTTTGCACGTGGATTGATAGATGTAGATCTGAGTCTATTCTGAGGTTTTTTTAAACTGAGACACAAATTTGACCTGCTGAGGTTGACTGAATTCTTAGCAGAGGATTGGCAGGTCCTTCTTTCTTTCTGAGTTCTGGAAAATGACTCACCAGACACCAAAAGTGATTGGCTGCTGGTTTTTCTCCTCAGGTTTGTTGACTGCAAAGAATGTGGTCGGAAGATGCACCAGATTTGTGTGTTACATTATGATATTATTTGGCCTTCAGGGTAAGAGATGTTTGTTAGTTTTTTACCCCTTGTATGATAAGACCAATGCAGTTTATATAATTAAGACTTTCTGCCTTTGTTCATTAATATGTGGCCACTGCCTTTTAGGAAATGAACACAAAAAGACAAAGCGTTTCTAAATAAAATACATTTTGTGGTGTTTGGGCATCTTATTTCAGTATATTCAGATAAAAATGTGCATGAAACCAGCTTTTCATACACTCAGCTTTCTGTGGTTTCTTTCTAACTCCTAAACAAGGGCAGCTGGTTGGAGGTGAGTTTGTATGCACAGAACACAAATGCAGGTGGAACTGTTTGGCAGAATTAAACCAGCTCACAAAGGCTTTAAGTCCCTTGAAAATGAAGTGATACAAGCTGTTCAAATCCAGAGAAAAATACGTTGTGCTCTGACATTTAAATTATGTGTTCAAACATCGGGTTTAACCTTACCAATAATGGATTTATGCTAAATTTTTTACTTTCTTTTTTTCTCAATAGGTTTGTTTGTGATAATTGTCTGAAGAAAACTGGTAGAACACGCAAAGAAAACAAATTCAGTGCTAAAAGTGAGTTTGATATTTCTGGTTTTATCTCCAACATTAATTTTCCCCCCTGCCAGCCCTAATAGCTTTTTGATTGAGACTGTGTGTTGTCATGATGGACAGCACAGGAGCATTTGCAAAATGGGGAGCGATGTAGCCTGAGGCTGTCAGAATTTTAATCAACATCTTAAAGCCCTGCTCTCTATGTGTTCATGGTCAGCCTTGAGGTGTCTGGTGTCTTTGTCCTTATTTTTCTAGGATTAAACAGAAAAAAGGGCAAACAACAGGGAAAACTCAGGGCTGTGAACGTTTCACTGGCTATATTTAGCCATGCTTCCATGTAGTGTTGAAGCTGTAGTAAATGACTGTCACCCCTATACCCTTCCAATAACTTGTAGTAACAAGTTGTGCTGCAGTTCAGGTGCTGTTGCCAAACACAAAAGTGTTTGAAGAGCTTTTCTTGCCTCCAGAGCGGGCGGTGGGATAAGAACTGTCTGCTGGAATGAGTAACCCATTCCACTGTGTGTCTGGGCTCTCTTGGCAGGAACCACTACCATAGTCTTGTTGAAATGGGGACTAAGAGAGGGCCAGAATATGCCAGGTCAGGTTGTCTCAGTCTCTTTAGTAATCCTTACCCAGGGCAGAGAACACAATTCAGTCATTTTCACTCACACGTGTTTGTGGGGAGGGCAGGAAGAGAAGGAGCTGGCAGTGTCAGTGCACAGAGCAGAAAAATAAAGTGAGTGTAGACACCAAGAGGATGATTCAGCCACTTGAACAACCAGAACTTGCAGGTGCACTTGATTCCTGCGGGGTTTTTTTGGTCCTTGGAAGTTCTGGGCTTTACCGTGTCACGCTGTGCCTGCGCAAGGCTGAATCTTCCACACTGTGATAAATGCAAGGCTTTGCATTAAATGTGACTTCTTGAAAACTTGGTGTGTGGTTGATTGCATAATAGGAGATGTGAAGGGGGGTGATTTGGAGATGATAAAGCTGTGTGAGGCATTATTAGGTTACAGTAATCAAAACGGTCTCTGGAGGAACCTGACGCACACAAGATACTATTGTTAAAAAGATCTAAATTAGTCTCATTAAAGACAGATTAAAGTTGTAAGAGAACATTAATGAAACTATGAAATGAAAATGTCATTTTAGATAATCATTTTAAATGGATGTCTCTTCTGTTATATACTGACTTTATAACATACATTGATGTAAACGGTCTTAAATAAGTGTGTGATTCCCTGGATATCTGCAGTTGTTCTGTGACACTGTTTAAAGTTTGAGTAACCAGCCATTTAGTTCAGGGTAACCATTCTGTTCTGGACAGGGAAATAATGGTGCTTTTTTCCTTTCCCTGCTGTTTGACTGTTCTTTTTCCCATGATTTGAGTCCTGCTGCCAGCTGTAATCCACTGGTGGGCTCAGCTCTGGAGATCAGCTTTCTTTGACAGTGCTCTAGTGGAAATGCAAGAACAGGGAAGGAAAAGGAAACCTTGCTCTTGTTGTCCCAGTCTTGGACTAATCACTGATCTGAAAACAAATGTGAGCAGTGAAAGATTGAAACATGTTTCCTCTCCCCATAAAAACCTTTACTTAATCAAGTTGCCATCAATATCTCTACACTCTTTCAAGCATGATGGCACAACTGCTAATAAATAACCAAGACAGCACATTCCTCAGCTGTTATGGAACAATTCATATTTCTAGTGTATATTAAGTAAAATTGGTTCATTAACTGATAGCCTGCAGTTATCAGGCTACAGGCTACACAACCAGGGTGCAGCTGTGAACCCCCAGACTTCTGAAGTATTTATTTTGCTAAGAAAATCTACAAATATGACTTCCCCAGAAGCCAGTGAAGAGAGATTCAAAGACAAAAGATATCCTGACAAGTAAGTCACCCAAAGTAGTTTCCTGACAAAAAGTCACAATCAGCCAGGAGTCTGACTTTCTTCCTATGTGTCCCATTACTCATCCACTAACAAATGTCTGGCCACTGCTGCTGCCACAAAAACCTCCTGTGCTGGACTTGTCTTGTTAACAGTTTTTTCAAGTTTGCACAGCGGTTTTCTCTGAGTCCTGAGCTTTTATTAGAAGTACATGTATGAGAGGGAGTCCAAACCCAGTTGCTTTCTAAAAGAACTTGCACATTCTAACGTATCAAAATACACAAGTTTTGGATCCTTTCCTTACAATATATGTGACCTTAATGCTGCCTGTTTGTTTTATCTTCTTATCTGTTTGGGGTTTTTTTTTTATTTCTTGGTTTTCAAGCCCTAATGCATTGCAGCATAAGGAGGGAAGCTTAGCATTGGGAAGATGATAAGGTGAAGATAGAACAAGTAGAGTTCTCTCTAGTGACTTCCTAAAAATGCCCCCACTTATCAGCTGAAATGGAGGCCTTTCCTCTTTTTCTGTTTGTCTTCAGAGAAATCAACAAAACAAAACAATGTCCTCATGGAGTATTTATGAATTTCCTTTAAAATAATCTTCCTTTTGTTATATATGGAAATCCCAATATGGTGTATTGGGCTGGGAAACACTGGGAAAGGCCACTGTGTTGGAATTTTTAAAGGGCATGGTGTATTTTTACTTTGATCTGTTTTTAAATTTAATTTTTGGCTCTCAGGTAAATGATATTTAGGCTGTGTTGTGCTGGTTATAACCACAGAATCTTTATGGACAAGGAGATAGGCTAAAATACGTAAATCAGGATTGCTGCCTTCGGCAATTTCTGTGAGTTAAGCTGCTGGAGAGCAGGGTTGGATAGGATATTGGGAATAAATTTTTCCCTGGGAGGGTGGTAAGGCCCTGGCACAGGTTGCCCAGAGAAGCTGTGGCTGCCCCATCCCTGGAAGTGTCCAAGGCCAGATGGGGCTCTGAGCAACCTGGGATAGTGGAAGGTGTCCCTGCCCATGGCAGGGGGTGGAATGAGATGGGCTTTAATGTCCCTTCCAACCCAAACTGTTCCCTGATTCTATAAAATAAAATTCTAAGTACATAAATCCTTTAGAAAGTGAGATCATCCTTTGAGTATATGTGGGTTTTTTCCCCAGTATTGGAGCCTAAAGTAATTTTTAGTGTAGCTATTCCACTGCAGCTTCCTGTATGTCAGGAGGAAGAACCAAGAGCCTTGTGTTGGGAGCCAAATAACAACTGAAAAATGAGGCAACAGAAAGCAGAAAATTAGATGTATTTTAGTAAAACGAACATCTGTAGATTACACCATCACTTTGGAAAAGATACCAGATTGACCATAAAATGAAATAGAAATACTGGGTAGTAAAATAAGTACAGCAGGATAAGAGAAATAGTCATAAATCTTCAAGTCAAAACAGTGGGTTCCTTCTGTTTTCTTAATTTAACCCAAAATCTGCAACGTGATTTCTGTAATTTGTTGTGGATTTATTTGAAAACCATCACATCCTGTAGGACCACAAACCCAGCTCTCCCCACAAAAGCCAATTGTGAATATAAAGACCAAGAGAGGGGGTCTGGACAATCTGTGGACTTGAACTTTCTAAGACCTCTCTCCCTGTGCAGGAACTATTTAACCTTGACGTGCAGATGACTGTAACTGTGCAGCCTAAAAGCTCTCTTGAAAAGAAAAGCAAAAGCAATGAAATCTCCATTGAAGTCAAAAGCCTTTTCATTTCTGGTGATTTGCTTTGCTTTGCTTGAAAAGGTGTGGCATGGAGCCAGATCTATAAAGTGATGTAATCTCTGTCAAGCAGCCAGAGAGTGGGTTTGGCAGGAGAAAACATTTGCAGTGTTCATAAAATAAGCCTGCAAATTGAAAAATGCTACGTAAAGCCGCCTTTGTTGGTTCACTTACGGGGTAATTTTCCCACTGTAGTGGTTTTAGCTTCCACGATAGGGTGTGAACACTTAAGGCTTGGGAAAAAGCAGGGATGGCTTTGCTTCTTTTAATTTTGGCTGCATAAATAAAACCAGCAGATTTTCATATGGAGGTAAACAAAAGGGAGAAAAACCTACTTCCATCCAGAGAAGCAACCTGGAAGACTTTAAAAGCACATTTAAAGTCATTTCTGCAGTATTATTGTTTCCATTGGCGTGTTCTCCCCCTTCCCTTCCAGGGCTGCAGACAACACGTTTAGGAAACCATTTGGAAGACAGAGTGAACAAATTCCTGCGGCGACAGAATCATCCTGAGGCTGGAGAGGTCTTTGTCAGAGTAGTAGCAAGTTCAGATAAGACAGTAGAAGTGAAACCAGGAATGAAATCCAGGTTAGTTCTATTCATTCTAATAAATGCAATCCTTTTAATTGGTTTTATTTTCAAGTCTCCTTGCATAAGTATTGCAAAACTTTGACCATTTGGACAAAGTTTGGATCCCTTTGCACAGTTTTGAAACTTTGTCATGAATGAGATTATGAAAAGTTAAAAAAAGCAGAGGAAGTGACAATTTTGACTGTTTGGGGGAACAGTGGGGACATCCTCGTTCTGTGATACTGTGACTTTGTGTTAGTAAATTTTGAGAGTCTGACCACATCTGGGTTTTACAGAATTCATAGTTCAGTTTGGGGCAGTTGCTGAGATTCTGTTCCTTACTTTTCCTTGATTTTGTTGTGTTTTTCTAAACACTTTGCTTTCAGGAGTGATTGTCAATTTACTTCTTTATAAATTAAAAGCTTAAAAGGTTTATCCTATGAAGCATTTTGGCATTAATTCAGAAAGACTGTTTATGTGACATCACTTCATCATAATGCATCAGGTTTTCTGCTCTGCAACCTATTTAAAGGCTTGTGGTCTCAGGGGATGCTCATGTACTCAATGCTGGCCTGTTCAGCCCTGTGTTCTATATGGAAACAGGCTTTCCATGAATTTACAGTAACAGGACACCCTGTTTTTACTACAGCTCCCGTCCAACCATGTTTAACTTCTGCATAAATATTTCTAATGAATTAAAAATAAGGTTGAAAATAATTTCCTCATTCTGGTAGGACACTGGTTTAATAATTGGCTTTTCGTTGTTCTTTTTTTATCCTTCCTCCCACCCTCTGCTGCAGATTTGTGGACTCTGGTGAGATGTCTGAGTCCTTCCCTTACCGAACCAAAGCTCTGTTTGCGTTTGAGGAGATCGACGGGGTGGACGTGTGTTTCTTTGGGATGCACGTGCAGGAATATGGCTCCGACTGCCCCCCTCCAAACACAAGGTACCCTCTCATTTCTGCACAGAGGCCCTGCTAAATCCATTAGATTTAGCCTGTCAAACACAGGACATGGAACTATGTATTTAAATTCTGTGTCATTGAAGTCTGACAGTAAGACTGCAGATAACTTTGAAGGGGAAGACATTACAACAAAAAAATCACAATTCTTTTGTATTCTGCTTTATATTTTGCCTCTCAGTGTGTATTCCTACTACCTAAAAAAATGTTGCCCATCTTTTGCTTTTGGAAACTTTACACCGTGTTAAGATGATTGAATAGACATTAAAATACCATTAATTTTTCTTTCTGTAAATATGTGTAGTACGAAAGTCAGCTCTGAGTAGACAAAGCAGAGGTTCAGCCATACGTGACTCTCATTCTCCTGTTGCTGCAGGCGTGTGTACATATCCTACCTAGATAGTATTCACTTCTTCCGCCCCCGCTGCCTCCGAACCGCAGTTTACCATGAAATCCTCATTGGATATTTGGAGTACGTGAAGAAACTTGGGTAAGTGAGAGCTTTGTAAAGAAAGAAATCTGGGGGTTTAGTGTGGTTTTTTTCAAGTAGCTTTTCACTTGGGGTAGTCTCAGTTTCCGTCTTCCTTCTCCAAGGTGTGTGGAACACACACCTCTTCTGCAGTGGAGAGAGAAATTGGGATTTTGTCATTGCTAGGATTCCTAAACTGGCAGCACATCATTCACTTGATCAGAGGTTCACTTGATATTTAAGCTTTGTTGTTATATCCCAGACCTCAACATCTGTGCTGCAAAAAAAAAATAAAAAAATTTAAAAAAATAAATAAAGCCAGAGGTCTGAATTTATACCTCAGTTTGAGTTAATTTTGTGGTAGTCACAGATTTTGTTTGTTGTGTGTGACACCAGGTATGTGACAGGGCACATCTGGGCCTGTCCCCCCAGTGAAGGAGATGATTATATCTTCCATTGCCACCCACCTGACCAGAAAATACCCAAACCCAAACGTTTGCAAGAATGGTATAAGAAGATGCTGGACAAGGCATTTGCTGAGAGAATCATTCATGACTACAAGGTTTGCTACTGTTTAATTTCTGATTTAATTTCTATGGGCTTTTTATCTGAAGGGAGTTAATATTACTTTCATAACACATGAAACTGGGGTAGTGTTGTACAAGGGTTTATTCTCAGCCGGTGTCTTCATTTTCTTAGATTTTCTTGAGGTTCTGCCTTTCAGGCTGAAAATTCCTTAGTTGTGGTATCTAAATGAAGAGAAACCTGCAAGGACCTGCCTTTGTGTACTTTTCTTTCACTGCAGTTTTCTAGGCAAGGAAATATGGAGCTTGTTAAGAAACTGTTTGCTTCTGGTGATTGTGGAGGAGCAGGTGGAATACTGGGCCCCACTAGTGTGAAATGAAAACAACTCCTTATAAGAAGGATGATTTTCTTAATTGATGAATATCACACATGTACCCAAGGAAACATGTTGAAGGTGGCAAAGGGAGCATTTGCCACTCATTACATGCTAAAATTTACCAGAGTTCCTTCATGGTAGCGACAGTGCTGGAAAAAAATGGATGTTTTGATGGCAAGTGACAGTTACTACATGTGTGGAGTACAACAGCCTCTGACAAGCCTTGTCGTGGGATTCAGTGAAGCAAAGAGCTGGAAAGTCTGTGGCTCCTAATAAGGGGGTCTTGAAACCTGGCAGGGGATTGTGATGTTTTCCAGGGGTGTCTTGGTGTCTGCCATCATGTCAGGAACATGAACTGGGGGCATGAGAGGGGTTCAGGAGAGGCTCAGCACTGTCTCTCCAAGATAAAAGAGGGAGTGGGCTGTTATCCGTATTGCCAGACTGGTTTTGGAGCTGCACCCAGAAAAGGAGACATGGCAGGAGAAGGCCAAGGGCTGTGGGCTGGTATTTCTGGTTCTCCTCTCTCTCCTAAGTGATCTTCATTTATTTATTCCTGGAATTATGTGATGTGCTCAACAGGACATCTTCAAACAAGCAACTGAGGACAGGCTGACCAGTGCCAAGGAGCTGCCTTACTTTGAGGGTGATTTCTGGCCCAATGTGCTGGAAGAAAGCATTAAGGAGCTGGAGCAGGAAGAGGAGGAGAGGAAGAAGGAAGAAAGCACTGCAGCAAGTGAAACAACAGAGGTGGGTTAACTCTGAGTGCTCATCTGCTCCTGCCTCACAAAGCTGGCAATTAAGGCTTTAATAGATGAAAGAGTTCACATCCAGTAAACTGGAAAAGGTCATTCACATCAACCATGAAATCGGGGGTCCCTTCACTGCATTTCTGGGTTTTTTCAGTTAACAAATATACTGATGGCTTGGTTGGATGCTGGGGTTTTTTTAACAGACTCAGGAGTCAGTTGTGCCAGTTCAGCATCTCCATTCTCAGAGAAATGTGTTAAGCTGCTTTTGCATCTCTACATTTGCTCACAGTCATTTGGCTGAGCTGGTTCACACCTTTGCAGAGCACCTTCAGTGTTTGCATTTTGAAAGATGCTGGATTTTTCAAAGCTGAATGAAATGTGGCTGTTATTTAAGCACAAGCACTTATGTCATTTGCAACTGTAAGGGGATGATATTTCAAAGTATTTATTGCAAGCTTTGCGTTGGTGGGAAACGTTGATCCTGATGGTGCTGTTCTTCACCAGCATCTCTTTGGGTATAAAAACACAAACAAAAACCCCCAGCATTCGAGTTTTTCAGGGTCCTGTCCAGATTTTCATCATTCATTTTTATTTCTGTCTTGATTTTATCTGCATCCAAATGGTCTGAACACTTTTATACTGTCCCTTTGACTTGTGATTGCCAACAAGACATTTGGAAAATAAATATTGTAGGAAAATGTGAAGTGTGATAGATTGAGATGGAACCAAAAGCTTTACCTTCATGTTAGATGCCATGACTGTTGGACTGCAGTGTGTGTTACACGGGATTGATGTGGAGGGATAGATCTTCATCCATCCATTTCATTATGTCAGGAAGTTCCTTCTATTAAACCTTAGCAGCTCCTTCAATGCTAATACAGTTTGTTGCTGTGCTTTTATGGAACCAAAAAGTTGAATACCTTTTACTCTGTTCCTTCTGAATGTAACTTTGAATATTGAGATATTTCAACAAACACAGCAGTATAAAAGGAACTGGAAGACAAGGACTGGGACAAGCTGCAGCCCTCCCTTGCTAAGACTACTACTTCCAGTAAACCTGAGTTCATCCTGAACTTTTATATGTGGAGAGAAAGCTTCTTAAAAGTCAACATGTGCTGCAGGTGTCAGTTCAGTTAAAGAGAGTCTGAAGAGGTGGGAAATATTCACAATTCTTGGAAAAGGTTCTGAAGGGGTTCTCACTTATCTCTGGCTGACCTGGCCAAGTATCAGAATGAAGTGGTACAAAAACAGTCTTATAACTTCTTAAACCAATTTGGAATCAGTTTGTACAACTGACCAAATATAAACTTGGTAAAGGTGGAGTAGAAATAAAACTTAGACTTGACCTGTTAGGTGAGTTTTAATCTGTTCTTCCTTTCTGTGTTCAAATTCTGAAGTCTCTGCTAATGCTCCAGGAGGGACAGGCCCCAATTCCATCGGGGAGTAGAAAATTTGGGGGAAGTCAAGGTGGAGGGACACAGCAGCTCACTTCTGAATCCCTTCAGATCACTTAGAGCTCTGTCTGGCTTCCCATAAATTAGTCTCATATTAATTTCCAAACATGTTTGTTCAAAAATCCATAAAATTAGTTACAGAGAAGCCAGGAGTGGACAGGGAATTCCTGTCCAAGCCTAATTAATGGAATGGAAGGATGGCAGCACTCTATAAATAGAATTAGTTTCTCCAATTGGAATATTTCTGTTTTCCCTGAATAAATATGCCTGTGGATAAACCCTGTACATGCTGTTCATGGAACTTTCTTGCATATGTGTGTGTGTGTGTGTGTATATATATATATATATATATATCAGAGTATTTCAGTAGCTTATTTTTAATTTCATGATGACCAGCAGTCTCACAGTTAGAGAGGGATTTTACAGAGTGAGCTCCCTACTGAAGGCTTGGGTTTTGATTTTTCAAGGACATGAGGACTCTTAGAAGTTATTTCTGTGTTCCTAGGTCATCTAAATAACATCATCTGCTATTTTTTACTCTCTTTATTTACATCTAGTATTCAGTGTGTGGTCACTGTGGTCTGTGTTGTAACTTGGGCACTAGTGAAGGTTTTGGGGTTTATTCTTTTGTTTTTGGAGTTACATGTGCAGCTGGAAATCTGCAGGATGGAGAATAATGTTGGTTTCAGTTAAAATTCTCCATGTTCTTATCTGTGTCCTCACCCTAAATTTGTTCAGTTAAAACAAACATTAAATCAGAGCTCAAGCAAGTATCTGCACTCCTGGAATTTTTTTGAAGTCCATTTTATTTGTAGTTCTTTTTATCATCAGATATCTGTAAGATCTTGTAAAGCAAGCATTGGAAGCTGAAGGACAGTGTTTGAGAAGAAAAAAATCAGTGTAAGATGCGAATTATGTAATGTATATACATACTTTAAAAGTCTGTTTTTAATCAGTGTTTGGATTTGTTTGCCTGCCAGTTTGGCTTTTGATTTTTCCTGGAAGATAGGATATATTTAACACAGCAGGGCTGATTTGCAGGCATTGGAACAAAGTTCTATTCCTGACAGCAGAAGTGTGTCAGTGTGAGCTCAGTGAATGGGAGAGAGCTCTCCAAAGTGTAACATCTCTCCCGTGCCTTTATTGCAGGGGAGCCAGGGTGACAGCAAGAATGCCAAGAAAAAGAACAACAAAAAAACCAACAAGAATAAGAGCAGCATCAGCAGAGCCAACAAGAAGAAGCCCAGCATGCCCAACGTGTCCAATGACCTGTCTCAGAAGCTCTATGCCACCATGGAGAAGCATAAAGAGGTACTGTCAAAACGTGCTGTGTAAAGAGAAGGGTTTGTTCCTGTAAATCCAGGCATGATGATATTCAGAACTGAAAAACCAGGAGGAGTAAAGCTCGTGGTTGGGCTAGAAATGCTTCTGTTGTGTAACAACATATTGGAAGAGATCAGCTTAAACTAAGTTAATTAGAGAGGTTTGTAGCACTGCAGAGAGCAGGAGCTTCTTCCTGCAAGGTTATCCAACCTCGCTGACTTCTGTTTCTTTCCCCATTTACCTGCAGGTCTTTTTTGTGATTCATTTACACGCCGGGCCCGTAATTAACACTCTGCATCCCATTGTGGACCCGGATCCGTTGCTGAGCTGTGATCTGATGGATGGGCGGGACGCCTTCCTCACCTTGGCCAGGGACAAGCACTGGGAGTTCTCCTCTCTGCGCCGCTCCAAGTGGTCCACGCTGTGCATGCTGGTGGAGCTGCACACCCAGGGGCAGGACCGCTTCGTCTACACGTGCAACGAGTGCAAGCACCACGTGGAGACAAGGTGGCATTGCACTGTCTGCGAGGTACGTGTGGGGCACCACGGGGCCTGCCTCCCCCTTGTCCTGCAGCTGAGCTTCGTGGGGTTTGGGGGTATTGCCCAAAGTTCCTCCAAATTAAGCCTGTCCTGACAAAAGGGCTGCTAAGCCTTAAGGGAAGGTGACTGCCAGGAGGGTGGAAGAAGTGGGTACCGGGTTAAGTGACTTTAGTTTCTCAACATGGAAAACACCAGTACTCTGGAGTGGCTGCATTGTTTATTCCATTATGGCTCCTCTGCATATACAAGTTTTTAACTTAAAGAATCATAGAATCTTAGAATTGTCTGGATTGAAAGGGACCTTACAGCTCATGGGCAGGGATACCTTCTACTAGACCAGGTAGCTTAAACTTTAGGACTGGGTGGTGGTGTGGGACTGTGTCAGATCAGTGTGAATTTGCAGGGCACTGACTCACCCACATTTTGTGGATGTCCATGAGAGAGGTTGGATTACCCTCCTGGAGGGTCACTTTCCTTCTGCTTTACACATGGTACTTGTCTTGTGTCTGGGCTGCCCGAAGCTGAATGAGGAACTGCCACAGCTCTTCATTGCTGTCCCTTTGGTCCAACATCAGTGGCTCCCTGCCCTTCACATCAGACCAAATAATTGCTGCTAACCTGGCTCAGTGCTTTTAATGACCAGCCATTTTACAGCACTGATCCCTTCCACTGAACTGTGTCAGAGAGCAGTTATCCATGGGGCTGTACCTGTGGTCTTGAGGAGAAGGTGGCATCTGCAGGGCTTGTGTTGACCTCTGGCTGTGGCTGAACAAAAGAAATTTGAATAAGTGCAGCCTAGTTTTACACTGCAACTTATTTCCAAGTTTGTGGTGGAAAAGTCTTAATTAATCCCTCTGAGGAAAGCATTGAGCAGGGCTTCTGGAGGCAAGGCTGCATGAGATGGATCCCACACACATGGGGAATTAGGTGATGGCAGGAGTTAAGACCTTTAGGCTGCCTCTGGGTACCCTTGTGTGAGGGTGTGCCCTTCCTCCAGCAAAAAAAGGGACAGGGCAGCAAATATGCGGGAGGTGAGCAGGTTTTCAGGTAAGTGTCTGTCCTAGCATGAAACTTGCACTTGATTTGAGGGTCGTTTTAGGGACTTTAAAAAATACATATCTCAGGGTAGTAATTATTAGTCAGTAATTACACTAAGAATAGCTGAATGGAGAGCAAACCCTGCCTTTTAGGCAGTGATTGTAGGTTTATCTTACTAGTTGGAAGTTCTGGTACCTCCAAATAGGCGTCACAGAAAAATAAACAGTCCTTGTCACCAAAAGGGAAAAATTTAAAAAATCCAGTTCCTGCAAGACTTTTTCATGTAATAAATGACACAGTCACAGCCCCGTAGTGAAGATTTGGGATTGCAGGCTGGCTTTGGTGAGGCCGCTGCCCTCCCTGCCCCAAAACCCTGCTCCCACTTCCTGTTTCTGGTGTAAATCAAAACAGATGTAAACTGAAGGGAAAGCTGTTGACAGCGTGGCTTTGTCCTGCTTGTGCTCTGTGTGGTTGTACCCACGGACACCCGGCATGTGCCTGCGCACAGGGCTGGTGCTGCTCCCCTGGCACCTCTCTGCTCTCCTGTCGGTGTGGGTCGTGCTCTGGCAGCAGCTGAGCTCCGGGTGTTCTTTTCTTCCAGGACTACGACCTCTGCATCAACTGCTACAACACTAAGAGCCATGACCACAAGATGGTTAAGTGGGGCCTGGGTCTGGATGACGAGAGCAACAGCCAAGGAGAGCAGCAGTCCAAGAGCCCCCAGGAGTCGCGACGGCTGAGCATCCAGCGCTGCATCCAGTCCCTGGTCCACGCCTGCCAGTGCCGCAACGCAAACTGCTCCTTGCCATCCTGCCAGAAGATGAAACGGGTTGTCCAGCACACCAAGGGCTGCAAGCGCAAGACCAACGGTGGCTGTCCGGTGTGCAAACAGCTCATCGCTCTTTGCTGCTACCATGCCAAACACTGCCAAGAGAACAAATGCCCCGTGCCATTCTGTCTCAATATCAAACACAAGCTCCGACAGCAGCAGATCCAGCACCGCCTGCAGCAGGCTCAGCTCATGCGCAGAAGGATGGCTACCATGAACACCCGAAACGTGCCTCAGCAAAGTTTGCCTTCTCCTACCTCAGCAACGCCTGGTACCCCCACACAGCAGCCAAGTACACCGCAGACACCGCAGCCTGCTCCCCAGCCCCAGCCCTCCCCTGTAAGTATGTCACCGGCCGGCTTTCCCAGTGTGTCCAGAACTCAGCCCCCCACCACTGTCTCGACAGGAAAACCCGCAAACCCGGTTTCCGCGCCTCCACCTCCGGCTCAGCCCCCGCCGGCCGCCGTGGAAGCGGCTCGGCAGATCGAGAGAGAGGCTGCCCAGCAGCAGCAGCAGCTCTACAGGGTCAACAACATGAACAATGGTTTGCCTCCTGGTCGCCCGGGACTCGTGAACCCCACGGTGGGTTCAGTGAACCAGATGCCGCAAGTCAACATGAATGTACCACGTCCCAACCCCGTGAGCGGCCCCGTGATGTCCACCATGCAGCCCGGGCAGTGGCAGTCGCCGCCGATGCCGCAGCAGCAGCCGATGCAGCCAGGGATGGCCAGGCCGGTGATGCCGATGGCGACGCCGCAGGCCGTGGCCGGGCCCAGGATGCCGGGCGTGCAGCAGCCGCCGCGCAGCATCACCCCGAATGCACTTCAGGACTTGCTGAGGACCTTGAAATCACCGAGTTCTCCACAGCAGCAACAGCAGGTTCTTAATATCCTTAAATCCAACCCTCAGCTTATGGCAGCTTTTATAAAGCAAAGAACAGCCAAATACGTGGCGAACCAGCCCGGGATGCAGCCACAGGCAGGGATCCAGCCCCAGCCCGGGATGCAGCAGCCGCAGACAGGGATGCAACAGCCGGGCATGCACGCGCAGGCGGGACTGCAGAACATGAACGCGATGCAAGCAGGAGTGCAGAGACCCAGTGTCCCACCACAGCAGCAAGGGATCGGAGCGATGAATCCCCAGGGACAGGCGATAAACATCATGAACCCCGGCCACAACCCCAGCATGGCCAACATGAGCCCGCAGTACCGAGAGATCCTGAGGCGGCAGCTACTGCAGCAGCAGCAGCAGCAGCAGCAGGGAGGGGCCGGCATGGCAGGAGGGATGGCAGCACACAACCAGTTCCAGCAGCCCCAAGGCCCAGGAGGTTACCCCCAAGCCATGCAGCAGCAGCGGATGCAGCAGCACCTATCCATACAGGGGAGTTCCATGGGACAGATGGCTCAGATGGGACAGCTGAACCAGATGGGCCAGCCCGGCCTGGGGGCGGACGGCGCTCCCAACATCCAGCAGGCCCTGCAGCAGCGCATCCTGCAGCAGCAGCAGATGAAGCAGCAGATAGGGTCCCCCGGGCAGCCCAACCCCATGAGCCCACAGCAGCACATGCTCTCAGGACAAGCGCAGGCGTCTCATCTCCCTGGCCAGCAGATCGCCACCTCCCTCAGCAACCAGGTGCGGTCCCCAGCACCCGTTCAGTCTCCCCGTCCCCAGTCCCAGCCACCACATTCCAGCCCGTCACCCCGGATACAGCCCCAACCGTCACCGCACCACGTCTCTCCCCAGACTGGTTCCCCCCACCCAGGACTCGCAGTCACTATGGCTAGTTCCATGGATCAGGGACACTTGGGCAACCCAGAACAGAGTGCAATGCTTCCCCAACTAAACACCCCCAACCGGAGCGCGTTGTCTAACGAATTGTCTCTGGTCGGTGACACCACCGGGGACACATTAGAGAAATTTGTGGAGGGTTTGTAGCATTATGGGAGCATCACTTTTGTTTCTTCTTTCCTTTCGTGTTCTTGGATATTTTGTACTGAAAAATTCAGACATCTGGGTTGTTTTGAATCCTAGATGGAACTGCTGCTTCCTACAGATGGAAGAATTAATTGCTGTTTAAAAATAAAAAGAAAAAAAAACAATACAAAGAATATATTTTTTTGTTAAAGCCAGGCGGTTAAAATATCTGGTCTCTTTTGTGGGTTTTTTTGGTTTTTATTTTTTTGTTGCTGTTGACTCATACCTTTTTTTTAACGGGGAAAACAAGTTCATTATATTCATATTTTTTATTTGTATTTTCAAGACTTTAAACATTTGCGTTTAAAAGAAGAAAAAAATAATATTCAGAAACTGTTTCCTGAAATAATGCAACATTATAGCGTATCCCGGTAACTTTGACACATGGCGGGAAGATTTTTGTTTTCTATAGTGAACTCTGCAGGCGTTTGAAGTATTACCCCTGGGAAGATAGGAATTGACTCTTGCACACATTGGCCAACGCCAAAACCCGTGTCTTGCAGATGTAGAAATTGTTGCTTTGTTTCTCTGATAAAACTGGTCTTAGATGAAAATAGGGATGATCACTCTTAGGCCGTGCTGATCTGGATAGAGAAGAAACATTCTTTTCTTTCTTTCTTCTGTGTGAAACTTGAAACGAGGAAAGCAATTCTAGTGTAAATCATGCAAGCGCTATAATTACTATAAATAAGAAAATCCAAGAAGATTCAATCACTGTATAGAATGGTAAAAAGAAAAAAAACTCATTTCTTACTTATAATATCATATTGTTAAATAAACTGTGTGCAACAGACAAAAAGGGTGGTCCTTCTTGAATCCATGTACATGGTATTAACACTTAGTGTTTGGGTTTTTTGTTATGAAAATGCTGTTTTCAACATTGTATTTGGACTATGCATGTCTTTTTTCCATTGTATATAAAGTATTGCTTAAAATTGATATAAATTACTGAAGTTTTTAACATGTATTCTGTTCTTTAAAATCCATGTAAGAATGTTTAAGGTTTTTATTTATTTATATATTTTTTTTTGGATCATGTTCTTTGTAAGACATAGCTATGACGATTCACTCATGACCCGGAGCAGCCAGAGGCAGTGGTAGGAGTGGCACGATCCATGGATTTTTGTAGGTAGCATGTCTGTTTTACAACACCCTTAGTGATTGTTTCCTTTTCGGGAAGGGAGAGGAGAGGGGAATGGTTCCCAGCCATCGACTCTTTGCAGGTGTTCATCCATAAGGGTTAACTGGAATAAATTATTAATAGCCGTTGCTTTTTAAAAACTGCATTAATTTAGAGAAGGATCACCAATGAAAGGAAAATAGAGAGTATTGAGTTAATTCTAGGCTAATTTATTTAGTCTACAGTAAAATATGAACCTATTGACTTTAACACTATTTTTCTGCTGTTAACTCTGAGTCTAGATTTGAGGGTTTTCTGTGGAATAAAAAATAACAAATCATGTACATGTTCCCTTTAATATCCTGTCACCAAGCCCTCATGTCCCTGGGATACTCGCCCCTCCTCCCCTCAGTGAATTGCTTTCTTGGAGTTAAAAAGTCCAGGGAAACTCTCCCAGCGTAGGTGTGAGCTCAGACCATGATGAGCCTAAGCCGCCATCCCTCAGACCTCGAGGCTCCTCCGTTCCATGCGCCTGGCATGGGATTTGCAGCGATTCCAGCAGGGAATCCCGCCCGGCAGCGGGAGCACCAGGCACACGTGGCTTTTCACATCCAGTTAGTGCTTCCTCCAGCCCTAATGTTTTTATTGGAACGCTGTGGGGGAGGACGGGGGGGAGAAGAGCAAATATTTCTCTCAACTTTTCTGCCCGTACTGTGACCATAGTGCCCTGCGGCACCTTTTTAACTGGAGAGGTCTCTGCTTCGACTTTTCTTGCCAACTTTTAACTGTTGTACCTTTTTCACCGCCATCGGATTCATCTGCCCATGCAATTGTCTTCAGCAATTCAAGATGTCAAAATTTGGGGCTGGGGTGAGGTCAGTGAACACTAACCCAAAGCTTGTCCAAAAGAAATCGCTGTAAAAAAAAGCCAAACAGAAAAAAAAAGATGGAAAGCCCTGATGCTGTGTCTCATGCTGTGTACTTAAAAAGAGGAAAAATACTATATTTGTGATCAAAAAGAGGAAACTTGAAATGTGCTGGTGTTTCTAATAAAAGCTGGTAAAACTGCTTGGATTGAAGGATGGTTCCACTTGGCTGGTGCCCGCGGGGATCAGCGGAGCCTGACGCCCGAGGTTGAGATAACTGCACTCAATCCCACTAATTCCTCTAAGTAGCCTCCATTTTAAAGGCATCGGCACCGCTTCCGGATTTGGATAAGCCGAGTCCTGGTCGCTGCGGCTCAGGCTGCAGCTCGCTTGGGTGCTCATTCCCGGGCAAGAGTGGGAAAAAAACAACTGAAGGGAAGCAAATACCAGAATATTTTTGAGTACAGCCTAAAGTATGTGAGATCACAGAGCCAAGGGATCGCTGCAGATCCGATCACTGCAGCTCCCAGGAGCAGGTGTGCTGGGTAAGAGCAGGTGTTTACCAGGAAGAGAAGGGAAGTGCAGAGCTGAAATCAAACCTGAGGAGGGGCTGGGCTGGGGGCTTCACTCCAGTCTCCTGTGAATGTTGATAGGAAATTCAGCATGTTTGAAAACTGGATAGGCATGGATTTTTCCAGTCCTTGCCTATGTTTGATGGGGAAGGTACTGGCAATAAGGAACAGCATCCTAAAGACACGGGAATTTATAAGGCAAAAGTGCACTGGAGTTGAGTGGAGGATCTTTAGCAGCAGCAGAGAGGATGGGTAAGACCTTCCCTCCACTGCATTCTGGAGGGAAAGAAGGTGCTTAAATCTGAACATCGAGCTGCAACGACGGTTCTCTGCTCTTTTCCTGGGCTGCCCACCACGCTCCACTCTGCTGCTGGCTCCTGCCTTCCTCTGCCGCTGCTGCAGGCTGGGAGCGTTCCCTCTGGCTGCAGGCACAGCTGGGCTGGCACAGCTGGGCTTCCCCGTCTGGCTCCTCGCTGTCCCACCGGGCCACAGATGTGCCCACAGCACTTGTGTGAGCGCTCCCGGCTCCACCTTCCACCCAGATACGTTAAAGCAAAGGGCTGAGGAAGAGGAGTTCTCCTGCCGGGACAGTTCCCCCTCGGTCACTGTCAGAAGTCAGCAGCAGGATGTTTTCCCGTCAAGTCAGTAGCGGTGGGCAGCAGTAAGTGGCAGCAGTTCGTGGGTTACGAGGTGATGTGGTGTGTGCTCAGTGCTTCTTCCAAAACAAATTGCAGCCCATGGTTCGCCCAGCACGGGGAAGGTCAAACAGCAGCCACACTTAAGCTGGAAGCTGGGGGAGGCACACAGGTTGTTGAGGAGGGCAATCCATCTTTCCCTGTGCTTCCCCTCCATGGCTGGGAAGTTAAAACGGGGAACAGGGTGAACTCTGCCGCCTGCAGTGTGCTGCCAGGGCAGCGATTGAAGCCAGTCAGTGCCAGCCTCTGGATAATTGAAAACAAGCTTGGATAGAGGGGAGGATCTGTACCAGACCCCCTGCAATCCCTACTGGAGAGCACTTCATGGCTAATGGTCGAAACACGCCCAAGGTGAGGCAGGAGGAGGATCACACCGGGTGTTTCACAGCAGGTACAAGAGCTCTGGTCTGTGTCACTCTCAGGAATGCCACGGGGTCAGCTGGAGGTAGCAGTGAGCACAGCAGGAGGGAAGCATTTGAAACGGGCTCAGGAGTCACTGGTTTTGGCTGCAGTACAGGGAATCTGGATGGAGGGCTGCAGTTCAGTGAAGGTGGAAATGCAGCTGCCAGAATAGTGCTGGAGTGATGCAAAGGCTTGTGCTGGGTTAGTTGCACCTAATCCATAATATCCAGCGCCACACAAACCCTGCTCCGTGCAAGTGTTTCTTACATGCGAACCTCCAAAACAAGACTGGTGCAGTCCCAAAGATCATTGCAAACATGAGTGCATTGCACATAGAGCTTTCCAGGGAGCTCCCCTGGGCCCAGGATTACAAAGCTGCCTCTGTTTGGTGGGCACAGTTCTCTCCTGAAGGCTTCTCAGTCTGGAAGTGGTTAGTGCTCCCTGAAAGGAGACCTGCTCCATCTTTTATTTTTGGCTGTGGTGTTCATCAAGGCCAGGCTCTGCCCTCACGCTCTTGCTGGAGCAGTTCATTTCCGCTCTCACCTGCACCCCATCCAAAACCTTTCTCCAGTTCCTCAGCCCTTTAGATCTCGATGATCTATGCTCCAGCAACCCCGAGAGACGAGGAATTTCAGGCAAGCGGAAAAATGAGATGTTAAGCAATTTACCCAGTGTGGAGCAGGGGAGCCTGGCCAAGGTGCTCCACACAGGGGCTTCCTGAGGGCTGCTCCCAGCGCGGTACAGCCTTTTCTGGGGAAACTGGGAGAGCTGTGATACACCGAGCTCTGCCAGCTCCGACTGCAGAGCTCCTGCCACGACCTGTCCCTGGAATGGACTCCCTGGGTCACCAACTGTGAGACACCCGCAGGGCTGTCTGTGGGGAGAGGCCGTGGTTTTGTCACCTGTGTCTGGCTCCCCATCCCTAACGAGTCCTCAGCAACACAGACTGGATTCTCACCATCAAACCTTCTGGAAATAGTGTCCTGGGCTTGGCATCCACCTCCGGGCAAAGCCCTAGAAACCGCCCCCGTGAGGGGACTCGGGCGGGGCTCTGGGGCGACCGAACTCGGGGCCGTGAGGGGAAGGGACCCAGCCTGGGGCCGTGAGGGGGATCTGTCCCGGGACCGTGAGGGGGATTTGTTCCGAGGCCGTGACGGGGATCTGTCCGGGGCCGTGAGGGGGATTTGTTCCGAGGCCGTGAGGGGGATCTGTCCGGGGCCGTGAGAGGGATCTGTCCCAGGACTGTGAGGGGATCTGTCCCGGGACTGTGAGGAGGATTTGTTCCGAGGCCATGAATGGGATCTGTCCCGGGGCCGTGAGGGGGATCTGTCCCGGGACTGTGAGGGGATTTGTCCCGGGATTGTGAGGAGGATTTGTTCCGAGGCCGTGAGGGGGATCTGTCCGGGGCCGTGAGGGAAATTTGTTCCGGGGCCATGAAGGGAGCAGCGCGCGCGGGCTGAGGGGCAGCGTGACGTCACCGCGCGAGCGTCACGCGACACCCTCGCGCGCGGGGGGATCTCGCGCGCCCCCGCCCCCGTGACGTCATC
>WEIV01014910.1:135839-166138 GCA_013390005.1 Calyptomena viridis | reverse complement strand
CTTCGGCGGGTGCGGAGGGCCCGTGTCTCGCCAGCAGCGCCGTGTCGCTCTCGGCTGGTCCCGGCCGTGGCCACTCGGCACGGTCGGAGCGGACGCGGGGCCGGCAGCGCGGAGAGCGGGCGGTGAACAGATCTGAGAGCGGCCAACGCTCCTTCCTGCGGGGGGCGATTTCCAATGGCTTATACCGGGAGGAGCGCGTGCTCGCGGCTTCTGCTGGCTCTTATCTGGCAGAGGGCACGTTCGGGGCAACCAGCGTGTCCAGGTTCATGTCTTGGCTCGTACCGGCTTTAAGCATATCCCAGTACATCTCTTGGCTCGTACAGCAAGTAGCAGTCCACGTCCTGGCTCACACGGGGTGTGCAGCGTGTCCCAGTCCCTGTCCTGGCTCACACGGGGTGTGCAGCGTGTCCCAGTCCCTGTCCTGGCTCACACGGGGTGTGCAGCGTGTCCCAGTCCATGTCCTGGCTCACACGGGGTGTGCAGCGTGTCCCAGTCCATGTCCTGGCTCACACGGGGTGTGCAGCGTGTCCCAGTCCATGTCCTGGCTCACACGGGGTGTGCAGCGTGTCCCAATGTCCTGGCTCACACGGGGTGTCAAGGGTGTGCAGGTTTATGTGGCTGCAGATCGTGGATTGTGTCCCGGTTCATGTCCCAGCTCATGCAGCACGATCAGATCATGTGTCACGTCCCAGTTCCTGTCCTGGCTCACACAGGGTGCACAGCTTGTACACGGGTACCTGGGTAAGGGCAGAAGGCAGCAGTTGATCTGTTTTCTGGCTCTGTCAGTACCAGGGGGCTTTACAGATGAGCCCGAAGGGTTTGCATTTCCTGGGTTCCACCCCAGAGAGCTGACAGGAGGGAGTGCTAAGAGAATCCAAACACTGAGGCCTCGATTATGGGATGTGCTCTCTTATCAAGGCCTTATCAAGGTGCACAGGCTGGAAACGTGCCTGTGAGTTGTCATTAAGGGAGGCACAGTGAGGAGCTTCCTGTGTGTCTCCTGCCAGCAGCCTGTGCTGTGCTCCCTGTTTCCTTGTATCTGTTGTCTGGCCTCTGATCGACACATTTGTAGCCTGTCACTGTGGTCTGTGGTTTCCCTGCGGGTTAGGAAGAGAAAATGTGACAGAGGAAATTGTTTGACAAATAGGGTCACTGTTGGGGTCGGGTTGTCAGATTTATTGTGCCACTTCGGTGTTTCTGGGCAATCCAGCTCTTCCTCCACGGAAATCCCCAGTGGCTTGTTAGCATCCATGTCTGAGACAGAAGCCGTGTGCCTCTGGTGAGTTGGATGTACTCCAGCAGAGTTTTATTCTTTAAACTGCCATTCAGGTCCCTCGGGGGAAAAAATAGTGAGCAGAAGCTGTGTGGGGTGGGAGTACAGAGGGAGGAGCAGGAGGTGGTGTCCTTTCACTGGGATGCAGGCAGAGATCCCTGGCTCCAGGGACAGCCATCTCTTCCCTCCGGCTGTGCAGAGCTGGCAGCGTTTTCTCTCAGCTCTCGCAATTCTGAGGCCTGAAGCTGGTGCAGATTTTTTTGGGAGATGTGTTGGTGTGAGCAGGTCAGGGAATCTCTTGTCCCCAGATTGACACAGATCTGGTGCCCAGCTCGGGAGACTTTTTGCTTAATGAGATGTGAATGTTTGTTGCCAGAGCCGTTCTCTGCACGAGCCTCCTCGGGCTGGGGACTGCCCACCATGGAGCTGTTATGGTAATTTCTGCTGACCCAAATTCTCCTCTTTTGTTCTGAGCCACAAACTGCTTTGTGCTGCATTTCCCACCCTAAATCTCTTAACTGGCACTCGGCTTGGCTCACAGCAGTCCTTTTCCCAGAAGAGGCTGTGTTTCCTCCAAGGCATCCTGGTGTCTGGATCAAAAGGAGCCCATGAAGACGGGGGTCGTTGTCTTTGTTTTGTGTTCCCTGTGTGCGAGGTGGCTTGTGGCCATAGGCACAGCATCATTTGGGATCATGGAGAAATGGAAGTTGAGGAGTAATGTGGGTTTCTCCATCTCTCCCAGTGCAAATGGGGAAGTGATGGGAATAGAAATTTACATGGACTGTAATAAAGCTCCACGTTTAATTAACTTGGTATCAAAAGACCTGATTGGCCCAGCACATCACAGCAGTCATCAGGGCAAGAGCCATTCCTTCTTTATCTCTTGGTGCTAGGAATTTGTTTCTTAGGCTCCTCCCTGGTGCCACATAACCAGTTAACTGAGCAGGTACTCTCTCAGTAGCTCTCTGTGCTGATAATTGTGGTTTTATACCCAGAATGGGTGGGAGCTTTTCCTCTTCCCTTGCTCCAGGCAAAGACTTGCCCAGAGGCAAATGGTCTGAAGATGCTGCAGCTTATATTTAATGAGCTGTGTCTCTCCCTGGCACGGGACAGGCTGTTAATTAAGGATGATAAGACCAAACATTACACAAGTCCAAAACTTCCGAATTGATGGGCAGTGATCTATTATTGTGCTTTAGAAGTAAGGAGGCAAAAAATGTAAATACATCAAAAATTATAGATAGCTGTAGCTTCTAGAGTCAGCTGGTTTTTATGAGCTGTTGTGGTGGCTACAGAGCTTTGCTGCCTGGACATCTGATGATAGAAGTGGCCTTAAGGTTAGCATGGGGCTGCTCCTGATCTGTGTCTTTCTTGGATCGTGGAATCACGGAGGGAGCAAAATTCCCTCTTTTATTTCTGCTGGTTGGGAAATGTGTGCATATGCATATGTACAACTGCAGTATCCTACAGCACCCAGCATGAAATATGTAAACCCTGTGTAAATACATAAATAAAATAGATAAACTCTGGGCTGCAGGCCCTTCCCCTCTGAAGCTTGACAGGCTGGGCAGTGAATGCTCTGCTGCTTTCCACCTGGATCACTTGGGTTGTTTCCTTGTTGCTTTCCCAGATGATCCCAACGAAGGCAGCTGAATGGAAGTTACAGACGTGTCCTGCAATAATGCGGCAGAGCTGCTTGTGACGCAGAGAGCACAGTTATGTGTGTGGGAGGTGTTCAGATGCATTAAGAACTATTTGTGGGCTCTTTTCTTTAAGGGCAGAATGACTGGAGAGTAATTCAAGCTTCTGGCTGCAGAAGTGGATCTCGATTCAAAGCTTTCTGTGAGGAGGAGGAAGAATGAGGACTGACGGCTTCCTTGGTCAGCTCTTGGGCATGAGGCAGGAGCCAGGAGTGCTATTAAAGCTCAGGGGTTTGTGTTCACCTGATCTGGAGTGAGTGAGAGCCCAACATGATGATCTGGAGCAGCAAGACCTGTTCTTGATGACCAGAGTGGCTGTAGACCTGCTGTGGGGGGCAGGAGTTTTGCAAAGCACTTGTGAAGGGAGTGTGATGCCTCCCAAGGTGAGCTAGAGGACAACAAGGGATGGTCGTGAAAGGGCTGAGGTGCCGAGTCCACTTGAGGGCTGTCCAGAGTGGAGGAGGGGTCAGGAAGGAGCTGAGCCCTCCCAGTTTGTCAGCAGTGGAGAGCCACAGAAGCTGTTTCCAGAGGAGTCACAGGTGCAGTTTGGAACTCTCACCGTACTAATGGGTTTTGTTTCAGTGTTTTTCAGTGTTTTTGTACCCAGTCATGTAAAGAAAGGACACCTTGAAAATGTAGGGGATAGCCTCCTTCCCTTGCTGGATGAAACAGCCTACAGGCCAAGTGAGTTGTAAGAAAGGCCTGGGCTTGTCACTGCTTCCAGCCACTTCTGCTGCTTATCCAGGTTCTTCTTGCTCTGCCCAGGCTGTCCTGGTCCCTTCTCTGCTTCCCAGAACAGCTCTGTCTGTGTTCATTGTAGGGCTGGAGGAGGCCAGGTCAGCACCTGCTCCAGGGCAGCTGCATGGTCAGGTCTGCACTCTCCAGGATCCTGCTCTGGCACAGGACATTCTCCCAACAGTTCAGAAATCACACCAAGGAAAGGGCTTTGGGCAGAGCTCTGTAGTGCTGCAAATGACCACTTTTGATTCATCCCCTAACAAAAAGAAGATTGTTGGGTTCACTTGGGCATAATGGAAGGAGGAGAACTGGGAATCCCTTACCTTAACAGGGCTCATGCCATTTCCCGACTGGTCTCATTTTCCCCACTGATTTTGGTGACTGATGGTTTTGCTGGGGCATGTGCTGCTTGCTCCAGAGCTGGTTTGGTGGGGGATGTAATCCTAGTGCTTGGACAGTCAAGAGCCAAGTATTGACAATTTATATTTTCACAGGCAATAATGTGGGAGTTGTCTTCAGCCTGGCCAGGTAACAGCAACTAAAGCTGCAGACTGCCTCTTCCTCCCAGGTTAATTCATTGGGAAAGCTGCTAATTGTCATCTTCTGGGTAGAATTGTGTAATTCAGAAGAGCCAGTCTAGAGTAGCAACTTGTCCTTCTTATCTGGTGAAGGCAGTGCTGGAGGGGAATGGTTGGTGTTGGATTGTGAGGGAACTTTGGTCTTGCTCCAACAGTGTAACTCACACAGGACTGCTTAGGTGGGACCTTTAAGGAGTGTTCTGTTGTTGCTGGACTTGTGATATGTACTGAAATATCTTCACCTGTGTCTTTAGCAAAAGGAGCAGCATGTCTGCAAAGACAAATCCTCCATCGTTGGAGCCTCCGGTACAACATTCCTGCCACCCACATTCCCGCTGTCCGGATGTACAGCACACAGACAGCGGAGAACAAAGAGGAGGAGCCCCTGCACACCATCATCAGCAACACTGAGAACGTGAAAGGTGGGCACAGGCACAGGTGTCCTGTGGGGACATTCTTGGGGTGCCCCTGGGACAAGGTGTGGGTGCCTGTGAACCCTCCTCAGCAGTGTTGCCTCTGGAGGAGGTGCAGGTATTGGCCATCACATCCTTTGAATCTGAACTGCACCATCACCTCCCCAAATCTGGGATGTGTGAGTCAGAATGGCCTTTCCTGAGGAAGAAGGCCATCAAGGCTGCATCCATAGGCTTAGCCAGGCCATTGATGGTCCTGTGTCTGTGTGGAGGCTCCACAAGCACTAGAATTGGCTAAAAAGATATTTTTTTGTCTGGCAAGCTGTGCCTGCCCAGGTCATTGCTGTGGATCCTGGAGGTCTAGTGAGAATCCTGGCATGAGCCCTTTAATTGGGATGAATGGCTTTACACATCTCCAGGGGGAGGTGCTCTAAAGCAAAGTCACATGAGTTATTCCATCAGAGAAATAGCATCCATGCCTCCATGGTTTTTCTGGAAGGTACTTTTGAGACTGCAAGGCTGTGAAGCTCCCAGTAGGATTGATGTGGTGCTCCTGCTGCTGCCCACACCCCGACTTTGCCCCATCCCTGGGGAATGTAGGGATGGCAGAGGTGATGTGGGACCTGGGGCTTTCCCTGAGTTGCCTCAGGGTTCCCTAATGCCTCTAGCAGGAGAAATGCTGTTTTTAAAAGGATGGTCTTTCAGTTGAGATGTTTTATAGTGTTACTCTCTCTCAGGGAATTTCTCTTCCTGGGCACAGAGGTGGCTATAGGTATGTGGTCACTGAGGTGCAAAGCCCAGAATCTGTTGGCAAAGCTGCCTCATAGTGGGTGGTAAATAGCACCTTTGCTGTCACCTTGTGATGTCACACAGCTGCCTGTGTCCCATCCTGCTTCAGGTTTTCACTCCTGGGAAGCTGAAGCACTGCAGTTTTGCCTTCTTTCCCCAGAGGACCCTGGTGAAGTGTCTTAAAGGTGTGTTTGTGATTCTCATGGAATCACAGAATGGTTTGGGTTGTTCCTCCCCCTGCCATGGGCAGGGACACCTTCAGCTATCCCAGGTTTCTCCAAGCCACATCTAACCTGGCCTTGGACACTTCCAGGGGTGGTTTCAGTCACAGCTTCTCTGGGCAACCTGTGCCAGGGCATCACCACCCTCCCAGGGAAGAATTTCTTCACAATATCCCATTTATCCCTGCCCTCTGTCCATTTGAAGCCATTCTCCCTTGTCCTGTCCCTCCAGGCCCTGTCCAAGTCCCTCTCCAGCTCTCTTGAAGCCCCTTTAGGCACTGGAAGGGGCTCTTAAGGTCTCCCTGAGTCTTTTCTTCTCCAGGTGAACACCCCCATCTCTAACCTTTTATTCCAGGTGCAGCCTCTAAACATGAGTTTCAGGCTGAAACAAAGAAACTGCTGGACATTGTTGCACGTTCCCTATACTCAGAGAAGGAGGTAAGGCACCCACTACTTGCCAGTAGGCAAAGCTGTATCTCTCTCAGGGGGTGTATCCAAAACAGTTGAGCTGAGAGAATAACTGCTTAGTTTCCAGCAAGTCCTGAGCTGTTCATGTCAGGCTTTCTTGAATGATATTTTCTTAAGACACCTTGAAAATGTGTTTTTTAAAACAATTTGTAGGTGCTGCCAGGCGACTTTGTGAGCCTCAGAGCCTCTGCACTTTCATACTGAGTTCAGACAAACTGTTCTCCTGGCAGATAATGGGGAAACACAGTTTGGGGAGCTGGGAATTAGTTTGTGGGCAGCCGATGAGCTCTGGGAGTGCTGTGCAGGGGACAGGGCCAGGCTGCAGTGTCAGGCTGTGTCTCGTCCCCAGGTGTTCATCCGGGAGCTGATCTCCAATGGCAGCGATGCGCTGGAGAAGCTGCGCCATCGGCTGATGACAGAAGGGAAGGCCTTGCCAGAGATGGAGATCCATCTGCAGACAGACAGTGGAAAGGGAACCATCACTATCCAGGTACCTCCCTTTGGTAACAGCAGAGCTGCTGCTCATCACTGGCCTTTGTCCCATGAAGGATCCGTGGAAGCTGAGCAGCAGCACAGTCTCGTGGATCCCCAAGCCTGCCTGAAGTGTCCTGTCCTCAGCTGGGCTCTGGTTCATGAGGCTGTAACCTCAGGATTTGATAAGAAACCACCAATTTCTGCACTTCCCACTTGTCCCCCGCCCCAGGAAATTTGCTGCTCCTTCTTTCCTTATTGGGAACAACCAGGTTGTGTTTGTTTCTCACTAGCGGTTAACTTGTGAGTCTGGTTTCATCCTGACCTTTGGGGAGGATTTCCCTCACCTCCTTAAGTCTGAGGTGTTACCTGGTAGCTTGCACACCTTCTCTCTCACTTGGATCACTGAGAGATGCTGGAGTGGTGAGAAGTTCCCATCCCTGACTACCTCTGTCTCCTCCTGCTCCAAGTCCAAGGCCAGGTCCAGCTGCTGCTGAGGTTCTGCTCTAAGTACAGATGGGACTGTAGATTTGGGCAGTTCATTGGGAAGGGGACAGTCAGTGTAAGCACAGACACCTGTGAGCCTCAGCGTGGGGAGGGAAGTGGAGCTGGGCCTTCTCTCTGTACTTTGACTCTTGCTCATGGCTCTTGTCCACCATGAAAGGTTGAGCCTCAGTTTTGGTATTTTCTTGGCAAAGAAGGTGAACTGGTCACTTCACACACTGAGCTGTGTCAGCCACGAGTGGAGCTGTGGATGTTCAGGAGAGTGGAGAATGAGGCAGACAGCAGTGAGTGAGTGAAAGCTGACTGAAGCAGGCCCAGGGCAGATGTGGCACAGACAAAGCACACGGGCTGGTATTTTTCACATGGGACAGAGCACGGGGCTGTTAAAGGCTGCGTAGTTATTTTATGTTTCTGTTTCTCTGCAGAACAAGTGCTGTGGTTGCCATGGGGAAGTTAGTGCTCATCAGTGGGCAACACAATCATCAACCAGAGACTCAAACAGTAGTGCAAGGGCTTTGCTATTCCTGTCACACCTGACTGTTGCAGTTTTCTGACTCCTGTGTAACACAGATTGTTTAATGAGCCTCGGTCAGGGGGATTTCTGCCTTAGTCTTGTCTTTCCCTTTTCAGACTGTAGTGGACATGAAGCTTTTGACTCCACTGAGACATTCATACAGCTCATGCTCTGTCCCTGTGGAAGCTTCCTCTTCTTTGGCAATTTGGTTGGAGACCTGTTTACCCACCTTGCAGGGTGCCTCTGATGCCATCCCAGTTGGATGTGTGAGCGATTGGGCTTTTTATAACCTCCTACCTGGCTGCCTGTGCCTCTCTAATGCCATTAAATGAGTCTTAACTAGGAGGCTTTTAACTGCAGCAGCCTTGTGCTGTGAGGAGCAGCAAGAACAGCACTGCTCCAATCTCTTTAATAGCTTTGCCTTCTCTGGAGTGCCGAAAGCTCCTTACCTCCAGTCAGGGGGTTATTTATAACCTCTTGAAAAAACAAACTACTTACAATGATTACTGTGAACAAGCCTCATTCAGAACATTTCCCCACCTTTCAGGAATGCAAAGGTGCAAGAAAACTTGCTGCAATGGTTGAGGCAGTGGTGGATCTGTCCCTTAGACATTGGTTTGTTTTCTGTACCCACTAGGACCTATCAAAAAAGAGGCAGCAGGTCCCCCATACATGACCTGTAGCAATGATCTCCCCTTTTGTTTTTCCTAGGAAGGAAAAAAATTCTCTCACTCTGACCCCTGGATCCTTCTCAGATCTTCATGCTGCTCCTTGCCTCTGGATCTCTTGAATCTCTCCCCTCCCCTTCCCAGCCCTGTAGCATCTCTTTGTGTCTCACAGTTGAGACAAGGCAAGTCTCTAATGTGTGATGGCCATTACAGACACGTTCTTGGGGGGATTATACAGCTCTAGTGAAGGACTACGCTGATCTGTGTTCAGTGACTGCAGTTCTGCTTGTTCTCTGCCAGGACTGAATTCCAGTTGTAAGCACAGCAAGACTAAGAATTTTGACACGATGTCCCACCCTAGCATTGCAGTGTTGGATTTGCTAAAAGGAACATGTTCACCAGATTCCACTTCAGTTCCTTCACCAAAGCAAATTCCACTGTTTCTTCCATCCCTTTTCAAACTGCCTCATGTTTCTAGGACAGCTCCATCTGTAGCAGCCACAGCCTGCAAGGTCAGAGCTCTTAAGAAAATCCATCTGAAAATGTGAGGGGTGTGTTTTCAATGAGGACAGCTCTGCAGAGCTCTGCAGTTCCGCATGCTAAGGCTTTACAGACGTGTTCCTGGACCCTTTGAGGAAGGAACAGAGAACTCCTTACAGACCCCAGGGCCCTGTGAGCACAGAGCTCACCTTTAGCACCTGCATGAGGTGACAGGCAGGTGACAGGCTGTGCTGGTGTTAGAGCTGCTCAGGTCTGTGCTGCTGCAGCTGGATGTATGAGCTCGGGGCTCCAGCCCTGCTCCTTGCTGGTGCTTAATTTAGGGCTAGGGCAGTTTAGAGGAAATGGTTTGAAATGTTTACAGAGCTGATGACTGCGTCTGCTTGGGGGGGGGAGTGTGATGTGACTGCTGCTTTAGTCACTGCCAGAGCTTGGGCTGCTCAGTTCCCTTTGCTGGGCTTTCATCTTTCTGTTGCAGTCATCCAAAATCAGTGTCTGTGAAGCCACAAAATAACCAGTTTGCTGTGTTGGGGAGGAGTTAAAATCGCTGCAAACACCACTCCTCCTTGCAACAGCTCCCTGTGTCACCGTATCACTGTTACAAACAGCCTGGAACAAAGACTGGGCTGTCCTGAGGCTCCAATAGGGATTGGGAGGTTTGGGCTGTAGCAGTTCAGGGCAGATGCACCTGCACATCCAGCAAACTTGGGGCAGGTGGGGAGCAGGTCCCCCTTCCCTGTGTGCAGCACTGCAGCATCCGTGAGCCACTTGGGCTTGAGGAAGCAGGAGATGGACAGGTGGATTTGGAGGGGTAAATCTGTCTGTACTTTGGAAGCCTTAGGTGGCATTTAGCTTACAGAAACATGCCACATTGCAGGGATGGGTAACAGCTTCCAGTGGTTGCATCATCTTTAACAAATAAGCCAGGGAACCAGAAATACAAACACATCTCAAATAACCTGCGGCCTGGGGAAGGAAGTGCAGGATCTTTTAGTTCTCTTCATGCCAGAATAAGAGCATGTCATATTTAAAAACGGGAAATTCAAAGTTGATGAAAGGAAGTACTTTTCTGGACAGCGGGTATTTAGACCTGGATGGGTGGAGGCTGAGCCTGTGGTATTGGAAAGGCAAACTTGGGCTCTCTGCTTTGAACAGCTTCCATGTACTAGGCCAAGTTTAACTTGCATCCATGGGCATCAGTTTTATTGTGACTTTTCTTCTGCTGGTTGCTGCTGCTGCAAATGCCATATTGGTTCTAAACCAGAACCTTGCTCTAGTGCAGCTGCTGTCCTGGTCTTGTGAATTTTAAGTCTCTTTAATCAAGGTATTTAACAGGAGGAACACACAATAAGACATTTGAGGATTTTGTTACTTTATCAGATGGTGAAAGCAGCATGTCCCTATTTTATAATGTAGTCAGTGTTCTTCTGATCCCCCGTTGAGGTTTTACACTGAAATAAACATTTTCTTTGCAACAAAGTAAATGAAAGACACTGTAGCTCAGCCAGGTACCTCTAACTGGGAGCTTTTTTTCAGATGCAGCCACGACAAAGTCAGCAGTTAATGGTTATTTATCAGGTTGGTTGGTGTAATGAAGTTCTGTAATACTTTAAATTGGACCCAGGTAATGAGCAAAGCTGTTACATGCCCAGGTTCTTATTTACCAGCTAAACTAATCATTACACAGTAGGGTCCCTCCAAACATCCAGCACCCACATCACAGGGTTGGAACAAAGGGCACAGAAGGCACAAAGGTCCTGTGCAGTTCAGCAGCAGGTTTGGTACCTGGGAGGTCTCCACACATAAAAAGATGCTAAAAGCAATGTTCAGCTGGTGTTTAATTCAGCACTTGTGGCCATGAGCCCTTCATGGTCCCTCAGAAGAAGGGGTGAAGTTCTGCAGCCTGTCATGTTGTCCTACAGAAGGGATAGTTTGGGGGGAGCTCTTTGCTCTGCACCCTAAGAAGTCCCACAAGGAAAATTCAACCAGTTGAGGAGGTGACAGTTCTGCTGAGTAACAGAAGGGATTCATAATTAACCTTCAGCTAAAGAAGGGTCAGTGCACTGAACTCTGTGTCTTAGTTTCTCCAACCTGTGGAGAAACATTTGGCACTTGGAACTCTGAGCATATCCCTCATGTCTTGTGTTTTGGGAAGCCCCATGTACAATTTGCTTTGTGCTGTTACTGTGGCTGTTGTCAGCCTGATACAGCTTTTCTTGCAGCCTGAAGAGAGGGCTTGAACTGTCTGCAGGGAAAGAAAAGTTGTACTGTTGATGGTGGAGCAGTGGCTGGACAGTGGTGGGTAAAAAGTGTTTGCAGGGGTTTTGTGATGCCATAGTGGCTCCTGGTCAGAGGCTGAGCAGCGGCCAGTGCAGTGCAGAGCAGTGTGAGAAAGGGCAGTGGAAGTCATGCCAGCTCCTTCCTTGGATTTCATGGAGCTGGAGCTGCCAGTGCTTGCATTGGCCCAGCCTGAGGTGGGCTGTTTGTGGGCAGGTTCAGTTGATTCCCATCCCTGGAGAGTTCCTGCTCAGCAGAGCTGAGCTCCCATCTCTCCACTGCTGCTGCTTTATTCCCCGTTCCCCTGAGCAGCAGCATGTGGTGAAGGGAGCCCAAAGGGCAGCTGCAGGAAACACAGACATGGCAAAGGTTGGTTTAATCTTGATGTCATATTTATCCTAATCCACCCAGGTGTTTTCCTGCAGTAGGGAATGTCTGCTTTGCCAGGACCTGCAGTTCCCGCTCTCCCTGTCAGTGTCCCGGTGCAGTGGGGGAGCAGCCTGGTTTGAGTCGTGCTCTCTTTGTTCTCTGCAATTCAGCCTCACCAAACTAGTCTCCAGGAACTGTCATTAAGCATTTTGCAGTAAGTTTGGCAGAGCGTTCAGAATTCAATAGCCAAAAAAATTCACTGGGTAGGGATGTATTTTTTTGAACATACTGGAATTTGGGAATGACATGCTGTGCTATAAATAGGAGTGGATCAGAGGAGTTAAGAGTTCTGTTCAGGGTCTGGCATGAACAAAAACTGAACCAGATGCTGAAAACTGCTCTTTCTGGCTTTTTCTTCCCTGGGGGAAGGGACCATGTCAGATTCCTGAGATTTTGCCATACACTGTTTGTTTTTCCTGGCTTTTCATCTCTTGCTGTTGAGATCTTACTGGGCATCATCCCTCTTCCCAGCCAAGTGGACTGTGTTGCTGTGCCATGACTTGTGGGGATGCAGGAAATGTCTTCCCCACAAGGCACCTCAAAAGTAGAACAGTTCAGTCCTTCAGTGAAGTCAAACACTACATTAAGAAATATGTACTGACATTAATGTGCTTTGTGAGAAACAAGCCCCGTGGGTGGCAGAGCTGTGCTGTGCCAGAAGTCACTCTGTCACCTCACCTCTGAGCCATGTAGCAGCAGCCAGCTCTGCTCCAGCTGGTTTTGCTGACCCTGCACACCAAATTCCACCCCTGCTAATGGCACTGGGAATGTGTCAGCCCGCTCTGGATGTGCCAGCTGCTGTCAGCTGTGGTAACTGTGCTCACAGGTGCTTGGCTAGAGCTGGACTCTTCATGGAAATGAAAATCACCTCTCACCTGGCTAATTTTCACCCTGCTTCCACCTCAGGAGGTGGCTCAGAGAACCTGTAACTGATTTCTCAGGAGGTTTCTGTCAGGTAGAGAAGCTGCTGGGATTTGGGAAGGGGAGTGGCACTTTTTTCTCAGAAGTGGCATCTTGGAGGGCCCTTTGCTCCTTTGGAAAATATGTGTGGAGCAAGTCTGAAAATACATGGGACAATAGAATGGAAAAGATTTTTGCAGGGGAAAAGATTTTTGTGAGACTATCCATTTGAGACTGGGGTTTGCTGTTACCTGTGTTGCCTTGGGGTCATGCAGATTGAAGCTGCAGCCAGGTCTGAGACTTGCTGCAGCCTTTTCTGGGTGGTGCTGCTGCAGCCTCTGCTGCCTGAGATGTGTGAGCCAGCAGCAGGGAGATGTTTATCTGCATGCAGCAGTGCAAATCTGGGATAAACTGGGGATAACAAGGAGCTGTGTGCCTGGACAGAGTACCATGAGGTGTGGCCAGAGCATTGTATTTCAGCTGGGGTTAGCCTGTTCCCATGGGAATGCCATACCCAGCTCTCAGGGACCGGGCATTGACAGCTTCATATGTCGTGGAGCACAGAATGAGGAGGAGAGGAGGGAGGAAAAGACACAGAGCAGATGGAGATCAGTGCATGTGATGCTTGTAGACAAGGGTCTGCATTACCTGGGAGTTCAGGGATTCACTGCTCTGATGCTGATTCCTGATGTGAGAGCATCAGTGCTTCTCACTGCTCCTCAAGTCCCCTTTGGACTAGTTCAGGAATGGAAAGTGTCTCTGTGCACAGCCTCTGGCACAGTGAGCCTGTGGCTGGGTGAGATCTCTTTCCAGCACTGCCATCCTGTGCTTTTTAGAGGGGTGTAGAATCCAGCCTGTCCTGGCAGTTTTGTCTTTCCTTGAGAAATGGCCAGAGTCTCTGAGCTTTCTGGTGGTTTGTAGGCACAGGGCAGCTGTGGCTGTCCCTGGAGCTCTGTGCTCCATGGGAGTCCATGTTCCTGACCATGTGCAGGTGGGATCACAGTTAGAAATTTGCTGTTGGATTTGCCTCTCAGAGTGCAGAGAGAGTGGGAGTCAGAGGTAGAAGTTTCTTGGGTGCTGTCTGCAAAAGCAATGCTTCTCTACTGATATTTCAGCTGCAATTGCTGTTTTATTTCAGGACACAGGCATTGGGATGACCCAGGAGGAGCTGGTTTCCAACCTCGGTACCATTGCTCGATCAGGCTCAAAGGTAACTTCCCTCCCCTAGAAAACTCTTCTCCAATTACAGCCACTTTTGTTCTGCCAGTAATTTCTCATTCCATTTTGTCCCTTGGTCCCCAACCCAGCTGTGAAATTACACCCCTTTTGGAAAGTGAAATGTACCTGTGGAGTCTTCTGGCTCTTCATGGTCTTTGCTGGGTGCTGTGGGAGGCCCAAGGTGCCCAGGCAGTGCTCCTGGGCCCTGTGTGCAACACTGCTGCACCTTCCTTGCCTCATTCCCAAACACCTTCCTGCCCAAGGCATCATTACAGAGGAGGACACGCTCCCTCAGCTTTCACCCCATGTCCAGGGGAGCAGCAGCTGTGCCTCCACAGCAAGTTTTTGTATATATGTGCCTGACTTTTGTTTTCATCTCCAGAGTCACCATTTTAAGGTTTTCTGCTCCTGATTGACCAAGCCCTTGCTTGTTTGCCTTTACTGCCAGTGTTGCTCTAAGCAATGCTCCCCTTTCCCAGAAGTGCAGTCCCTTTGGAGAAACCCTTTTCCTTGGACACCCTCCTCAGAGCAGGGATGCAGAAGTATGGGATGAGGGTGCTGGAATGCCAGGCCTGAGGAACCCATCTGGAGGATGGATTGCAGCTTCCCAGCAATACCTGAAGTCACTGTGTGCTGGTTTGTGTCACCTTTGTTCCTCCAGGCTTTTCTAGATGCTCTGCAGAGCCAAGCTGAAGCCAGCAGTAAAATCATTGGCCAGTTTGGAGTGGGTTTCTACTCAGCCTTCATGGTGGCTGATAAAGTGGAAGTGTTCTCCCAGTCTGCAGAGCCGGGCAGCCCGGGCTACCACTGGTCTTCCGATGGGTAAGGCTGGAGAGTGGGGTGGCAGCGTGGGGGGCTCTGCCCACACCAGGCACGGACTGAAAGCTCTGCAAAGACAGGGCTTGTGTGGTCTTTCAGGACCTTTGGGTCCTGCTCGGGTTATACACAGTAACAAAGCATGGTCAAATGTGCCAGGGTGGAAACCCCAAGGACAAGCTTGCTTTGTCAGAGCAGGCATATTGTGGACAAAGAGAGGTCCTGGCTCTCCTGTTCCATCCCTGCAGGCAATCGGCTTAGAGGAGCCCCAGAGTGCAGGGATAAATATATCGTCTTGGGTCTAGTTGTCCCCTGGTGCTTGAGGGCACTCACAGTGGGCAGGGCTTGTGCAGTGCAGGGATCTGTAGGAATATCTCTTCTGTGGGTCAGATTTATCAGCTCATCCTTTGGTTTGCTTGAAGTTGCAAACATCTGTGATGGCAAAGCTGTGGGCTGCTGGACCATGTTGAAATTGGAGATTCTGATGGTGACAAGCTCAGCATCCTCTTAAAAATTCCTCAGAATAAAGAATTTACTAAGTTATTTAAATTCTTGAAAAAACATCTGTTAATGGAGACTTCAGACTTGTCTTGGGTTTTCAGTAGCTGTCTTTGCAGAGCAGTGTGTCCTGGGTCTGGCTCTGTAGAGAAAACAGCCACATATAAACAGCCATATGTTTGGGAGGTTTCCCAGAGGCACAGGGAGCATTCAGGCATTTGAGACTTCTTGCCTTTTCCTCTTGGCACTTGGCACTGAAGTGTTGTGTGTGCTCTTAGTTTAATAAACCATTGTTCTGTTCTATCATGGATGTATCTGAGGCACAAGTTGATGCAGGGTTTGTTTCTAATCCTAGTTCAGGAATGTTTGAGATTGCAGAAGCATCTGGGGTCAGAACTGGGACTAAGATTATTATACACCTCAAAGAAGACTGCAAGGAGTTTGCAAACGAGGACCGAGTGAAGGGTGAGTGGAGGGGGGGAATGCTGGTACCCCTGAGGGCTCTGTGGAGTCTCCTAGTGCCCCTGAGTGGGAGGTGATTTTTACAGCGTTTTTCCTCTCCTGCAACTCCTTTCACCTGCTGCTACTGAGGGAATTCTCACTGTGTTGTTTTCACAAAGGTGACTCTACTGTGTCTTCTTTCCATTCCAGAGGTGGTGACAAAATACAGCAATTTCATCAGCTTCCCCCTGTACCTCAATGGGAGAAGAATTAACACATTGCAGGTGAGCAGGAGGCCACAGGCAGGTCATTCATGGAGATGAACCACTGTAATCCTCCATGGGAGACAGGAAACAGCATAAAGCTGCTTCTGCCCCTGGAAATCAGGGGATGATTGTTCAGGATATTCCAGGCCTTGTAGTTATCTGTTAATTAGAACAAAAGGAGACAATCCAGCAGAAGTTGTGCCTGGAACTGTTTGCTTGGATTTGTTGGGGAGAATTCTTGCAGATTAGCAAGATCTGGATCTTCCCTTAACCTGCATTATTTCAGTGCTTTATAATACTTACTGTTACCTGTTTAAGCCAGGTGACACGTTAGTGCTGTAGGGATTGCTCATATTGCTGGTGTGCTGACACCTCTTGCTGCCATTCTTTCTGTCCTTCCAGTCAGTGCCAGGGAATGGTTGGGCTTTTTTAGCAGCTCAGCTCACAGCCTGATTTTCTTCCCATCTCCTAACTAAGCACTGCTTCACGTTGGCATTTTCTGACCACTTAAATGATATTGCAGCCAGATCCATTTTAGTCAGATGTTCTTGGCCCAATTTCAGGCATCACTTGGGAGAAATTAATTATCTTTAAAACAAAAATCAATGAATCGTTTTCCTCCAGCATCTGCTTTTCTGGTTGTTTAAAGCTTCCTCACCTAAGAGAGCAGGTAGGGAGCATGTGTGTGGCTTTTTTTGTTTCCTGGAATGTGGCACTGACTGCACAGACTTTCAGGACTGTACTTAAACATTTTACCATGCTAAATTATCTAAGATTCTGTAATTGCTGTTATTAGTCACTGATTATTTATTTGGATTCCTGCATAATAGTGTTTCTGTTCCAAAGGCTTTCTAGCTGTGCCCCTTAAATTACAAAACCAGAAATAGCTTTAGACAGCTGTTTGCTCTCTCTACCTGACAATCAATAGAACAGGCTCCCTGGAGAAGAGCAGCACTAGAGCAAGGGGTGAAATGCCCTTAATAGAGTCATGGACTTTTATCTCCTCATCAGAAGTCTGTTTTCTCTTGGGATACAGCAACAGCTTTATTCTCATTATGCTTCCATTTCATGCCTTTTCTTTATCCAGGATCTTGGCTTTGTGTTTTTTCCACAAATCAGTGTCAGTTCACTGCAAACAGAGCCACAGGTAGTTCCCAGGTGGGGATTCTTCTAGATGAGCTCTTGAATGCTTGCCATGTATCTCACAGCATGGAGCTGGAGGCTTTTCCAGTCTACCTGGGATAGCTGTAGCTACAATTGAGCCTCTGGGAATGCAGCACTTTACCCAACACAGCTGCTGTAAAGCACCTTAGTTATCAGTGAGTCCCTAATCCTGCCTGTGATCCTGCCAACCCTCCAGGACATTTGTGTGTGCTGGAAATGTTAGGAAGGCACCTGTGGAACAAGGCTCTGAGGCAGAGGAATCCTTAAGGAGTGTGGCAGCATGGCAGGGCTGTCAGGACCCTGAATTCCTTGGACTCTGGTAGGTGGAGGGTGGGGTGGATGTTTGTGTTGCCTCCAGAAATTGCTCCTGTCACTCTTTAGGGCTTTAGTGGCAGTGAGCTGGGCTTCACCCAACTGGGAACATGAGGGTCTTAGTTGACTCCCACATCTTTGTTAGATGTGGGTCTTTTGCTGAGGTGCTGAAAACTGAAACATGATGTGAACATGGGCTGAGTGCTCCAGAAGGTGTTGTGAGGGTTAGAACAGCAGCAGTTGGAAGGCATGGCCACAGGATAGGGCCTGCTCTGGAGCCTTGGCCTCAGTGCTGATGTGTGAAACAGTGCTGGAGCACTTTGTGACCCTGCAGCAGGGGTGGCTCAGGTGTTCACAAAGCATCTCCCAGACTGCTTCAGAAAAAATCAGCAGAAAACAGGGAATGCAGGAGTTGCCTCACAAGCTCTCAGCTGGAATAGTGATGTCCATTAGGGAGGCAGGCTGGGTGCAACAGACTCACTTTTCCTTTGCTTGCTGGTCAGGCCTTGAGATACTTGACCAGAACTGCCAGTCTGTGGGATCTGTCCAGGATGCTCTTGGCCCCTGGCAAGTGTGAGACAGTGGAGTTTAGCCAAATCCCTTTTGTTTTGGGCTGAACAAAGCTGGCTTATGTATGTTGCAGGGCAAGAGTTACCTCTGACAGGTGACCCAAGGTCAGCTGAGGGGCAGTAATTTGTTTGAAAGATCCTGTTTCCTTGCTTAGAGGCCATGGGTCTTCAGAGCTAATGGGAAGTCCTCTCACTTCCCCTCCTCCACAGGCTCTGTGGATGCTGGACCCCAAGGACATTGGTGAGTGGCAGCACGAGGAGTTTTACCGTTTCATAGCACAGGCCTATGACAAGCCCCGCTACGTCCTGCACTACAAGACTGATGCTCCCCTCAACATCCGCAGCATCTTCTACGTGCCCGAGCAAGTACGTGTCCTCCTGACCAGGGAAGGTGGGGCATCTGCCCAGCTGCTCTCCAAGGAGGGAATGGGACAGCCCCTTAGGGAAAGGAGACAGCCAAGGCTGTGGAATGGCAGAGAGGAATATCCCGTGAGGCATCTCTGCAGTGGGCTGGGTGCCACAGGGAAGTTGTGGGGATACTGAGCCACAGCAGGCAGGGGGGTGGCTTAGGTAGCTCCCTAGGGAAGAGAGCCAAGACTTTGGCTCTCGTTGGGTTCAGCACTGTAGGGAAGACCACAGTGTGACCTGGTAGTGTGCAGCTGGGCACCCTGCACAGTGCTGGTGTTACCCTTCTGTCTCTTGTTGCTGCAGAAACCATCCATGTTTGACATCAGCAGGGAAATGGGCTCCAGCGTTGCCCTCTACAGCCGCAAAATCCTCATCCAAACCAAAGCTGCAGACATCCTGCCAAAGTGGCTGCGTTTTCTTAGAGGTGTGTGCTGGGACCAAGGGTAGCAGGCTGTGGACCATGGCTTCCACAGGGATGAGACAAAGGCCACCTTCCTGAGCCTGGCACTTGTGTTTGCCTCACTGTTCAAGGGTTGCTCTGTGTTCCAGGTGTTGTGGACAGTGAGGATATACCCCTGAACCTCAGCAGGGAGCTGCTGCAGGAGAGTGCCCTTATCAGGTAAGCAAGAGGTAGATCCTGTGGACTGTTGAGGCTTTTTCAGCTTCTTGCTGGCTCAGGCGGGGACACTGTGGAATGGCTACTGGGGCTTGGAGTGACCTGGCATGTAAACTGCAGCATTTCCATCCTTGGGAATTTCTGTAGTCTGTAAAGTGAGTTGTTTCTCAGGAATCTGCCATTGTTGGAACTTGAAGGGAGTATAAGAGTAGGCTCTTACTGCTTAACATTGGGGCTGTTATCTTGTTGGATTTGATAGCTAACTTTGTATTCTTTGGCTAGAGATGTGCCTCTACCTTCACTGTAGTCAACAAATAACCCTGTCACTTCACAGTGGGTTTTGAGGCCTTCAGAAAGGGTTCCTCCAAGTGTAACCCCTGTATAGCCACTTCCGTCCCATGTTTGTGGGAACAAGGCAGATGCCCTGTGCACAGCTGGTTATGTACTGCAGCATCACTGAGTCACGAGCACTGAGGATTGGAGCTTCAGCAGGACATTCATACACAGATCTAGAGCTGTGCAGCTCAAGAATGCTCCTGACTGAGATCAAAGAACAGATGCAGAGCAATGAGGGGAAGGAGATGCTGGACTCACTACAACCCTGTATAGAGAGAGAGATGTTCACCTAAAATGCCTTGTCTTGCTCTAGCAGCTGTCTTTAAAAAGGCTTGTTCCTGCTGCAGGAAGCTCCGCGATGTTTTGCAGAAGAGGTTGATCAAGTTCTTCATTGACCAGAGCAAAAAAGACCCTGAGAAATACGCCAAATTCTTTGAGGAGTACGGGGTATTCATGAGAGAGGGGATTGTCACGATAGCAGAGCAGGATGTCAAGGTACCATGAGTCCTGAAGCAATGCAGCTGATGGGAAACATTACCGGCTCCTACTGTGAGCTGGGATGAGGGGAACTGCTACTTCTCCATGAAACTTGCATGCCTTTAACTTGTGTTCCTGGGTCTACCAAGACCTATGGATTCTCTAGTGCCCAAACACTCTTTCTGACTGGGTGCTGCTTCCCACTTATTTTGAGGCTCTGCAGAGTCTCAGTACCCACACTGTTGTCAGCCCTCCCTGATGCAATATGAACTACAACAGGCAATAAAGTAGGGCTTTCCCTTCCTGGATTCCCATTTCCTGGAGAGCTTGACCTACCATCCTATCTAGGTCACTTTTCTGCCTCCTGAACACCTGGGGCAGAAAAAGAAGGATTTGGAATCCCCTGAGCCTTTTTGCAGGTCTGCAAAGAGGTCTGTGTGCTACAACAGGAATCCTCGGGGCTGGGAGTGGTGGGGTGGAGCTACAGTGACCTGCCCTGAGCTCACAGTTTCCTGCAGGAGGACATAGCAAAGCTGCTGCGGTACGAGTCGTCGGCCCTGCCCGCGGGCCAGCTGACCAGCCTGACCGACTACGCCTCCCGCATGAAGGCCGGGAGCAGGAACATCTACTACCTGTGTGCCCCCAACCGGCACCTGGCCGAGCACTCCCCCTACTTTGAGGCCATGAAGAAGAAGGACATGGAGGTGGGTGAGCAGTGGTGCCACAGCCAGGGGAACACCCTGAGCTGCTGCAGCAGTGGTCAGGGCTGGAGCTCAGAGCTGAGCAGGGCAGTGAGGCTGGTGATAGAGCCCTGCCAGCTCTGCCTGGTCCCTCTGTCTCCACTCAGGCTGCGGCGTGAGGCCAGGAGGAACCTGTCACACACTTGTAACAGGTGATTTAGTACTTGTGCAGGCATCTAGTTCTGACATCTGTTTCATACCTTTGCTGAGCCCAGGAGCTGCTGTGCAGAGCTGTAATGATATTTACAGGTGTCCTCTGTGGGCACGTGGCCCTCTCAAGACTGGAGTCAGTGCTGGTTCTCACTTTCCATGGGCAGCAGGACTTGTTCAGGTGCAGACCTGCCACCTGTGTTAACAAATCCCTCCAAGGGTTTGCTTTAATGTTGGGCTCTGAGGGATAGTCACCCAGGGGTTGAACCTGCAAGTTTCCTTTGTGATGTTCTTGCTGTGTGGTGCAGAGTTGCCTTGGGAAGGAAGGAATGCTGTTACATCCCAAACAATGTGTTGCTGTCCCTTTTTTGGCACAGGTGTTGTTCTGCTATGAGCAGTTTGATGAGCTGACACTGTTGCACCTACGTGAGTTTGACAAGAAGAAGCTGATCTCTGTGGAGACAGACATTGTTGTTGATCACTATAAGGAAGAAAAGTTTGAGGAGAGCCGCCCAGGTACCGTGAGGCTCTTCTGGGCCATCCTGCTGCCACCCTGTGCCACCACTAAGGGGACACCTCCTCCCCTGCTCTTGCAGCTCCTGAGCAAGAGCCCTCCTTTCCACCCTGCCATTCTCATGCTCTGAGGCAACTTGGGAGTTCTTGCAGAATCCTTTCACCCCACATGATCCAAGTGTAAGCAAATTTAAACGTAAAGAATGTCATGTGTGGAGCTGCCATGACTTGATTTTAACCCCACATGTACATTTGGTGCCCTGACAGAGACAGGCAGGCTCTGGCAGGGCATGAGCCTGCCCTCCTTGGGTATGGCATGATCTGGGATGAGGGTATCTAGGTGTGTGCTGAATGGTGCTGCATTCTCATTCCCACGAGAGAACTGATAAATGGAAGTGTGAACTGGGCTGAGCTCAGGTGCTCAGCTCACTGTCCTTTGCACACTAGAGATGCACACTCAGATGTGTCCTCTTTCCCTGACAGCTGGAGAACGTCTTTCAGAGAAGGAGGCTGAGGATCTGATGGCCTGGATGAGGAATGCCTTAGGCTCTCGGGTTACTGGAGTTAAGGTGGGTATTCTGTGTCTAGGTAACTGAGTACAGGAGATCCACAGAGGGCAATGATCTAGGGAAAAAAGATGGTGGTTACTTGGGAATCTGCTGCCACAGATTTTTCATTGGACCCTGAGGGAAGAAATTCTGCTCCATGTCTCCCATATGTAAATGGTATGGATGCTGGCATTTGTCATTTTGATGGTCAGTGTGGCAGCAGAAGAACCACATCTTAATGTGACGTGAGCAAAGCCCACATTCCCAGTTCATGCTCATGTTACCAGAATAGGACTCTTTGGTGACTTTTTTGCCCATGGACTAGAAAGGTGTATTGGCAAGGAGTGCTTTGGGTCCAGCTGTGGCTCATTGCCTGTGGACCAGTGGGACCATTTAGGCCCCCAGCTTTCCTGCTGGTTTAGACAGCTGCTGTGGGATGGGGATGAATCATCTGGAGACTTGGTGTGGAACTGTGTCGAGGAGACTCTTGAGTCCTCAGACCTGCCCCACCTCTAGCACTGTGTTCTGTGCCACAGGTGACCCCCCGGCTGGACACCCACCCTGCCATGATCACAGTGCTGGAGATGGGGGCCGCCCGCCACTTCCTGCGCATGCAGCAGCTGGCCAAGACCCAGGAGGAGCGAGCCCAGCTCCTGCAGCCCACCCTGGAGATCAACACAGGGTAAGGAGGGACAGCACCAGTGCTAGGCCTGGGGCATGGCAGCCTCTCTGGGGTGGAGCCTCTGTAAGGCTCCCAATTAGCAGAGCCCTCCCCATGAAGTGCAGCCTGTGTTACAGTGCCCTAATCTGTGAGGCTGCGTGGCACCATTGACAGAAGCCACCCCCAGGCTGTGTCCAGCTCTCTGGGGACCATGGGGGTTAGAGGGACAGATCAAAGAAGAGAGAAGCCACGAGAACAGGAGCAAGGAATTTCTCTTTTGTGACCTACCTTGGCTCAGCTGCTCCCCCTGGAAATAAATTTCTCATTGTGTCCAGAATTGCCAAGTCTCAGTGTTGATCCCTCTCTTACAGACATGCTCTGATTAAGAAGCTCAGCGAGCTGAAGGACAGTCAGCCTGATCTGGCCCAGCTGTTGCTCGATCAGGTGAGAGCCAGACCTTCTCCAGAAGCAGCACCATCGTCCCCAGAGCCAGCTTGCAGACCATGCGTGGCAGGGAATGGTGAACCATTAGAGTGGGCAACAATCACATCCTTCTGTGGTCCCTGAGTATTTCTGGGGCTTTTGATCCATATGTTTTTGTAGCAGGTGGCCTTCAGCATGCAAGTCCTGGAGAGTGACATTCCCTTCCTCCCTCATGCAGGTTGCTCTTGTTGTTTATTTAGTGCTTTCTTCTCTTTTTCAGATTTATGAGAATGCCATGATCGCAGCAGGACTGAATGAGGATCCCAGGCCAATGGTGAGCCGGCTGAACGAACTCCTCACCAGAATCCTGGAGAAGAACTGAGCCCCAAGGACTGAAGGATGAACTCTGTGCTGGTCTCTTGCCTCAAGTGCAGCCGCTCTCTCAGCAGCTGCTTGCAGGCAGTGTCCAGCACGGGATTCAGGGGCAGAGGGCAGGGACACTGCTGGGGACATCCAGCCCTCCCTACACAGGGAGGAGCCACCTGTAATTATCAGATCATACATCATCATCCTGTTCAAAGTGCAGTGTTCTTAGTGGGGACAGAATCCAGAGATGGCTGCTAAAACAATGTGCCCAAATTTCTGACACAAGCCTGAAGAGCTTCATTTCATACTTTTTCTAAATATGGCCTTTCCCAAAACAGGTGCTGGCAGCCAGATTCCCAGTTAAGTCTGTGAATATATCCCCCCATCCACTGAATCTTTGTGCACCATTGTGCTCTGAATAAGCACTGGCAGAATTAATTAAGAAACCTCCAGCTCTTACCAAGCAGGAGGAGTTTGCTGGCCTGGAGACAGACTGCTGCCTTTGGCAGACATGGATACTCTTGGTGGAATGTGTCAGTGCAATCCCATGGCAGAAAAGATCACTGAGCTGCTGGATAACTGAGTTCATCCTGGTCTTGTGGAAAAAGGGAAGAACTGGGAAACAGCTTTTCAATGTGTGGCTTTCTGGAGAGTCTCCAGGGTTTTTGCCTCCTCTGTGGGATAAACTGCACACCTAGCTGATCTGTATTTATGATAAATAAACACTTATTTTCCAGACCTTCTTCACTTCTCTCATTACACTGTTGGTCTTTGTGTTTTCCAGCTGGTGAGTCGTTGGTTCTTCTCTCTTCAGATGCTGTTTGGTTCTTCAGGGCATCAAGCACTGGACAGTGGTGGGAATAGAGGGCTGTGAAAACAACAGTAGGTAGTACCAGGGAGTGTGGAGGGGAAACAGAAGACTGTAGCTATTAACCCTGTTAGTCTTGTCTTTGAAAATGAGATTTAGCCCTTTGAATCCCTTCTAAGGAGCAATGGCTGTTCACACAGAAATGTCACACTAGATTCCCTCTGTGTGTCTGATTTACTCCATGTAAACTGTTTTATAAGAATCCTTCCTCCTGTTCCGTGAGGCTCTGAGCAGTCCTGATATTGGTTTAGCTTAACTTTAAATTGCCAGATGAAGATGCTGGAACTGGATTTGGTTAACTCCATGGATGCTGTGCTAGACAGGACAACCTCCTGCTCTTTAAGTTCCAGAAAGCCTGGCTATGCACAAAGGAGTGAAAAGGGTCCTGCTGCCTGGGGGACCATTTGAGAAGTTTATTAACATCAACTGACATTTCATTTTTATTCAGATACAAAAGAGGAAATAACGTGACAGTTTAGAGAGTGTTGAGTAGAACAAGGAGCCACATCCTACAGCCATGCTGATACATTATGTCAGGAATAGTGTGTCCAGCAGGACCAGGGCAGTGACCGTCCCCCTGTGCTGGGCACTGATCAGGCCCCACCTCCAATCCTGGGGGCAGTTCTGGACCCCTCACAACAAGAAAGACATTGAGGGGCTGGAGCGTGTCCAGGGAAGGGAACAGAGCTGGGGAATAGGTTGGAGCACCAGGAGCAGCTGAGGGAGCTGGAGGGGCTCAGCCTGGAGAAAAGGAGGCTCGGGGGAGACCTTTTCACGCTCTCTAACTACCTGACAGGAGGGTGGAGCCAGGTGGATGTTAGGCTCTGCTCCCAGGAAACAAGGGACAGGATGAGAGGAAAGAGCCCCGAGTTGTGCCAGGGGAGGTTTAGACTGAATATTGGGAAAATTTCTTCACTGAAAGACTTGTCAAGCACTGGCACAGGCTGCCCAGGGCAGTGGTAAAGTCACTATCCCTGGAGAGCTTTAAAAAACATGTAGATGTGGCATTTGGGGACATGGTTTAGTGGTGGCCTTGGCAGTGCTGGGGTAGTGGTTGGACTTGATCTTGGAGGTCTTTTCCAACCCAAACAATTCTATGATTCTAACAAGAGACTGAAGGAATTTAAACCTTTGGTGATTTCTAATTCGAGCAGCACAGCCAGGTGAGTGTGGTATCCTGCAAGCTGCTCACCTGATGAAGTGCCTAAAAATAGCAGCTGTTGATACAATGCTGAGCTGAAGCTGGATGCTGGTTTATAACCTTTGCTGCAGTGAGAAGTGGAATGCGCTTGGTCTGGAGATGATGACTGTGCCTGAAAGGGCAACAGAGGCTGTTTGGTAAACGAGCAGTGAGAACAATGAGTAGTTCCAAACGTGATGGCAAAAGGGAGGTGTGGGAAGCTTGTTAAAACCTGGATTTTCACCTTCTGCACAACCTCAAAACATGCTGTGCAAGCACAGAAGGCTTGTATGGATCCTGCATCAGAACTGCAGCAACTCTTGTGGTGAAGCTGCAGTTGTGCTCTTGCAGTTCCTGTTCTCATCCAGCTCCCATCGTCTCTGCTCAGACACTACATTACTCATCCCCAGATGTGTTGTGTCACCAGTTCCCAACTGGCTTGTGCTCCTCCTGCAGCCACAGTAGTGCCCCTGGTATTTGTAGCAAATTGAAATGGACCAAGAGATGCGTGTGGGAATGGTGCTGGAAGTGCCCAGCACAGGCCAGCTGTGTCCTTCTGCATTCCCTCTACCAAAGAGGGAATTAGGCACCTCCAGCCTGGAGGAATCTCATGGTTTCCTGACTGTAAGCAGTGGTGAACTGCTTTGTGCAGAAAATGGATCTGGTTTGATTTTTACTGGGATCTTATTAACTGCTGCCTGACCCTTTCTTTTGTGGTTGGTTTGGGAGGTTTGAGGGGGGGTTTTCTTCATTTTTCTACAAGTTAAACTTCGTGTGCTGACAAACTTGGTGCTAAACAGTGTGACCTCCTCTCCTGCACTGCCCAGGTTCGTCAGCTGTGGAGTCAAACCTGTATCCCCCAGGGCAGAAGATGGAAAATATTTATAGGCAGTGAAATCCAGTTTGAAAGGACGTTCCAGAGACCTCGTGCATTTAAACTTGGACAGAATCCCTCTCACGTCTGGCTTGGGACCTTGAAACTGGACAGGCCATAAAGTGGTTCACGGGGCCAGACTGAGAGCAGTTTTCTCTCGTCCAGATTTCCTGCTGAGGCCATCGAGAGTGTCTTGGGCAGGCTCCAGGTCTGTGATTTATGGACAAACCACAGGCCAGGAATCTGCAATCTAAGCTCCTTGAACAGCAACCGTTAAAAACATTATGGGAAGAAATGGCCACTGTTTCCAAAAGAAGAAAACTTGGGAGCCATTAATAATGTTTAGCACTTCTGTAGTGCCTCACAGTTGTTAATTAATCCTCCCACTCTCCTTGTGAAGTGAGTCAGAATTATTCTTACTGTACAAATAAGGTCTGCATGGAGCTTAAATAAATTTCCTTGAGAAACACAGTGAGTCTGCATTGGGGGACACGGCCCAGCACTCCAGAATCCCAGCAAAAAGTGAAACAGACCCCTCCAAGATCCAAAGGCAAGAAGACAAGTATCTGCTGGGTTTGGATAGGGCAGTAAAAACAAACTTACAACACGTTCAAGAGCCTCTCGGCCTTTCTTAATTGAAAGTTCTTACCAGGGCAGTTCTGGGTCTGGCAAACCTTATCCCTGGGTACAAAAATTCCTGGGATTTCAGAGAATCCCTGGAAGCTTGGTTGCTTAGTGGAATTATCCTGTACAAAGTCCTTTCCAGCTGTTTGGGAAGAAGAGGCTGGCATGCTAAAATTTTATCTTGCTATGTACCCAGAACTGTTCACCTTCTACTTCTGGAGTGGGTTAAACCTGGGGTTTCCTCTTCTTTCATCAGCAGGAAGCTTTTTTCCCCAGGAAAAAAAGACATTTATTCTCCCCCTACTCTCAGAATAATCTTTTGTTTCTCCTTTACCTCCCTCTTTACACTTCACTTTCATCTTCTCTGGGGCACTTTGTGGCCAGTGCTGTGGTTCCAGGCAGCTCAGTGCCTGGACACCCATTTTCCTGTTGTCCCAGGACAGTCCTGGAGCTCCTTGTAGTAAGAATTTCATCTCAAATCACAAGGCCCTTCCCATCACACTCCTGGAATCAGTCTGGCATGAACAGGTGGGAGTTGGCAGGAGCACAGGGACCAAAGGCTTCTGTAAACTCTTAAATTTGTAAGGACTCCTGATGGCCTGTTGCTGTCAATCTATTTTCAGCAGCAGGAAGGATGAAAAGCTGGGGAAAGCAGCAGAGTCTCCTCCTCTTTTTAAATGTGTGGGGCAAAAGGTGGTGTAATGAATTGTCCATTAAACACCCATCCAACATTATTCCAAATGTCACAATATGACCTATAATGATAACTGAGGACCCAAGCAAAGCTTTTGAAAACGAGGGATAACTTGGGTTAAAACCAAGTCCAGAAATAAATAAGTCAATCCTTCATGGAACTGTCCCACATTAAATCCTTAGAAACTTGGGAGGGCTGTGACAGGAGGCAGAGGGAGATGTAGCTGAAATTTTGTCTCACTGATGCATCTCCATCACTGGACTTGTTCTGTCTCAACTCATTCAGCAGATAGTTTAAAAAACAAGTGTTTAAAGTTATCTTGCAGCATGCTTAAAGAAATCAAAGGATAGGCTTTTTTTTTTTAATTGGGAACCGTATTTTTAATGTGTTTAGAGATTCTTTAATGCCCAGTGTCCTTACTGAACGATGGTGATTCTTCCTGGAAATGAGAATTCACTTCACTACCCAGGAGAATAAGATGAATTTTGGTTTATACCACTGGAACTTGTGCCAGGTGACTTTCTGAATGGAAACATGCTTACAAGAGGAGATGGATATAGTGGCCTGTACCATCCCAAAATTCACACTTTACAGGAAAACAAACCAAAGTGCTCTTGAGGAAAATGCTGCCCTGTTGCTTGTTTGGCTCATTCAAGACTCAGTGCTGAGTATTGTGCTGAGCTCTGCCAAAGGTGGCCAAAGTCCAGGAGGAGGAAATTAACACAATAAATTAATGCAAACCCAAACTTTCCACATTGGAATTGGCCTCTGTGGAATTGGCTGCTGCTCTGATCACCACTGACCTGGATTGAATAAATTTATATGAAAAGCACTAAAAAGTAAAGCTGGAGCTGCCCAAGAGCCACCAGTGTTACAAGTCTTAATAGAGATCAGGGGATCTGCCCTTAGTCTGAGCAGAGAGAAAGTGAAGCATAAATTTTGAGCAATGCTGACTGCAGCACACTGGGGATAAATATGTACATTATGGATAGTACATCATTTGTGTATTCATAGATGTGTAGATAATCACATTTACTATAAATCCCATTGCATGGTGAATTCAAGCAGCTATTTTAAGAACATTTTAATGTAGTCAATAGAGTTCACATGTCCCATAATGGTTGTTTTCTGCAGACAACCCAAAACCACAGTGTGACAGTAAATATCCTGCCTCTCACACTGTGTATCAGAGTGTTGCTACTTCAGGGCCCTGCCTGCATCCACACAGTTGTAATTCACCCACTGAATTAAGCCAAAATTCTCATAATGGAGTCTAAAGCATTGGGGCCCTGAGCCACATCTGATACAGAGCAGTTCCCTGGTGGGGAGGGAAAGTGAATTATTAAAAAATTGCTCCTGGAAGTCCAGCAGGTCTGTGTGGAGAACCAGTCTGCCTCTGATCAGCTGCCTGATTTTGGGAGAGCTGCTTCTCCTCTCTGCACCTGTCACTGTGCCTGTGTCCTCAAGCTGATGTTGAGAACAAATAGTGACCAGAGACCACATACTTATTGCCTTTAGAAATGGTCAGAGGCCTTGAAAAACACCGTGAAAGAGAGACCTGTTTGGTAGCCAGGATGGGCCATGAAGTGCTGGTGCTTTTGGACCCATCAGCATTGGGAATGCCACAATTCCTTTGGTTTTTGAGTTCAGTTTAGGGCACTGTGCTACAAGATGTTCCTGTGCTTTGGCTTAGCCATGTCTCAGTATGTAACTAGAGGATTTTCAGTGTGTTTGTGCAATGTGCACTTGCAAGTTCTTGCAGGATTTTCTTCAGAGGGCTCCTAATTCCCATCAATGCAGCAACTTGAGAAAGAACTTGAATAAGTCAGCACAAGTGTTGAAAGACACAAACCAAAGGATTTCTTCACATCAGTTTTGGGTTCTTGTACTGACAGGGGTAAATCTAGGGGGATTTACTGCAGAAAACACACCCCTCAGTCCTGCCAAAATAACCTTTTTTTTTTCTTAAAATTCAAGGGTTTCCAGCTAAAATTGTTTGAACGGGTTAAAAATTAAATTTCTTTGCTGGAAGTGAAAACTCGCAGTGCCTCAGGAGCTTGGAAACCTTATAGGAAAAAAAATCAGCTACAACTTCTAAAATAGAAGAAACAGGCAATGTTTCAAAAACAAAGTGTCTGTTTCTTTTAGTGGTGTCAAACTGTGGACCAAGAGATAATTATGGGAAAATGTTCTATGTAAAGGAGCCATCCTATTGCTCACCATTGGAACTGATCTGTATTTGTCAGTGAAGTGCCTGTCTGGATGTTTTTGAAGTTCCAGTGTGTTCCATGTGCTGCTAATTCTCTTCCCTCTGCCTCTTGGTCTGTTGAGAAGTGTTGCCCAGGAGTGATCTTTGTTCTTGCCACAGCCAGACCCAGCCTTGAGAAAGAAATCCTGATTTCAACACAAATCACATGTTCAAAATGCAAACCCAGTGTACGAACCCTCCCACACCCAGCCCCTCTCAGGTGATTTTATACCTGCAGACCTTTGGCCACAATTAGCTAATGATCTGGAGGAAATGATTTTTGATCTTGACTCCAAGGTAATATTCAGTGTGAGGACTCGGAACTGAATGTGATGGGAAAATGGCTCAAAATTTCCTGTCGAACCCCAGGGAGTAAAAAGTACAAAATAAAAAGACAATGGTGATTCATTTGACAAGTTTGAGGAAAACCTCAGCTATGCAACTGCTCACCTTGAAACTTCAGTATTAATTTCTCTATGAGCAGCATAATATTCATCGTAACCCCGAAACATTCCAAATATAATGGGCTTCAGCTGCAGTGTGCACAGGTGTGCCCGACTTTTAGATGAGGAGTGGCTTTAAATGGTAGTTACGTGCTTACAAGCAGGTAGTGTAAATCTCTATTTGAATTTATATATATATTTCGATATACTCGAGTTCTTTAAAAATACAAGCAAGGAATACTATGCCGTGTGCTTTCCCGTTTGGGTGGTGTTCAGCCCAGACTGGCCACTCTCCTCAGCGACAGTCGGAGCCGAGGCCCTGATCAAATGCCCCCCAGTTTTACTGCACGTCCCCGCGGGCCGAGCCCGGGCTGCCGCAGCTTTCCCCGGTGCGCGGCCGCCCCC
>WEIV01014910.1:98155-135768 GCA_013390005.1 Calyptomena viridis | reverse complement strand
CGCCTCCGGCGCGGCGCCACCTGGTGGCGGGAAGGCGGCGGCGCTGGGCCCCGGCACAGACGGCACCCGGCGTGACGTCAGCCATGTGACGTCAGCGACGTGACGTCATCCCCGTGCAGGCGCAGGGCGATGCTGAGGGGAGCCCAGGCCTTGGCCCTCGGGCCCCGCACGGTGACGAGGGAGCACAGCTACTCTGGGGGTCTGTCGCTGCTTCGTGAAGTGATGTGGAATCTCAGCTTTTACTTCCAGGCTTGGGGGCACAGGGAACCTCAGGGCTGGAGAGGGACTGGGACAGGGGCCTGGAGGGACAGGACAAGGGGGAATGGCTTCAAATGGACAGAGGGCAGGATAGATGGGATATTGGGCTGAAATCCTTCCCTGTGAGGGTGGGGAGGCCCTGGCACAGGTTGCCCAGAGAAGCTGTGGCTGCCCCATTCCTGGAAGTATCCAAGGGCAGGTTGGACGGGGCTTGTAGCAGCCTGGGATAGTGGAAGGTGGAACAAGACGATCTTTAATGTCTCTTTCAACCCAAACCATTCCAGGATTCTGTGATATGGGTCTGCCCTGAAGGGGGATAGTGTTGGCTGCTTCACTGACAGCACTTAGACCCTGATGCTGCAGAGACACAGGGGCTCCTTTTAGCCAGGCTGAAATTTGGCTGCGCAAAACCATCTGTTATTTGTACTGGACAGTTTGACTCCAGTAAAGCCCCAAGTCAGTGACACTGAGTGTTGCTCAGTCTGTTGGCTCTCAGAAATCACAGACTGGGTACCACTTTTTACTACAAAAAAAGACCCTTTTGCGATTTGTTTTTGTACCTGCTTAAAATCCTCTTCTTCATCTCCTTCCCCTCCCCTTTGATTGCGGGGTTTGGATTAAAACAGTTTTCTGGGTAGCAGTGTCAGAGGCAGACTGGAAACAGAAAGAATTGTTACCATAAGCTTTACATTTGGAAGAAAATAAACCTCGGGTTCTTTGGTGCCTTTGCTTTTCTCACTGAGTCAGTTTTCATTACATGTTTTTCCCAAAGAAACTGTCAAATGGTAGAAAATAGGAATTTAACCAGAGTGTTTGGCACATTGTTGTGTTTTGGTGAAACTCAGACTGTGCTTTGCATCCTCAGCTGTGGACAAGGCTCTTGTCCAGAGTTTCTAGAGATAATTTTTCTGAAAGCCAAACACAGAGGAACTGAGATGGTGGTCTGAGGACTGACTCCTTGCTGTTACTGGAGTATTTTACACATTCCTGAGGTCACTGGTGTGATGCCAGAGCTTCCCAGATCACTCACATCAAGGTAATGATGTTTTTGGATATGGAGAAGGCGAAGGCACTAAGTTAATAAAAGGAAAAGGTGGAAAACTGAATTTTCATAAGATTGAACCAAGCCTGTCCCTGAGCATGGAGAACAGGTATGAGAGCATGGAAACATCATAAAGCAACATATCCAGGATGTTGTGTGGTTCATTGTAGCTCTTGTGTGTGATTTTATCTGAGAAGAGAGCAAGTTATTAACTGTTACAAATTAATGTATTATCAGATCACCTGAAGAAATCCATGGTGAGTTTGGTCATGTTTTCAAATGCATCTTCCTATTTTAGAGGACAGGGAAATCCAGATACTGTGTTAAATTTCACTTTGCATTTGGCTCTTGTGACAATAAGCTTCAACATAATCACAAATCAGAAGACACAGTAGAACTGACATTGTTTTAAGTGAATGTGCCCTTCAGAGTAACATTCTTTGGGAAGGAGTGTCTCAAATGTTTGGTGTTGGAGTGTTCTTACTTCTCTTTGTATTCACATTTTTGTTAAATATTTAGTTCATTTTCTGCCACAAACATCCATATCGTGGATTGCTCCATTCTTGATCTAAAAAATGACAGAATTGGTTGACATGGTCACAATTATCTGTGCTGGAGTGGAGTCACACAGCTGGGACAAGGCCACGTTGGGGTTGCTTTGGAAGAATGATGGGCTGCCCTACAGTTCCATTCTCTGATGGCTGATGTCCCTCCCACATCATTTCCTAATCTTAAAAACCAGAGCAACAGGACAGGCAGAGACTTCTTCTCTGTGGGATGGTACTGGAAACATCCTCAATGACAGCTTTTTGCAGCTGCATTTTGAAAACTATCTAGCTACATTTTAATATTTTTAAATGCTTCCTATTGATTTTGTTGGATTTTAATTAATCATTTTGTCCCTCAATATTTCTTTAATGTTTTAGAGAAGAATTACCCCCCGATAACACAGAGAGCTCTCATTAAAAAGGTATTGGCTGAGCGTAGGAGCTCTGGGTTTTCGTACAGTCTATTGATTTGTCTTAATTTTATTATTCATCTTTATTCATCAATTCCCATATAAGCCATTTCTTGAACAGCCTGGCACTAAGCTCTGTGTGCAAGATGGGTGTTTACTTCCCTAATTGTCCTTTTTGAAAAATCACAGTGACTTCTGCTTGCAAATGGCCCAATCCCCTTGACAGAAACACTTCAGCAGCTGCTTTTTGGTGTATTTTGGATTGCTCCTGGAACAGGCTGCTTTCTGCAACACCAGGGGATGGATATTATAGGAATATTTAGTATTTTCGGGATTAACAGTTCCACAGTTTGATTTAGTGCCCTTGATAGGTTTTCCTTTTTGGTTTTGATCTACACCAAAAAGATCTTTTTTGAAAGTCTTTAACTTTTCTGACCGGGTAATTTTACCTCCTGGTTTAGATACACTTTATTGTTTATTTTCAGTGCAATCTAATTCCATCACTATGGTGTTATTTTACATTTTTATTTTTATTATTACTCTGATTACTTTTCTTTCTCTGAAAACCAAGTTAGTTTTTAACAAGTATTGCCCTCTTTATTGATTTTTGTGGCCTCTACCAAAATGTTTTTATTCAGTCCTTAATCTCAATTATATTTTTCCATCTAAATTAATAACTTGTTGTTGTTTTCAGCCAAATCAGGTTGATTTTTGCATTCCCATCTCTCTGTGGTTTGTGTGCTGCTGCCTTTGCATATGACCACGAGCATTTGCACCTGAGCGACCGTTAAGTTTTTATTTTTATGTTCACTTCCCCTTTGTCCTTCCAGGGGAGGTGTAAAGTGAATTGTCTATTTCAGGGACGTGCTGGTAGAGGGACGTTTTGCAGTGTAAGTAATGATTTAAAATTCATGGAATGTGATAGACTTCTTAGTGATTGTGAAATGCTTTGCCATATGTAAGGTGCTGAACAGGAATGTGAGCAGGGGACTGATGGGATATCAGATATAGAAGGGGGTGGTGCCAGGTGGACATTGATCCTGGTCATTGCTAGGATTGTTCCTTGAAATCTGATTATGATTTTCCTACCTACCGTTTCCTTGCTTATAGAGACTCGAGTTAATTTCTCCTTCCCTATTTTCTACATCTGGTTTTGTTATCCTTTTCTGGCACAGGAAAGCTGGCAGAGACCAGGACAAGAGGGTTGTACCTGACTTTGGATTCCTGATTTGCATTTGCATTTGTTCTTTCCTCGTAGAACAAGCTCTACTGTCCTCAGTGTTAATTTATTTGCACTTCCACAACCACAGAGATCCTGCACTGTACAGATGCACTGTTGTTGTGTTGGAAGTTTTGTGACCAACCTTCAGAGATTCGGGCTGCAGCTTCCACAAAAGGAGAAGGGGGTGATAAAACGTNCCAGGCCACAATAGATAAGGAAAGAGATAACACCTCCACACCCAGCTGGAGGGGTCCTACCTGCTCATGGGCCCAGCTGCACTGACAGAACGGGCACTTACAACAGCCCACATCATCAAAGGATCCAAATATCCCAGGACTCTCAGAGATAAAATGACCATTGTGAACTTCCTGCCCTGGGGGATGCACTGGGGATTTATAATCCTAGAAGTCTGAGACTGGGTACCTCCTCACCAGACCCAGAGGGAGAACAGAATTCCAGCAGGACTGTGGCTGCCACTCTGGAGGAGACTGCTGCCATTTCCTTCAACAGAACTGCTGTCTTCCACCAGACCATCATCCCAACTACCATGTTTTTCCTTTCTTTCTTTCTGCTCTGCACCCAGGGGCACAACACAGGGGGCTCACAAGCACTGTGCTGTTCCTGTCCCAGGGGGGCTGGGTTGTACTTTGTTCTTGGGGGGTTTGTTATTTTGTGTCGCTGTATGTATTAGGATCTTTTTAGTAAAATTGTAGCTCTGACTTGTGGTCTCTCCAAATTGGGTTCGTTTCTCCCGCCGGTTTACTTTTAAACCTGTACACTCATAGCAGAGATCTCCATCCCTCTGATCACCTTGGTGCCTCCTCTGGACTCTCTACAACAGATCCATGTCCTTCCTGGACTGGGAACCCCAGACAATAATTCAGGTTATTTTTTGCCTTTCTTTCTAGTCTTAAATAATCCCATTTCCCTTAATATTTCTTGTGAAATACAAGAAATTGCTCCCAAAGTATTTTCCTTTTTTGGAACTAGAGAGTCAATTTTTCCTTGAAGATGAGGGATTGAGAAGGGGTATTGAGGCACCGCCATGGGGCTCAGGAGGAGAGGAGGTATCTGCTGGGTACAGGTTGTTGAGGCCTGCCTTGCACTGATGGATGCACTGTAGCCACAATGATGACATATTCTTGGAGGCTGAAATGGCAGGAGAATTGTTCCTGGAACTGACAGACAGTTTAAAGCAGCAAGTGAACAGGCCCAGATGTTGTGTATTTGTGTCAAGTGGTTGGACTGCTGGTGGAAATGTGCTTTCATGTGTTAAAAGAGAAGCTGCTCTGGAAGGTTGGAGCAGATGTTTTACCTGTTTGGGTTTTTTTTAAGCAAATGTTTTACCTGTTTATTGGGGTTTTTTAAAGGGTTCTATGATTGAACTAAGTAATTACAAGGCAATAAATGCAAGGCACATAATAGGTATATATATTTATGTCACAGAATGGTTTGGGATGGAAGGGACCTTAAAGCTCATCTTATTTCACCCCCTGCCATGGGCAGGGACACCTTCCACTATCCCAGGTTGCTCCAAGCCCCATCCAGCCTGGCCTTGGACACTTCCAGGGATGGGGCAGCCACAGCTTCTTTGGGCAACCTGTGCCAGGGCCTCACCACCCTCACAGGGAAGGATTTCAGCCCAATATCCCATCTAACCCTGCCCTCTCTCTGTTTGAAGCCATTTCCCCTTGTCCTGTCACTATGTGCTCCTGTAAAACGTCCCTATCCATTGTTTTTTAGGCTCCCTTCAGGTACTTGTTGAGCTGGTTGAAATGATCAAGTTACTTGTAGATGTCTGCCGTTATCTATTTTTAACCCTCATCAACACAGTTCCTCCAGTAGACTATTTCCCAATAGTCTAGTGGAGTGGTTTGAATTTTGAATTCCTGGTCAACAAAATCTATAAACAGTGGATTCATGTATTTTGCACTGAAATCCTTTTAAAAGGGGAAAGAGAGACAGAATGATCATGACTGGTANGATCAAGTTACTTGTAGATGTCTGCCGTTATCTATTTTTAACCCTCATCAACACAGTTCCTCCAGTAGACTATTTCCCAATAGTCTAGTGGAGTGGTTTGAATTTTGAATTCCTGGTCAACAAAATCTATAAACAGTGGATTCATGTATTTTGCACTGAAATCCTTTTAAAAGGGAAAAGAGAGACAGAATGATCATGACTGGTAAATTGTCTGAGAGAGATCGGATGGGGATGGTTGGGGCCCAGGAAAGATTCTCCTAGGAATCTAGAAAGGCCTGTGACTCTCAGGGCAAAGACACTGAAGGATGTGTTACATGTAATTTAATAAAATACTGAGTGTTGAGAGTGGATTTGGAGCTTCTCTCCTTGTCTGAACAGAAGACAGTGGATGGAGTACAAAGGAAGCAAACAGAACTGGGGTTTTGCATAGTTTCTCCTGGATTTTTCCAGTTAAATTAGGGAACTCAACTCAGGAGATGCCAGATGCTAAAAATGTCAGGATCAAAAGGTGAGGGTGTTGTAGGGCTGCAGGGTTATCATGGTAACATTAGTGGATTTCTGTAAGAATTAACTTGTGGTTTAAAGTTTTAAACCTTCTGGTTTAGACAAAGTTACCAGGAAGCAAAATTAGTCCCAAGTGGAAAGGCAAGGATGGACTGTTTGTAGGATCATAGGACAACTCAGGCTGGTTCTGGGCGGTTTCTGCAGGTCAGTGGAAAACTGGCACCATTATCAGTGTCACCCTCCCCCTGCACCTTGGAACTTGAGCAAAAAGAGGAGTCAGTACAAAATGCAATAAATCCAACCTTTTCCTGCCATTTTCCAGGGTCCATCTTTCATTCTTACTGGTCCTGCTTTGCTGATCCAGGTTTACTTGAAGGGCACATGTGGGCTATAGATTTGCATCTCACTGAGTAGGTAAGTGCTGATGATTATTTTATTTGACCAGTTTTGTGATTTACTAAGTCTCCAAATCTTCCAAAATTAATTCAGTACTATTCTGAAATAAATTATTTTCAAAGCCATTACTTTTTGAGCCTTCCAAACTGTTGCCAAAGCTGTCTGTTAAGGGCAGCAATAGCAGCAGCATGAGAAATACTGAGATGTTGAATAAATACAGGTCTGGAAAAGGAGAAGTAATACAGATAAATTCTTAGTTAGTTTTGCATCATTTTTATGTCTGATCTACCTGGGGCACTGAACATTTATTGCAAATGTAAAAGTGCTGATCTGTTGTAAAGTTTAATATCAGGAACTCACCATAAGTAATCTGACAGTACAGATGTGTCTGTGAGAGGTATTTGAAGCCAGGGAGGATGTGAGATTTGGGATTTCTCCACAGGCTGTCTCCTCCTTAGAAGAAAATGGTCAGTTTACAGTGATAACTACACCAAGACTCTATCCAAGAAAAGTAAATTTATGAACTGGCTACATAAAACTTCAATTTCTCTCTGAGAGGAAATGACTCCAAGATTCACAGAAAAATCCTCTGCTGGTTTGGGAGCCTGAGTTTAAAATAAATAAATCCATTAACATCTGTACTTGCTTATAGGAAAGGCTGACCCATGGAAGTGTGTAACCAGCATTCTCCAGCCAAGCCATTTGAGAAAACAATCTTGCATGTGATTTTCCTGCTTTTTGAGTCTTTCTGTGCCCAGAGCTTTACTGGAGAAACTGAACCACAGCTGCAGCCATTCCAAGTGAAACACTCTGGTTTAGGCTTGAAAGAAATAGGTTTGGGGAGCAATATAGAACCTCTGGTAAAATAACTGGAACCATCATGAGCTCAGGACTAGGAAGAAGAGGACAATCAAAATGTCTAAGAATAGAGCTCTGGTTTTAATGTTGCCTGGAAGGTGATGGCATTTCCATCTGGACATTTTACCCAGTGCTGTTCCAAGGAATCCCTGCCTGGTACTACTATTCTTACTGTAGCTGAAAACATTAAGAAATTAATTTAAAAATGCCATTTGTTTAGTCTGTTTACCTCATGTATGTGGCAGCAGTTTGTGAAACAGTCAGTGTCCCAGTTTATTTGGTACTCAGGGGAAGAATTCAGTGTGAGCAGGAGAGCTAATCCTAAGTGAGCAGAGGAGAGAAAGGGTGAACATGTTTGATAAAATTGTTCTCCAAGTTGTCCTTCTGAAATGCCAGAAACTCCATTTATTTACTTCTCAAGATGAGGCCAAGCTCTCCTCTCTAGAACTACATTGTCTCAAAGCAGAGTTTTATACTCCAGAATCACTGCTTGAGCTGAAGGACTTCTTTTTCCCTCCCCTGCTGCATTTGCTGGTCTTGTAGGAATGTGTATAAAAAAGGACAGTCTCAAATCCTGGGCTCCAGGACAAAAGCCTGTCCTGTATCAGATACCTGTTTTAAAAGCTTTCCTCTCCTTTCCTAATGTGGGTTGGGCATGTCTGTAGTACAAGTTTGGGGTCAGTAAGTGTTTTTTCTAATTTTACTATTTCATACAAAGTATCTCCTTCAACATTGAACACCAGCCCTGTCCCACAGCGTGTCTGCATCCCTGCTGCCATCCTGCATAACCACTTGCTTTTGTTTCTTTGTTTAAGGGCTTTAGTGATTGTCTTTCTGAAGTTCTGTAGCAAATCATGACAATCCTACACAAACTCTGCACAAGCTGAGGTGCTTAACTTATGGTCCAGAGTCCTCTGAAGAACCAGCTTGTGAAAGCAGGTGGGGTCTTTGGAGAGAGAACGTGCTCTAAGGAATGGCTGTGAATTAAGTGTGGAAGAATGAAATGTCAGGAGTGTCCACTCTGTCTGGTGGCCTCACTGGAGACAGGAGAAAGGACATCTCTAAGGTGCTTGAAGGACTTGAACCTGAACTGATCCTGGTATTTCCCTGTGTCCTCCAGACCTCACAGTGTTGTTAGGCCACGGTGTTACTGGGAGCTGCAAACCAATGGATGAACAAGACAATGATTTTAAAGAGTTGTGGGCAAATATTTTGAGTAGGGGGAAGAAAAAGGCTGGGGATGCTGAGACAGCAAAGGGGGCTCAGAACAGGTCAAAGAGCACCACAGCACGGAGCAAATTAAGAAGAGGCAAAGTTGCTCCTAAGAGCCAAACCCATCATCACTTACCAGCAGTGAAGGAGACAAACTTGCCTCAAGATTTGGGTCCAAGGGAACAAACACTGGTGTGTGAAGAAGATGGTGATGCTGATGGTGAGACTGCACAAGGGGATGGAGCAAGAAGCCCTTTCTCTGCCAGCCAGCTGAGCACAGGGACCTCTGAGTTTAGCCAGAAGCTTCTGACAGGTGAGTGAACCAAAACAGCTCAAACAGAAAATAGGTCAGGACTGAAAAGACTCTCTGATTCAGTGGAGGTCTTGAGAAGCCCAGCTGGAGGGGTCACACAGCAGGTCTGAAGGAAGCAGGATTGCATCTTGTGTTTCCACTTACACTTTCCTACTTAGGGGTTTAGCCTAGGAGTGTGTTCTGTGCTGCACGCAGGCAGATGTCCCTCAGTAAGGTGAAGCTTTGGTACAAAGTGATGTGCTGGGCAGTCATTATTCACTGTTTTTTACAGTGTCAGAATTGAGAAAAACACTTTCAAATCATCTCGAGGCAAGCTTAGAATATATGGAGGTGCTTTTTCACTCAATGCATTGTGGTCTAGTGAAATACATTGCCACTGGATGTTGTCAAGGGGAAGAACATGGATGAGTTGAGAGGCATTGGATTCATTCATAAAGGATTACTCCTTCAATAGTTATTAAACATGAAGGCCAGAATGCAGTCAGCAGTGCAGGAAGTCCTTAAACTGATAGGTCAGTCAGGAGTGGGACATTTTGCAGTGGGAATGCTGGGGAGAGCAAGGCTGTGGGGCTGCCTTCCTTGTCCTGGCTGGTGACCTTCAGGCAAGCCCCTCCTTAATATTCCTCCCTCTAAAAGGGATATAGAGATGTCTAAACTCCACTGTAGCACAGAAGCCTGATGCTGTTACTGTGGTTATCAAGTATAAAGCCAGCAAATTGTTCACTTCTTTAAGAATGGCTGTTGCAGAACTGGGCCTGGCCCAGGCTGCTGTAGGGGAAGGGCCTCCCAGCAGCTCCCAGCGTGTGTTTAAAACTGACTGGTAAAACTGGTGTTTTCTCTCCCTCTAGTAGATACTCTGAGTGGCTGTTCCCAGACTACATTGCCCTTCCTTCCTGCTACACAGCCAGGAACCTGCTCCTCACCCCCCTCAAAGGTGCAGCCGCTCACAGAGCCGAAGGTGAGGGTGGCAGAGCTGGTGGTGGAGAGAATGCAGCAGTTCAAGAGAGTGGCACCCGAGCAGCTGAAACTCAGCACTGATGGGAGTGTGCCAAAGGCTGCAGCCAGTGGGGATTTCCCTGGTGGAAGCCAGGAGCAGAACCCTCCAGAGGATGGTGAGTTTCTCCTCTTAGCTCTGGTGTATGTGAAATGAGTGGCTGGTGAGATTGATAGCATAAGGAGCAGTCCTGCATTCCTGGGCTTTGTTCCCAGCTGTGGCTCAGGGTGCAACACTGAATAAATCACTCCAGACCCCTGAGAAAACGTTGTTAGATATACTTTTCCATACTTTTCCCACAGATCTTCTCTAAGGCTGAATTAAGCTCATTTTAGATTCCAGAGGGATAATTGTCATCTTGGAAACAGGCTGAAATTTCAACAGGATCAGTGCACTTGGTCATCCTTCCCTTGGGACAGTGTTAGGCAGCTGTTAGGTAAATATGGCTCCTAGGTGGCCCCATCTTTGGTAGATCTCCAGGCACTCTGCAAGGTGATATGTTCTGTGCAGATTAATTGAATTCACAGCAATTTTACTCTGGTTGGTTCTTTATAGATCAAGTCCCTGTTGCTTCTGTGTGGACATGAAAATCCACTGTGTTACACATTTGATGTGTAAGATCCCATGTTCTCCCACAAAACTGTAGCCAAAACTGACCCTTCATTGGTTCTGACGTGTGATGCACCATGAACAAATTGCCTCCTCCTGCTCCTGGCCTGGGCTGGTTCAGTCTTGGACTGTTTGAAGGGCACAGGTTGTACCTTTCCTTGTGAGAAATCAGGTGTGAAGATGCAAGGGAAAGGTTGCAATTAGTTTTTGTGTGTCTAGTTTAATAAACTAATAATTAAGTTTAACAGCTCCTCACCTTTCATACCAGATTCCTAGTTTTTCATCTTAGATCATCTCTTCTTTCTTTGCCAGACACCCACCGTCTCCCATCCGTGGAACATGATGGTGCTCTGGCTTTGGCTCTTCAGCAGAAAACCAAAGAGGAAGCCCTGGAAAGCCTGGAGGATGCAGGGCTGTTTTTTTGTCAGATCTGCCAGAAGGATCTCTCAGCCATGAACACAACGCGACGGGAGCAGCATGTCAACAGGTGAAACACCAGCACAACGTGTCCCTTCCACATCCAGTCCCACACAGACTCCTCACTCAGCTCCACCATGAAAGAACAGGGGAGCAGGGATTCTGCATAGTGGCCTTGACCAGTGCTAGTCCCTCAGATGAATGGTCTCTTAGCACAGCCCTGTGTGTCATTACCTTACCGGGGAGTGACTTTTGTAATAGGTCCTGCAGATCCAGAATTTCACATCCTAAATCTCTTTGGAGAGGACAGAAAAAGAACAACTAAATTTTTTATATAGTTTTGGCCTACCAGAAATTATTAGAAGTTCATCATGCTGCAGTCTGGAGTGTGGCGTTAATTCCACTGCTCCTTTTCTGTTAGGAAGGGGTTTATAACTTAAGTGGAATGTTAGAATGAGTGCAGAAAAAAGGATTAGGTGGTGGACACACAGAGGAATGTGTTGCCCAGAGAGGCTGTGGACTCTCTATTCCTGAGAATTCCTGAATTCTATTCCTGAATTCAAGACTTGGGCTGAATGAGGCTTGGAACAACCCGTTCTAGGGAAATGTGTCCCCGTCCACGGCAGGGCTTTAATTTGAGCTTTAAGGTCCCTTCGAACCCAAACCAGTCTGATTCTGGGATTCTAAGGTTATTACCTGCACTTGCCTTTGAGCAATATGTTTTTAATAAGCCTCTGAGGCTGTAATCTCCATGTGACTGTTATCATGTTCATCACAGTGGTGGGCACATAATTCTTGGTTTTCTAGGAGATATTTCCTGCTGTCACACATGATTGTGCTTCCTTTAATATGGTTTAAATCTTAGCGTGGACACTTGTAAAGTCTCCATAGGTAAGCTTTGCCATTCTCTCACAGGTGTCTGGATGAGATGGAGGAAGCACAGATGTCATCCTCCAGCAAACCAGTGGTCCCCGAGTGTCCCATCTGTGGGAAGCAGTTCCAAAGCCCACAGAACCGAGTCAGTCACCTGAAACGCTGTGCTGTGGAGATGGATGTTCCTCCTAATCTGCTTCTTCAGGCAGTGCAGCTGCAGGTGTCCACACTTGGTGTTGCACCTCCCCAGTGTCCCAGGTAAGCTGCTAGAAAAAGGTGCAGGTTACTTCCTTTGGCCTGGGATGAATAGTGGATGCAAGGCCCAAAGCAGGTCAAGTAGAGCCGTGACTCCACACCAGGTGAGGAGCATGTGGTGGTTAGTTGGGAGAAATCATCTTGCTTTCCCTCAGAAGAGATCAGGTGGTGGAAGACTTTAAAAGCCATCAGGCAGGAGCAAAATGAGGAATAAATAACCTTACACTGCTTTGTCAGAATTATTTGTGCTCTATGAGGCAATTGCTCAGTAAAGCTGAATGGTGTGTTTGAGCTGATTGAGCAAACCACAGAGTACAGGTGGGCAGGCTTTCCTGAGATCTGTGGTGCCAGGGCCTCAGCTCCTTGGCTCATGGCTGTCCTGGGAATGTGTGCTTTCATCCTGAGCCAAAGAGGAAGCAGACATGATGTTTTGGAACACGCTTGGTACAGAGCTGCATCTGCTGCCTTGGATTTGAGCAGAATCTTCAGAGTGCAGCAAGTGGTGCCTGAGTGAATTTGTAGGAGGTCTCCTAAGTCCCTCTGTGCTGAGGAAGGACCTGTGGAAGCAGAGGAGTGGGAAAGCATTTTTCGGTGATCTGGTTTTTGCCCTGCTCCAACTTGTTTGTTCCCCTTTGGAACACAAAAGCATTGAAGGTAGAGACAGCAGATGTTACATCAGTGCTGTGGTCTTGTGCTTACCTTTCCAAAGTAATACTTTTAATTGCTCTAAGTTCCATGAATGATCAGAAATCCTTTGCTCTCTGCTAGGAAAGAAAGTACTGAATGGTTTTTATTATGCTTGATATGGAATCTCTCTGAGCAAGTAGAGCAGCTGTTCTGGAGTGTTTCTTGTCTCTGATCCAGTCACATTAACTGGGGCTTCCTGCTGCATTCTTGGGTTTCAGCAATCAGCCGAGCAGGGCAAAGAGAAAAGGCTCCTCCAACGAGGACTCGAAGAAAACACAGAAGAGGGCCAAAATGGAGCCTAAGGATGAAGATTTGCAAGTTGCCATGGCAATGTCACGCTCTCTGTTGGAGCAAGAAAAGCAAGAACAAGCAAAATCAGTTACAAATGTGAAACCAGTGGCTGCTTTCCCAATCAAATGGAAGCCAGGATCAGGTATGTGTTAGTGAGATGGTGTCAGGGGCTGTGTAACTAACACAGGCTGCCCTCCACCAAAACCTTCCTGTTGGGTACAGGAGGGATGACAGCCCTGCTTCTGTTTTATTTAAGCTGTCAAAGCTTCAACAATATGCAGTATCCATATGCAGTCAAGAACAGCTGCAGGATGTCCATGAGTTTCAATGAAATCTCTTAGGAATCTTGTGCTTTTTTTCACTGACTGGTTGTTTTGAATCTCTAAAATATTCTTAAGTTAAGCTTTTGTTTTTTGTAAACTGTGAGAAGAAAAGATGATTGTTATTTCTCCTGCCGTAGATTTTTTTCCTATTCCTCCTGCTGCAGTTTTTTCAGCATTTTCTCTTATCTCTGTGTCCTTTCTGCAGTGTACATGTGTGTGCAGTGCAGGCTGTTGAGCAGGTGCCTCACTATGTCAGCATGCAGAAGGGTTTAGAAAGGCAGACAGCTGCCAGGGGGGAGTGTTGAGAGCTGTAGAGAGGGGACAGTTCACTGTTCAGGATCCTGCTCAGGTCTCCTGCCAGTAAGTATTCCCAGCTGGAGGTGGGATTGGGCATTAGTAAGGTAGATTAGTAAGGTAGTAAGACACAAGATTTCCAAGTGAAAGCTGCCCAACATTTGCGTGAGCTGTGGTTTGATATCCATGACCAGAACACAAGAAAAGTGTTCATGTATTTGTTGGTGGTTTTTCCTCCCTTTTTTATGCAGTGTTGCCATACAGGCACCATTCCAAGAGTCTGGGAGGTGGACTGCATGGCTACCACTGGCTTCCATAACGATTAGATTTTGTAGAGATGTGAAAGCCCCCAGGAGGCAGCAGAGCAGTGTGAGGAGGAGTCAGTTCATTTCCCCTGTAAGGGTGATGCGTGGCTTCAGACCTGCAGGAATCTTGCTGTGTTCAGCCTTTTGGTCATCACTGACTACAGCTGAAGGAGCTGATTGTTGATCTCCCCTGCCCTGTGTGTTCAGATGTTTATTTACTTGGGTTCCTCTTCTTTGTAAAGAGAAAAAGCGCCGTAAGAGAGGCCCAGCTGCCCCTCCGCCGCTGCTGCTGCAGGACCCGGAGAAGGCCCGCAAGAGGATCCAGGAGCGAGTAGCAATGCTGCTTGCAGAAGAGGTGGAATTCCCTCCCACCCCTCTGCTGCCCACTAGCAGGATTCTGGAGGATGAATCTGGAAAAGCAACCTGGCTCTTGCCATTGTCCAAGGCCAAGGAGTGCTTTTTATGGAAGATCAGTGCTCTGACAGGACCCTGTGACCCCGAATCATTCTATGCTGCTGCACTGACCCCTCCAATTGTACCTTGCAAGACTGTGCAGGTGAGATACTCTGTTGTCCTTGCTCTGTTATATGTGTGCCATAGTTCACTTGCCCTGTATCCCTTCTGTTTCCTCATTTGGAATTTAAATGAGTGATTCCCTGCTCTGCACACTCAATGCCTGTGGCCTGTTCTCCCCTGGACTTGCAAGTCTTAGGATCTTGAGCTTACATTTCTCCCTTTTGGAGAGGAGACCAAGGCTCGTGTTACCATACTATTCCTTGAGCTTTCAGAAAATAAAACTGATGGAAACAGAGAGTACTGAGTTAGGGGACCCCATCCTGCTCATTGTGCCACTTGTTTGGCCATGTTTACTGCAGCCTGACTCCTGTTTTCCTTCTTGGCACTTCTCTCTGGTCAATTCTAATGTGAGTTTTGCCTGTGGTGCACTCAGCAAGGATCTGGGTGGAAATTTTAAACTGAAGACTGATATTTTCTAGCACAGATAAAAAGTGCTCACAGAAACAGACAAAGCTCTTTAAGGCTTTTCTCTCCAAGAAGGATATTACTTCTCCTTCTCTCTTTTTTCCATTGAAGAATTATTTGATGCTCCTATTCAAAAACCAATGTGTATGTATAGGTGCTTTATTTAATGCTTCTTTCCTAGTCAAAGCCCAGTCTTTCTCTGGCTTGTGGCAGGATGGAGCTGGAGTGGAGGGACTCCATTTCATGAAGAGTTTTGACCTTCGTTCAAGCCAAAAACTGCCAGAGAAGTTTAAAAATAAAAAGTAGGAAGGTCTTTAAAATCATGGCAATAGTGTGTTTTCCTTCTGATTCTTTCCATTCACAGAAATGGCTAAACCATTTTCACTTAGAAATAAACAAACTTTTTTTATTTGGAACCAGAGTCCAAACCTGGAAAATATCTGCTCCAAGGTGAAAGTTTGATTTAGTTGTAACTGCAAGAGCATTTCAGAACTCAGAACAGAAGCATCTGGAGAGCTTCAGCTGTGGCTGTTGCCAGGCTCTCCAGCTGAAATGAAATGTTTTAGATGTTGGATTGGGAGTATTTCCCCCATCCTTTCTTCCTGCTTGGCAGTTGCCTGCAAAGACATGCTCCCAGAAAAACCAACTTTTCTGTATTTTCTGTTTTAGTTTTCTTTTTTCTGTTCATAGCTGTGTTCTCTCTGGAGAATTCTTCATAAAACTGCAGAGCTGCTCCTCAGGAGCCTGTACCTGGGGAATGTTCTGTGATCCTTCACAGATGATTCAAAAATGTGAAGTAGAGACTGAACTCCCAGCTCTGCAAATATATAAAACAAGACCTCATTTACTGGTGTCTTTTTTTCCTCCTCTTTTGATCAGAATGATAAGACAGAGAACCTTCTGCCATCAGTGGGATCTCATCAGCCAGAAGTATCTCAGCAAATTCAGCCTCACCTCAGTTCTCAGGAACCCACTTGCACAGAGTTTGGAGGCCAAACTTCTGATGAACCCAAGGCAGGCCCTGAAGGAAATGAGCAGTTATTATCCCCCAGCCAGAAGGATGTTCAGACTCTGCAGGATCTGGTTGAGTTGGCCAGGGAAGGACTGACTCTTACTCAGTGGAACCTCGACGTTGGCCACATTCAGGCAGCAGAGCAGCCAGGTGAGTTCTGGCAGCTTTGTGAGCCCTGTCTCTGCTTCCTTCAGCTACACAGGGCCAGACTTAGGCTGGACTAAGTCAGAGGCCCATGACAACACCCACGGGTTGTTGGTGTTGATCCAGGAGGTATTTTTGTGGGGGCACAGTTTTCTGCAATAAGCTTTAGATACAGTCAATGTGACATGTCTGAAATGATCCATAAGTCCCAGCTTTTAAGAGAATTCCCATACAACAGATACTAAATTTTATTTTAAAATTAAAGTTATCAAAGTATTTTCTGCCAGGACAGAATCTGGATGTGTTCAACAGCTGGGACAAATCCTCATGTCTGCTTGTCCTGGGCCTACAAGAGTGTTGGAGAGGGACTTTGAACAAGGGCATGCAGTGATATGACAAGGGAGAATGACTTCAAACTGAAGCAGGGTATATTTAGATTAGATATTGGGAAGAAATTCTTCCCTGTGAGGGAAGGTTGCCCAGAGAAGCTGTGGCTGCCCCATCTCTGGAAGTGTTCAAGGCCAGGTTGGATGGGGCTTGGAGAAACCTGGGAGAGTGGAAAGTGTCCCTGCCCATGGCAGGGGGTAGAACAAGGTGACCTTTAAGGTCCCTTCCAACCAGACCATTCTGTGATTCCGTGGTTCTACCTGGACAGCCTTTCTGTTATGTGCACTGTCTTTTCAGGTCTGGAGACAATCGGATGAGAGAGATGCACAAGAGGGATGATTTTATGTGGGATAAGGATTACCCAAACCTGAAGTTTATCTATACCTATACAGGGTTGAAAAAATACAACACCTGGAATTCTTCTGTGGGCAACTCTCTGAAGTCCCCAGGGACAGTTGCATGTGGTGCACAACTGCACATTTCAACGTCCAAAATACCCCTGAAAGTGATCTGGCTGTTCAGCAGAATGTGTTGTTTCTCCTGTTCACCTGCAAAAGAGAACATGGTTCCTTAGCTCACCTGTCTGCATTTGCATTTAGATATAATATGCCTCACTTCCCATACTAATCTACACCCTGGTCCTATAATGTATATAAATAACAGCTGAATGGTTCTTGGGTACCCACAGCCTGTCACAGCCCAGAGCCAAACCCTCCAGGAAGGAGGCTGGTTATAGCAGCTGTCACAAGGATGCTGTTAGGAGTTCTCAGGTCACTCTGGCTCACAAAGAAGTTGTATGTGATTTGTGATGTGCATTTTCTTCCCTGAGTAGAAAAACTGAGTCCCAGTGATCCTCCACAGAGTGGCTTTGTGCTCCCGTCCAAAGAGAAGAGCCTCCTCAGGAGCAGCAGTAAAAGAGTAAGGACAAGCCTTTTTTCCCACTTTTTATGTATTTGTTTATAACATTAAAAAGGAAAATACTGCATTTGTGCAATTCACAGAAGTGTGGAATATTTCCCATTCCTTACTGTGGAAACAGAGATGTTTAATGTTCACAGTGACTGAGGACTCATCATGGGCACATGTGGTGTTCTGTAGATCACATCTTACTCCAGAGGCACCAGTGGATGTGTAATCCTTCATGAATGTATAATGAGGTTTCTTCAGTTGAAGTTCATTCAAAATAAAACTATGTCATTTTCTTACCAAAGTCATCCACATTATCTGGTGAAACTCACTGCATTTGGTTTGATAGTAAATAATCATGCCATGAAAGCTGGTACAATTTGGTGCTAGATAAGTTTTGGTGCCCTGAGAATACTTGATATTGTGTTTATGGGATTAAGTTACTTCTAAAAGGAGAAAAGTCCTTGAGGTGGGAATCAGTATTAAACTTGAGCACCCCAGATAGTTGGTACAGAAATTCTGGATATTCTTTTGGGGTATTAAAAAAAATAATCCTTAGCAGGAAAAGTCTTGTTTTGTTTTCTGAAACTATTAAACCAGAGGCCTTTAGCAATACAGAAACTGTTCTGGCACTGCTGTTGAGACTCAGTTGCTCCCAGCAAAACCAGTATGGTCATTTTGATTCAGTTTGATTCCGTGATAGTTTTCCTGAGCAAATGAAGTGTTGTTGAAGAGATAGGTTGCCAGTGGGAGAGATTTGTGCTTTATATGAGTAGAGCCAGAGTGTAACCAAGGGGGCAAATGCATCCATTGCTTTGATAACACATCCCTCTCATGCTGAAGGGCTTTGTCACATCAGTGGGGTCCAGTCTTGCTGTCCTCCTCAACAGGAGAGAATGTTTTGGTGTGCGCTCCAACAGCAGCACATTCCCACTTGGAGCTGGCTTTGGGCCAGTCTCTTTGCCTTGCGCAGAGAATGGAGCAGCCAAGAGGTTTCTGGCCTTGTTTAATTTCCCTATTCTTGATTGATAATTTTAGCATCAGCAGGAAAGCTGTTCTGGGCGCTCTGCCTGGAATGTGCCATCGGGAGGCTGTGTTTGGTGGCTTCCCAAGAACTGCCTTGCAGGTGTCCCACCTGCCAAGAATAAGAAAGCAAGAAACATCAGATTAGTTTCCAGACTGAGTTTCCTGTCTTCCCTTTAGAGATCAGTCCACATCACTGCCATGACATGCAGAGTCTTCCCTAGACCACCTATGAAGGCTGGAAGAGCCGTTCTGGTGTGTGCTGCTAATTCTTGTTGGCTGGAGCAAATAGAAAGGTTGGGTTTCCACAGCCCACTGCTAATGTAGAAATCTGCTAATAAAATAAAGAGCTGTGTTGTTCCAGGTGGAACTGCATCTCGTGCAGATGTTCCCTGGAATAAAACTTGTAGTTCCTCAGCTCTGCAGCAGGTTTGAAAAGCACAAAATCAATGATTGGGGTATTAACCATCCAGTGGTTTCTGCTTACAGTCAGACAGGCTCTCAACCCAGCCATGAGCTGAGGGTGTTTCACCCCTCCCTGAAGCACTGGCTACCTCCAGAGCTGCAACACTTGGAGGGATCTGAGTCTTTAGGAGTTTGCCTGGGGTTTGTACTGGGAGCAGCTCCCGAGCGTTCATCCTGGCTGTCGTTGGCAGCATACCCTGGGCCTGACCTTACTATCACCATAACCAGCCACAGGTAGCTCAGTCAACCAGTCCTCCTTAAAAATTCCAGCAGAGGGTTCTAGAGTGATAGTAGAAGATAAGTTTCTTTTTTAAAATTGAGTGAAATTTAAAAAAGGTGTTTCAGTAACAACTTCCATTTGAACTGGATGCCTACATTAGTTTTATTCTATAGGGACCCCTTGCTGCAGAGCTGCTCTTCTCAGCTGTCGTTGCCAGAGAGTGAAAGGCTCATCTTCCCAGCCCTGAGTCATCCTCTTTCCTCTTCCTCTAATTATAGTGAATTGAGTTCGAGTCTGTTAAAAGTGGAAATTACAGTTTCCTAAAAATGTGGTGGGAGGCAGTAGATCAAGAGGCAGTCAGAGGCTGTGGCTATACCACACTAGGAAATGGTGTGGTGAAGATCTGAGGGTGATAATGTGCTATGATACAAGTACAGCAGAATACAACATCACTTGTCCTTTCTTCACAATGGCCAGACTGTGAAGAAAACAAAACCAGGAATCTCTGTTAGCCTCGTTGGTCTATCCTGAAATTGATAAAGCTGATGATTATCTTCAGGAGGCAGAGGTGGTATGTGCCCAGGCTGGAGCCCACAGCACAACAGTGCTGATAAACTGCAGTCATTCCTTTATTTTTCGGGGAAACATTTGACAGCTGTAACCTGACATCTGTCTTTGTGTTCCTTCTGTGTCCTAGTCCTCTCTCAGGCTGCTGGCTGAAGATTTCGGAGCAATGGTCAACAACCCCCAGCTGAGTGATGTGCAGTTCCAGGTGGACTCTGGGGAAGTCCTCTATGCCCACCTGTTCGTGTTGTACGCGCGGTGTCCGCAGGCAGCTCAGGCTGTAAGTGCTGCTGACGTTCCTTCAGGAGAGCCCGGGCTGCCCGTACCCACAGCCACTCAGTGCTCCAGAACCAGCACAGGGCACTGCTGGCCAGAATGGCAAGTGCCTCAAGACCAGCAGTGGGTCTTCAGCTTAGAAAACCAGAACAAATCTTGACAGAGTGGTGAAAGATGTAGTACTTTATCTGGGGAGGCCTTGGGGAGCCAAGAATCCTTCCTTGCATTCCACCCCTGACCAGTGGGATAGGGAGCCTGACATTTGAACTCTGCCCTTTCAGGAAGCTTCCCCCAGTCCATACAGCAGCTCCCTGACAAAGGGAGTGTTCCTTAAAGCTGCCCTTTGGGCGAGTTTAGTTCTGTCCTCATGTGCGTTCACCATAGTTTCCACCTGACGTGACTCAGGCCATTTTTAAGGGCTCCATGAAGGTTCAGGGAGGGGAAGCACATTCATATTTGCCACACAGCACTTTTCATAGGAATTTTTTAAGGGACCTTCTCAACAAATATTAGCAAGTGTATGTGTGCCCACAAATCAAAACTATTGGGTTAGCCACGTTCTCTTATTATTTTCCTGCAACTCTGGCTTCATCATTCCCATCCACTGTTTTCGTGGGCAGGAGTAATTTGTAGTGTTGTGGAATTGTCCCTATGGTGTATTTTTGAGGCCTGAAGGAGGTTTTCCTGTAAGTCTCCACCTGCAAAGCAGCACTTCATGTTTATTTTCTGGATAGGTGTGGGAGTGCTGCTCTTTGTTGGAGATTTTGGGTAACAAGGAGACAGTAATTAATCGGAGATGACTTTGGACCTCATGTTTTCTGTTGCATCAGGTCCCTAATTTTGGAGAGAGTTTCAGATAGCACAATACATGATTTGGCTGCCAAGGGAATGAGATGTCACTGAGCTGGAGATGCATTTTGGCCACAACCTGAGATCAGGTTGGACCCAGACAGATAATGGTCCAGTCAGTGGAGTAGTTTTTTGTATGGTCTCTGTTTTCCTGTCAAAACTAGAGTTTGGGCACTGCATCAAGAGTAGGTAAATTCAAAACTGACTAGATGAAGCTCAGTTGTCAAAGATAAATAACTCTGGAAATTGTGCTCTGGGAAGTAATTTGATTCCAAAACTAAATGCAGAACTCTAAGGCCACCTCTTAGTGTGACTAAAATGAGTAATTAAATGCCATGAAAGCTGACAGCCGTAGGGTCCCTGTTGCACAGGGAGCTCTGTGTAACTGCTCATCCTGGCTTCCCTCTGGGGCATCAAGGCCTGGTCACCCAGAACATGGGTGAGTGGAAGGAGTAAGCTGATAGGAACAAGGATGAATGTCGGTGTTGCTGTTCCTTTGGTAGCAAACACACTTTGCTTTGTTCTGCCCCAGGTTCACAGCCAGGGGCTCGTGGTGGAGGAGGACGGGGACGCGCCGACGCGCCGTGTGCTGCTGAGCGACGTGACAGCCGAGGCCGCGGGAGCCTTCCTGCGGTACCTCTATGCTGCTGACACTCACATCCCTGCTGGGCTGCGGCCCCAGCTCAGGGCTCTGGCTGCCAGGTTTGTGTCAGGAACGTGTTTGGGATCCTCTCATCCTTTCAGCCACACAGACCCCAGTTTCACAGAGCCACAAAATACACTGAGTTGGAAGGGACCCACAAGGATCATCGACTCCAACCCTTATCCCTGCACAGGACCATCCCCAAGAGTCACACCATGGGCCTGAGAGGATCATCCAAATGCTTCTTGAATTAAGACAGGCTTGGTGCTGTGCCCACTGCTCTGGGGAGCCTGTTCAGTGCCCAACCACTCTGGGTGAAGAACTTTTTCCTGATAGCCAACCTAAACCTCCCCTGACACAATTTCAGGCAATTCCCTCAGGTCCCATCCCTGGTCCCCACAGAGCTCAGTGCCTGCCCCTCCTCTGCCCCTCACGAAGAAGTTGTAACTGCAATGAGGTCTCCCCTCAATCTCTTCTCCAGGCTGAGTTTGATATCTTCCATTGCCATTTTAGTGGCTTACAAATTCTGTAGTCCTCTGTTACATCCTGAATGAAATTTGCACATCATAACATCCTGCCCTCATATTTTCCACAATTCTATTCAGGTTGTACCTGTGTGAGAGTTTCTATGTTCAGTATGTGCTCAGCAGACTTTGGTCAAGGGTTTTGTCTCAGGATGTTGATGATGTGGGGCATATGTTCTGTATGTGATTCTCACTTCGTCTAAACAACACTTGCAGAATGTATTGGATGCTCAGAACTTCAGTGTGTTGTGTCAGCCGTGCTCTCAGTCCAAATGGTCCACGGCATGCACTAAGTGAAGAGCTTGAAACAGGAGCAGTTGCTGAGCTGAAAATGGTTGGGTCTTGCTAAAATGTATGTAAGAGGTGCCCTGTCACTCCAAAAAGCCATGAAAGCTTGCACATGGCAGACACTATCCAGCTGCAGGCATTCCATGGAGCTCTCCTGTTGCCAGTGGCAAAGGGGTTTTAGTGTGGTCATACAGCTGGTCAGTCTCAAACACAAAAAAGAAGGATGTGCCTGATTCTTTCATATGAGTGACACCTGGAAAAGGGGATTCTGAATTTTAGGAGTGTCCTGGATCTTGTACATCTTAGGAAACTAGCATTCTCATGTAAATTCCTTACAAGGCGCACAAGAGTGATCAGGCAGCCAAATGGTGAAGAAATACTGGAGGAGGAAATACTAATCTTACTGTTGCATCCTTGCAGGTTTGGTGTGAAAGAACTGATGGCCAAGTGTGAAGACAATACTGGAGAGAGTCAGGTGTCTTCTGGAGCTGATTCAGAAGATGATCTTCTTTCTGTGAGGGATGACAAAGATTGTGAGGACAGAGCTGAGAACTTCCAAGACCTCTTGAAGTCAGTGTGGGTGGGTGAAGATGAGGAAGAAGGAGCTATGCTGACCCCTGAATGCCAGAAGGAAGGTGACAGTGGGGTGAGTGAACAGGAGCTGGAGGAAATCTATGAGTTTGCTGCAACTCAGAGGAAGATGGCTCAAGGTGAAGGAGTGGTGAGCCAGGGAATAGACTGCAGCATCTGCAGTGGCACTGAGGCAGTCGAAGGTACAAACAAGCAACCTGAGGAGGAAGAGGTAGAGAGACCTGAATCTGCTTCAATAAGCAACAGCTTCAAAGATCTGAGGCATGGCAGTGATGTGGACAGATCTAAATGTGACTCGTCTGCACAAGAAGAAAAAATGCAGAATATAAATAGATGGAAGAGCGTGAAAGATCCACAGACCACTATTGTACCTCACCACAGTGAACCTCAGAAATGGGACAGAGCATCCCACGGTGCCATGGCTAATGAAGGAGAGGCTGTTAATGGATGTGAAGGTGTGGAGGATTCCAAGTCATCTCGGGTCTCACATGACGAGGCAGATCACTGTGAAAAACAGTTTCCTGGTTTCCAGGGTGCTATTAATATAAATGACACTTATGAACTCTTGTTTTCTGCCTCTCAGGGGAATCACTGTGAGCCTTCCTTAGTGAAAGAAGTTACCAAAGAATCAGGAAAGTCCCCTGCTGAAAAACACGTTGATCTTAATGATTCACTTCTGTTCAGGAAGTCACAGAAAGACCACTCACCATGTAAGAACGGTTCTTGTGGGAGTCCAACTCCCAGACCTTATGGGCCCCTTCTTCCTGCTGGTGGCTCTTCACCTGCATCTCCAAAATCAGAGGAAATGTTTGCCAGAGAACTCGTGTCAACACCTAAGCAAAACAAAAAATCATTTCCATTTGATGAAATACACTCCCAGAAAGCCAAGGAGGTGGATGCTGCATTGAGAAATGAGGACACAGTTTCTCCAGCAGAGCTTCCCCACTGTGGTTTAAATGAGCACACACTTGTCCCCGTGTTGTCATCACTGGGCAGGACTCAGGATGCTGAAGCCCAAGGGAACAAGAAGGGTGATGTTATTATTTTATCTTCTGATGATGAAATGGAGTTACAACAAGACAAGAAGTCACCAGAGTCCAGCTCTGCTCTGAAGAAAATGGAAATCCCTGGGCAAGTGAAGTGTACAGACACAGAACCTGAGGTACCAAAACCTGAACATAAATCATCAGTCCCTGAGACAGAGCAGAGATCAGTCCATGTCTCATGTGGCAATACAGACACAGTGCATGTAAGTAAAGGTGTAAAGGTGTCCCCTGAACTGGCTCTCAGCAGACAAACAGGTGCTGGTACAGAGAGCAGACAGAGTCCAAACCTGAGCCCTGAGAAAAGGCTCGGTCATGGAATGTCTTCAGGCACAGACAGCTCCTGGCTCGTGCCAGGCACACCAGTTCTGAGCAAAAGCAGAAGCTTCTCATCACAGACTCTGGTCACAAGTATTAATTCTTTAAAGAGATCTAGACTCAGCACAAAGAACTTAGCAGCAGGTAATAGTAATCATGAAATGACTGGAAATTTTAAAAAAGTTCATGAAACAACATTGTCAGACAAACATTTGCCTATGGAGAACTCCAACAGAGAAGAAAGCCCACCCAGCAGCCCAGGAGCAGGATCCTTTTCCAAGAACTCTCCACCAGTTTCTCCAATGGAACCAGTTCTCTTCTCCCCTGGCCACACCAACGCAAAAAGCAAATGTGCCAATATCTCAGATTTATCCAGACCTGTGCCTCCATGCCATGAGCAGCCACTGGAAGATAAAACAAACATGAGTGTGATTGAGATTGAGGACAATGAAAAGGACATAAGTTTGCCTTCTCTGGGTAGCAGTGTCCTGCTGTGTGAGGAGCCCCCAATCCCTGCTGATGACTGCTGGCATGTTGAGTGTCTGTCACCAGTCAGAGGTGACAACCAGGACCCCGGCCAGGTCAGCTGTGCAAAGACCAGCATGGTTAGCAGCCCCAGCCCTGGCTGTTGGAAGGACCAGTGGGAAAGCCCAGTCCACACACAGGGAATTAAGGGCAGCACCCCTCTCCAAGGAAGTCCTGCTGGCAGGAGAACAAATTTGCTCTGCCCTGAGAAGAGCCCTATTGAAGCATGTTCATCAGTGAGCAGCAGACCCAGTTACCTGAACTCCAAAATCTGGGACGACTGGAATGGAGAAGAGAAGGAAGATGGATTTCCAGAGATTCTTCCTTTGTCTCAGAGGTTGGCAGCTGCAGCAGGGGCCTGTCAGACAGATCCTATCAAGACTCCTGGTGAGAGCTTGTATTCATACTAGATTTATTGGGCTAGGTTAAATTGTGTTGAAGTGCTTATATCACCTGTGGTTCACTTCATACATTGAAGGGGTCTTTGGGCCTTCTGATCTGAAGCCACTCTCAGGGCCAGGCACAAAGAAGGTGCAGTTGCTGTGGGAGAGACCCTGTCTAAATGTGGGATTCCTGGAGCCCAGCCACTTGAGCTTTGTTCACACCAGTCCTTTGGTAGTGACAGCACTCCTTGTAGGGTGCCTGAACAGGAAAAAAACAACAAAACACAGCCTTCAGCCTGCATGCCAGTGGACATTTGCTCCCTGTAGTAGTGGCTGCTCCCTGCACTCTTGCTTTGCACACATGCAAAGCAAAGCTCTTGCATCCCACAAAGCTCCACGGATGCACTGCTGCCTCCTGCTGTCGTCTCCTTGCTGGATCTGGAGACCTCTGCATACCCAGCACGTCCTTGTCTGGTTCTTTCCATCTAAGACGAGTAGTTGATGTCACCTAAACAGTGACACACAGTCTCTAATTAAATATATTATTAATTATGCCATACTAACTGGTTAGTTTACGGGCTGTTTAGTGTGGCCTTATGCCTTATGCTGCAGGCCAGATTTCTCCCTGAGCATGAGTAGAAATAAGGCCCTGACTGGACATGACCTTATTCCCGTGGTTGGACAAGGAGAGCCTTGTTCTCAGGTTATTGGATGCTTTATGTAAACAATATAATCTGACATATATATTCTGAAACTGTGCAACAAGAAGAGCAGACATTTTGCAGACTCCTTGAGGAGCAGATATGCTTCTGACTTCTCAGAGTTTGCTAGATAGGTAAGAATAGAAATGCTTTGCCATGCTTAGAGTGCTTAAGCTTAGTATGCTTAGAAACCAGCACACAAATAGTTGAATAAATGCTTGAAAAAACTTAATGGAGTCAGCTTTCTCATCATTTCCCACTTTGGGACGACCCAGCATCTACAGTTTAGAACATGATGTGTGGGACTGACTGTGCTTCATGGTATCAGTGAACTGGTGTCATTAAATCAGTATCTAACTCCAGACCCTAGTAGTTTGATTTGCTCAATTTTTTCTGCATCCAGTCTCTATTATGAAATTTCCTTCCTGGGAGAACTACTGCACAGAATTCAGCAAACTTGGGATGTTTTTACACTGCTGTGTAAGTGTTCTCTGCTCTAGCAAAGCCCTGAATGGGCTTCATTTTCACATGTGACATGTGTCCCAATTTAAGCTGTTTTCTGATGTAAAGTCAGCAAAAACCAAGTATCCGAGTTGAGGAGATAGAAGAAATAGTGTTGACTGTTCTGTCCAATCTGAAGCTGAGTAATAACTAAAACAGCTTATAAGGAAGTAGTTGCTATTAAACAATTATTGTATAATAGCTTTCTGTCACTAAGAGGGGAGGTTACCAGCCATTTTAAGTTCTATATACTAGTTCTGATCATGGTAATTTCATTCTGCTGCAGAACCTTCTCATCAGGAGAATGACAGGTCTCCCAGCACTCCGATGACTCCCATGCCAGCTTATTCCATCATGGAGACCCCGCAGCTGAAGAAGGAGTTGAGCAGGTGAGTGGTGCCTCCAACAAAATGGCTCTTTAGAGCAGGAACTTGCTGGCAGGTAGAGTGGAAGAAGGTGAACCATGGTGAAGCTCCAGCCGGTGTTTTTTGAGGTCACATCACACTTTTCCTGACCTGAGCCTCTTCCTGAGCTGTAACAGTAGGAGATGCAGTGTTACTGTATCCCAAACTCCCACCTCTCTCTTTCAGATTTGGAGTCCGTGCTCTCCCAAAACGCCAGATGGTGTTGAAGCTGAAGGAGATATTCCAGTACACTCACCAGGACACGGACTCTGACTTTGAGGATGAAATCCCCTGTTCTCAGCCTCTCCCACAGAAGTCCCCAGCCAAACTCCGGCAGCAGCTGAAGGCAGGCCGGGCTGCAGGTGGGAAGGGAGCTGGTGCCTCCAGGGCTGTGGGCAAGAGGAAGCAGGTTGCCATGGCTTCTTCACAGCTCCCTATGGATAAGGATGGTGCTGGATCCCGTGGAAAGGGCTGTGCAGCACCCAAGGAGAGAACTAAAGTGACACATCACCCAGAAGGAGCCAAAGAGCAGAAGAGGCCATCAGTGTCTCCAGACAGAGGGTCCCTGGCAGCCGATGTTGAGGAACCAATGCTTTCAGCATCTCAGGAGTCGGCGGCTTCTTCACTGGATGGAAGCGACATCTCTTTTGGATCACAGAGGTAAGGCAACAAAATCCCAAACAAAACACTCAATGGTGCAGGACAGAGAAGAGGTAGGAATGAGGCAAAGAGAGGTGAGGGTCTGTTTGGCTACAGTGGCCTTGCCACATGCTTGGGTGTGTCATTTGGAGCTCAGCACACTCCTCCAAAAGGAGGATTTTCAGTCTAATTCCCACTGAGCTATTTTCAGGACATAAAAAGGGTTGTGGCTGGTTGTGGGCAAGGCCCACAATTAGCATACCTGGTCTGTGAGTTGGTGACAAGGAGCACTCTGTTTTGCCTGAGAACCTGCAGCTGGAATTGGGAGAGGATGGCACAGCACCCCTTGGCAGAGCCTGATGCAGTATGGGTCAGGAGGCTGGAATGCCAGACAGGTCAGCAGGGGCAGTGCTGCCATGGCTGGGATTGGGAAGTTTGCAGACCCTCTGCCATGTTCTGCCTCATTCATTTTGTGGATGCCAGTAGTGGAGGGTCTGTGATCCTGCAGAGGGAAGTCCCAGGGGTTCACCATCAGGGATTTCAGGAGCTCTGGTCCTGTCCTTGATGGTCTGTTCTTTCCTTGACCTATGGTCTGTTTGATCCTGCTTTTAGTTCTTTTGTGAATGGATTTGAAGCCTGTGCTTTTGCATCTGAGGAGGAGGAAGAGGAGTTTCCAGCCTCTCAAGCAGCAGCTCGGGAAGAAGAAAAGCTGGAAGCAGTGAGGTCCTACATCCGCTCAAACACAGCCCTGTACAACAGGATTCTCTTCTATGAGCCACTTGAGCTGGCAGATCTGCACACAGAGCTCAAGCAGAATGGCATTAAAATTTCCAAGGCAAAGCTGCTGGACTTTTTGGATGCTCAGTGTATCACATTTACCACAGCCAGAGCCCGGAAAGAGAAGGAACAGAAAAGAAAAGGGAACAAAAAACAGAGAAGGCGATACCGAGTGAAACCCACTCCTCCATCCTGACAGTCCTGTCTGTGGAGGCTTCACTGCAGAGCTGGAAAAACCCCGTTCCCAGCTGGTGCTCCAGGAGTGGGTGCATTGCTCCTCCTCATACCCTGATCCCAGAGGACATCCTGGAGAACAGAGCTGAGCTGTGCTCCCATTCCTGGCCCTGTGCTCCCATGGCACAAATCCCTCCATCCCTGGCCTGCCTTCAGCACACAGCCCACCTGGAGTCTCTTTCCCTCCAACCCTGATTTTACTCTTGTGCCTTTTCTTTCTATTTTTCTAATAAGTTTTAATGTCTCCAAGTTTTCTTTGTGCTGGTGCTTCCCTCAGGGACACTTGTCAAGACCTTTTCCCTGGCTTTGGGCTGGGAAATGCTTCCCCCTTCACCTTCCAGTATTCAATCCACTATGGAAAGCAGTGCTTGTTTAGACCCCAGGGACTTCCATTTTCATTTCTTCAGCACAGTTTGCCCTGCTGATTGTGAAGGCAGGGAGTGTTGTAGAAATACACACAAGGCCTTTTTCTGTCCTCTGTTCACTTAGCAATCTTCAGTAAACTTTCTAAATCTGTGTTTTCTAAAACAGCTGCAGAACAGTGGAGGTGTCTTTTTCTGGGCTTTTTGGGATGGCTCCCAAAAGCATCCTAACACCCAATGTCCTGGGAAAACCCTTTAGATTGGAAAATTCAGTGGGGTGTGTCCATTTGCACACTGGATCTGTGTTACAATCCCTTCTGCTCCATCTCCTGAGCACCCTTTGACACTGTTGGTGTGGCCTGAGTCTGGCACACTCAGAAATGTCTTTAGGACAAGATTACAGTGCCCACTTGATCTCTTCAGCACTTCTTACACCCTCATCTAAATCTGCTTCTCTGATCAGTCCCATTTCCAAACTGAACTCATCCCAGATGGAAACAGTCTGGGACTCTTAGTGAAGTCTTGGACCCTAAATTGTCCTATTTTGTGTGTCAACATTCACAATATCATCTCATTTCCTTGTGATCTGGCAAAACACTCATTGAACAAAATGGACACAAAACTTGACAAAAAAGCAGCCAGATTTCTAAATGTATTTATATACTTCACACATAAAATCTTATTTTTTATTTTTGATAAAGTATGTCTTCAATTTTTATTTTTATTCTGTACAATAAACAATCTATAACGTCTTAATTCTAAACTCTTAAGTAACATCCTATAACAACTTCTACTTCTACTGGGCTGACAGAGACACACTTCCAATGCCAGTGTTTAGATGTGGAAAGGATAAATGTGAGATCAAGCCTCCCTGCAGTTCTTCAAGGGGACTGCGGTGTTCTGGAGAGTGCATGTTTCAAACGTGCTGGCTTGCTTTTCCTATCGTACCAGGATAAAATTTCTTCCAGAGGCATTGCACATCAGCTGTTCAATGAAACACAAAGTGCCCGGGAGAGGTGACACATTCCTGTGATTACCCTGAGAGGCCGCGGACTCCCTGCCCCTGGAACTGCCCAAGGCCAGATTGGATGGGGTTTGGAGAAACCTGGGAGAGTGGAAGGTGTCCCTGCCCACGGCAGGGGCTGGAACGGGAAGGGCTTTCAGGTCCCTTCAACCCAAACCATGTGTGATTGATAAGAACTTAAGCTCATGCCCAAACTCGGCACAATCCCACTGCTCCTCTCCCAGCGCTGTCGAGACCCGGCTGACAGTGCCCAGGCTGGGTCCCCATCTCCTGCAAGGGCACCGAGCCCAGGTACAGATTTCCAGAGCTCTGCTCTGGTGCCCTCTGGATACTTTCTTCTCCTGAGAAAGCGCTGTTTCGATCCCGTCTCGTTCACTGCGCCTCTGAGGCGAAGGGTCTGTGTTGTCCCCGGGGTGGGCACTCGCCGCCTGAAGCGCTGCTAAGGTACCGTAAGGGAAACCCTCCACCTGCGGGGACACCCTCCGGCAGCCGTGACCGCGCGCTCAGCACACGGGAGAGTCCCCGCGGGTGCGGGGAGGGCTCAGAGCGGAGCGGGCAGCGGGTAAAGGGCCCTCAGGCGAGGCGGACGTCCCGCCATCGCACCCCCGCCGCCATTTTGGGTCGCCCTCAGCGGCGCAGGCGCCGCCGCCATTGGCCGCCACTGGCATTCACGTGACGGCGCCTCAGCAGCTGCGGAGCCGCCGAACGGCACCGAGAGCGGGTGAGGGGCTGGGACGGGACCTTCGGGGGCTGGGACGGGGACGGAACGGGGGGCATAGCGGAGCTGGACTAGAGGCACGGTGCTGGGACGTGGACACAGTGGCGGCTTCTACCGGGGACTCCCGGCGGGCCCAGCCGCTGCCCCCCCTCCACAGCCGGGCAGCCCCCACAGCCCCTCCCGGCTCCCGCGGGTCCGGAGCGGCGCAGGGGGCCCGGTGCGCCCCGGGGTCCCGCTCGGTCGGTCAGTTAAATCCCGGCCCGTCTGACCCGCCCCGTGTCTCCCCCGGAGCAGAGCTGGAGATGATCTCCCCCATGGATCGTAAGGAGGAACTGCGGTTCTCCCACCTCCGTGCCTACCGAGAGAAGACCGAGACAGTTCTGAGCGACACCTGTGTCGGTAAGGGGAGGTACAGTCTCAGAATCATTAAGGTTGGGGAAACTCTCTTAAGGTCATCGAGTCCCACCACTAACGCGGCACTGCCAAGTTATCCGTGAACGTGGCCGTGAGAAAAACTGCTCCAGGATCCCCAGACCACACCGGAATGCGCAGGATCGGTGGTACCAGGATGAACCACTGTCCTCCCAGCACTGCTGCTGGTGCTGGGTCCCAGAGAAGGCAGACAGGCAGTTGTGTGTCCGTAGATGCTTTACCAGGCCCCGGCACTGGATCTGGGGTTTGAACAGCAAGGACACAAATCTATTCTCTTTGTTCTCTCTTTTCCCCCAACAACCATTAACATTTGATGAGCTGTTTTGTCTGCCAGGAAGCTGCAGTTTTCATCCATCTGCTCTAACTCCAAAGTGCTATTCCTGAATGATACTAAAACATCCTGGGCCTACCCTGGTATAAGTGCAAGTTGTAGAGGATGTTTCCCTCTGCACTTCTTTATGTTTACCTGCAGTGAATGTCCCCTGTCACTCTCCTGTCACCTTGTTGATCAGTGTCATACAGCTCTGACACAGTTTATAGTTTATTGGGTCTTTAACCCTGAATAACACAGAATCATCAGCACCTCCCCTTTCCTGCCCCACCTCGTGAGGGTCATTCATCCCACGACAGCTTACAGTTTTGGTGAAGGATGAATGTTTTTGGGAATGCCTTTGGACTCCAGATCCCCCTTTTGCTAAAATTGGTGACATCTCTGAAGAGCTCCAAGTGGCTTCTCTTGAGAAAGAGATATCCAAGGGTACATTTAAGGTGATATTTGTGTTCTCTCCCAGCGTTACACTTACTTTGCTTACCTGGAGCTTGCCTTGTAGCTTAGCACTGGCAATCTTGGGCATATCAGAGGCCTGAGCATCAACCTAAATTGGCCTGGGTTGAGGAAGTACCACATTCTTCCTTTTCATTTTTGCCAGTTCAGCCTTATGCTTCCAGTATGAATTCCTCTGGTGAGGTCCTGTCTTCATGATTTTGATCAAAAAGTTTTGGTTTTACAGACAACAGCAACAGAACAACTTCCCAAGCTCCATTGTCTGCTCAATAAGTCCGACCTACAGGTCAGGAGTTTCATGCTGAGCTGCCAGAAATGTCCTTATCCTGCCTTTGGATATTCTCCTCTTCCTCCAGGCCTGGATGGAGTAGCTGCAGAGCAATGGAAGTGGATAGCAATGTTCCAGTTTCTGTTCCTCTCGAGGAATGATTTTAAGGAAAACTGTGTGAGGGAAAAGTGGCATCAATGCCACACCAAACTGCCATAAAAGGCATCTCAGGATGTTGTGATGTTTTCTTACACTGGCTAGAAAAAGGAGTATTTATATCAGCTGGGTTGTAATTCTGAACTCTCCTTCCTTCTTGGTTCAGCAGTGATTCTCCAGTTCCAAGGCAAGCTCTTCCTCATCCCAGCTGTGCCAGAGCACAGGCACAGCGCAGGCTGTGGTCTGTCCATCAGCCCCACATGACTGGTATGTTACCAGTTCATTCCACAGAGGTTTTCAGAGATCCAGGAGGAGCCACTGAGTCTTTCCGTGGACAGGTCTGGAGCTCTGTGTGTTTGCAGCTTTAATCCTTAGCCTATGCCATGTTTTGGGTCTGTGTGTAGTGAACAGCAGGTCATCCTGCACCTCCATGAGTCTATGTAAGGAGCTGATCTGGAATCTCTTTCCCTGATTGACCTGTTAACCCTGGATGTGAGGCCTCTCCTTAGACATGCATGTTGCCATTTCTACATCCCATGTACATCCGTCTGACATCCACTGACCTTTTCCTGGCAGCAGAAGGGTCCATGACACACCTCCTGTCTTGCTAATTTAGCACATAAGGCCTCTGTGAGCCTGCAGAGAGCTCCATGGCTCCACTAACAGCCAAAGCTGCAGCATTGGTGGGATCTGTGCTCCTGGACCTGCTGGGAGGATCCTCAATCCATGTTAGAGCAGTGGGCTGGAAGGAGGCACTGCTCTGTGTAAATACCCAAGGAATCTGTAGCCCCATATCTTGGAAAGGCTTTCAGCTGACCCTGAGTCTGTGCAGCACAGATTCATCCCATTTGTGCTTCTGCAAGAATTGATGAGAGTCAGGACAGGGATTTGGTCGTTGCCTGTGTCCCAGGAGCCGTTTGTACTATTCACGTGGTGCTACTTCCATGGACTTGCACTTCATCTGTGTTTATATTGGATTTCCTTAGTGCGTTATCTGGAATCACCTGGATGATCTTCACCAACCACCTTCCATAACAGGTTTGTTTTGCACCCATGGAAGCATAAAATTGCTTTTTTTCTGCTCTAAGACTGGCATAAGCCAGGCTCCAGGTGGTCTCCATGTCTCATCCCTTAGGGCCAGTGTCTCTTTTGGGCATCTTCTCTCTCTTTGCAACACCAGCAGCACAAGAGCAGGGACGTTGCATCTGTTCTGCTGAGCAGGACAGTTCTTTGTGGCCCTTCCATTACTCCCAGTTCAGCTTTTAATAACTTTTCAGAAATCCTGGAAGAGCAGCCAGCCATCTTTTCCATTCAAGCACTAAACTTCCACCTCTAATACAGCAATAATTCCAGGGGATTTAGGTTCTGGCAGAGCACACAGGGCTATTTCCAGGGCTTGTTCCCATGAACCCTGAGAAATCCAGTGTAGTTTGGGGGGAAATACCAGCACCTTTTATACTTAATCTGGTGAATTTTTAGAATTTGGCCCCTTTTGGTTTCCCCTGTCCAACGCTTCCTGTCCTGCCTGTGACTTCCCTCTGGATTCTCCTTTTATTACAGCTGAAGATGGGATTGTGAGCAAGAAAGAGGAGAACGCCCACCAAGGCACCTCTGGGCCAGCAGAGCCCAAGGGTTTGCTCTCAGGACTCTCCAAGGAGAACAGTTCCCAGAGTCCTGCACAGGACCCAGTCGTCCCACACAGGTCAGAAAGGGCTCAGAGACCCCTGGGGAAGAGGCAAAGCCAAGTGACGCTGTGTGGGAAGAGTCTCAGGAGGCCGCCAGACATTATCCAGCAGAGAAATCCATCTGTGGGGAGACTGCTGATATGTAGGGACTGCGGGAAGAGCTTCCGGGTGAGCTCCAACCTCATCCAGCATCAGAGAATCCACACTGGAGAGAAACCCTTCGGCTGCGCCGAGTGCGGGGGCAGTTTCCGGCAGCGGGCGCATCTCATCCAGCACCAGAGAATCCACACGGGAGAGAGGCCCTACAAGTGCTCCGATTGCGGGAAGAGCTTCAGCATGAGCTCCAAGCTGCTCCGGCACCAGGTGACCCACACCGGGGAGAAGCCCTACAGGTGTTCCGAGTGCGGGAAGAGCTTCTCCGGGAACTCCCAGCTGGTGCAGCACCGGCGAGTGCACACCGGGGAGAGGCCCTACGAGTGCGGCAGCTGCGGGAAAAGCTTCAGCGTGAGCTCGGCCCTGGCGCGGCACCGGCGCGTCCACACCGGGGAAAAGCCCTATGGCTGCACCGAGTGCGGGAAGAGCTTCAGCCAGAGCTCCGAGCTCATGAAGCACCAGCGGGTCCACACCGGGGAGAAGCCGTACGGGTGCTCCGAGTGCGGGAAGAGTTTCACCGTGAGCTCAGCGCTCATCCAGCACCNGCTGTGGTCTGTCCATCAGCCCCACATGACTGGTATGTTACCAGTTCATTCCACAGAGGTTTTCAGAGATCCAGGAGGAGCCACTGAGTCTTTCCGTGGACAGGTCTGGAGCTCTGTGTGTTTGCAGCTTTAATCCTTAGCCTATGCCATGTTTTGGGTCTGTGTGTAGTGAACAGCAGGTCATCCTGCACCTCCATGAGTCTATGTAAGGAGCTGATCTGGAATCTCTTTCCCTGATTGACCTGTTAACCCTGGATGTGAGGCCTCTCCTTAGACATGCATGTTGCCATTTCTACATCCCATGTACATCCGTCTGACATCCACTGACCTTTTCCTGGCAGCAGAAGGGTCCATGACACACCTCCTGTCTTGCTAATTTAGCACATAAGGCCTCTGTGAGCCTGCAGAGAGCTCCATGGCTCCACTAACAGCCAAAGCTGCAGCATTGGTGGGATCTGTGCTCCTGGACCTGCTGGGAGGATCCTCAATCCATGTTAGAGCAGTGGGCTGGAAGGAGGCACTGCTCTATGTAAATACCCAAGGAATCTGTAGCCCCATATCTTGGAAAGGCTTTCAGCTGACCCTGAGTCTGTGCAGCACAGATTCATCCCATTTGTGCTTCTGCAAGAATTGATGAGAGTCAGGACAGGGATTTGGTCGTTGCCTGTGTCCCAGGAGCCGTTTGTACTATTCACGTGGTGCTACTTCCATGGACTTGCACTTCATCTGTGTTTATATTGGATTTCCTTAGTGCGTTATCTGGAATCACCTGGATGATCTTCACCAACCACCTTCCATAACAGGTTTGTTTTGCACCCATGGAAGCATAAAATTGCTTTTTTTCTGCTCTAAGACTGGCATAAGCCAGGCTCCAGGTGGTCTCCATGTCTCATCCCTTAGGGCCAGTGTCTCTTTTGGGCATCTTCTCTCTCTTTGCAACACCAGCAGCACAAGAGCAGGGACGTTGCATCTGTTCTGCTGAGCAGGACAGTTCTTTGTGGCCCTTCCATTACTCCCAGTTCAGCTTTTAATAACTTTTCAGAAATCCTGGAAGAGCAGCCAGCCATCTTTTCCATTCAAGCACTAAACTTCCATCTCTAATACAGCAATAATTTCGGGGGATTTAGGTTCTGGCAGAGCACACAGGGCTATTTCCAGGGCTTGTTCCCATGAACCCTGAGAAATCCAGTGTAGTTTGGGGGGAAATACCAGCACCTTTTATACTTAATCTGGTGAATTTTTAGAATTTGGCCCCTTTTGGTTTCCCCTGTCCAATGCTTCCTGTCCTGCCTGTGACTTCCCTCTGGATTCTCCTTTTATTACAGCTGAAGATGGGATTGTGAGCAAGAAAGAGGAGAACGCCCACCAAGGCACCTCTGGGCCAGCAGAGCCCAAGGGTTTGCTCTCAGGACTCTCCAAGGAGAACAGTTCCCAGAGTCTTGCACAGGACCCAGTCGTCCCACACAGGTCAGAAAGGGCTCAGAGACCCCTGGGGAAGAGGCAAAGCCAAGTGACGCTGTGTGGGAAGAGTCTCAGGAGGCCGCCAGACATTATCCAGCAGAGAAATCCATCTGTGGGGAGACTGCTGATATGTAGGGACTGCGGGAAGAGCTTCCGGGTGAGCTCCAACCTCATCCAGCATCAGAGAATCCACACTGGAGAGAAACCCTTCGGCTGCGCCGAGTGCGGGGGCAGTTTCCGGCAGCGGGCGCATCTCATCCAGCACCAGAGAATCCACACGGGAGAGAGGCCCTACAAGTGCTCCGATTGCGGGAAGAGCTTCAGCATGAGCTCCAAGCTGCTCCGGCACCAGGTGACCCACACCGGGGAGAAGCCCTACAGGTGTTCCGAGTGCGGGAAGAGCTTCTCCGGGAACTCCCAGCTGGTGCAGCACCGGCGAGTGCACACCGGGGAGAGGCCCTACGAGTGCGGCAGCTGCGGGAAAAGCTTCAGCGTGAGCTCGGCCCTGGCGCGGCACCGGCGCGTCCACACCGGGGAAAAGCCCTATGGCTGCACCGAGTGCGGGAAGAGCTTCAGCCAGAGCTCCGAGCTCATGAAGCACCAGCGGGTCCACACCGGGGAGAAGCCGTACGGGTGCTCCGAGTGCGGGAAGAGTTTCACCGTGAGCTCAGCGCTCATCCAGCACCGGCGGTTCCACGCGGGCGAGCGCCCTTACGGGTGCTCCGAGTGCGGGAAGAGTTTCACGGTGAGCTCGCAGCTCATCCAGCACCGCCGCTTCCACACCGGGGAGCGCCCCTTCGGGTGCACGGAGTGCGGGAAGAGCTTCCTGTGGCGGTCGGCCCTGCTGCGGCACCGGCGAGTGCACACCGGGGAGCGGCCGTTCGCCTGTGCCGACTGCGGGGACACGTTCCGACAGAGCGCCCACCTCACCCAGCACCGCCGCACCCACACCGGGGAGCGCCCCTTCGCCTGCGCCGACTGCGGGAGGGGCTTCGCTGTCAGCTCCGCGCTCCTGCGGCACCGCCACACGCACAGGGCTGGGCAGCCCTAGGCCGGGCTGTGGGGGCAGCCGGGCTGATCCCTGCGGGGGCTGGTCCCTGGTGTGTCCGCTCCACTGACCGCCCCGCTCCTGGAGGGGGAAGGCAGTTTAGTTTAGGAGAATGGCTCCTAAAAGAGCGAAGTGGAAGAAAGGGAGAGTCAGTACCAGGAGCTGGAAGTTTGGGGAGGAGCGTGGACACAGCAAAGGAAGGCACTGGTGATCGGAGGGAAAGCTTGTGGGAAAGGAATTGGTTCGAAAAGGCTGGAATGTGCTTGGTGTATTCCACGGGAAGGTAAATGACTTTCCTCTGTGCCCACACTTCATGGACAATTAATAGTGAACCGAACGGACCGTCTTAGCGCCTGCAGTGCTGTGACCCGGTCAGCAAAAGCTCTTGATTCCCGCGTTCAGAGGCGCTGAGTTCCCCCCTCAGCCCACGGGCTGGGGCTGCAGCACAGACAAGCCCAAGGCCTGGTGCCCTCAGCCCCCCGCGCTGGCTGTCCGTGTGCCCCCGGCTCTGCAGGGGCTGTGGTGCGGGGTGTCCCCGCTGCAAACACCAATAAAGCCGCTGGTACCGCGCCGCCGTCTTCGCCGCCGCGTCCTCGGGCCTGTCGCCTCATGCGCATGCGTGGCCTCCCCCGGGGTGGGGCCTCGGCTGCACCGCCATGTGAGCAGGGGGCGTGGTGGTGCGGGGTGTCCCCGCTGCAAACACCAATAAAGCCGCTGGTACCGCGCCGCCGTCTTCGCCGCCGCGTCGTCGGGCCTGTCGCCTCATGCGCATGCGTGGCCCCCCC
>WEIV01014910.1:57992-97834 GCA_013390005.1 Calyptomena viridis | reverse complement strand
CTCGGCAGCCTGGATCCGCCCGGGCCCGCAACGCTCGGGCGCGAGCCGTGTTCCCGTGCGGAGCCGGGCCGGCGGTTGTCAGCGCTCCCTGATCCCTGCCGTGTGTCCTCGCTCCAGGACACGACAGCCTCGGAGCCCGCGGTGATTCTGCACGGCTGCCTGTGCAGGCTGCCCGGGGCTTCGGGGACAGGAGGCGTGCGAGGGTGGCACTTGGCTCTCCTTCACCGCGCTGAGCTCTGAGAAGAGCTTGGAGGAGGGAGGCTTCTTGCTGTCCCTGCTTTTCTTTTGTTGGGTGAAACAAATGCCCTATTCAAGCCTCAGCGCTTAGACACAGCACTACATTACACATATCAGTCCCAAGTGCCTGTCACTGGCTCCGCTTGGCACATCCCAGGCACAGCTGGCAGCGTGCTGGGACAGGCAGGGCAAACACTCTCCCCAGAGCAAAGGCTGTTTGATATAGTCATGTGTGTGTGTCTGTCACACCATGTTCTTTCTTACCCCAGATCTGACTGACTTGTCCCTTGGCAGTTCTTACAGCCAAGGTGAGAAAATAGGTTTCTGATGTGCTGCCTCACACAAGGGCCACCACCAAAGGACAGAACTGGACAAGATCTGTGAGCTCATCAGGACCTTCTCTTGGTCGGTTTGCTGAGGTGCTGTGCTTCAGCTCTGGGTGACAGAAGTAGCATTTGTGTGGGCACTGTTAGAAGTGTCTTGGACTTGAATTATTGCCTAAATTTAGGCTGTTTCCAGGTGAAGTCATAAACCTACCTGGTATAAGGTAATGTAGTAATTTATTCTGTGGGGCTCCGTTTCCAGCAGCAGCCAGTGCCAAATTCCTCCCCAGAGGGAGGAGACAAGTCTCTCTTGCTGGGATTGCCAGGTAACCTGTGAGATGACTCTTCAAGCCCCTAGGCCTGGGGTCCTGGGGCTTGTCTCTGCTGCAGTGATACTTGGGTAGGTGCAGCCCCAATCTGACCTCTGTGTGTGGGGAAATGCCTTGAAGTTGCATGAAAGTAAACAGCAAACATGAACTCTGTACTGCCTGGGAGTTGAACTTCTCCCAGGGTGCCCAAGCAAAGCCAGGCCTTCCAGTCCTGCTTCCCTGCAAACAACACTGTCTGCTTTCTTGAAAAGGCTCAGGATTATTAAGTGTCTTCCTACCCTGAGAAGGACAGCTGTGCATCTGGGGTGTGAAGCTTGCTGGGTAGATGTGCGTAGGGGCAAAGTAATGGCTGGCTGGATGAGATGGGGTGTTTTCTCAGAGGGTTTGAACACTGTCATTGGGAAAGAAATGTTTGGAATGCTGAGGTGTCCTGTACCAAACCTCCTCCCCACTCTCTAGCCCTGCCATTCTGCTGTTGGATTTCTCCCAGGCAGGCTGCTCTCCGGGCACTGGGAAGGTATGTGTTTACCCTGAACATCAGCCAGGTCGTGGATGAGCAGATCTTCCTGCGGCAAATGAAATGACATTCCAGCCTCTGCAGAGGAGGTGGACAGCTGCCTGAGCCTCCTCCTTGGCATATGGGACATGGCCCTTTCAGAGGAGCAGAGTGCCCTGAGAAACAGGGCTGTGACCAGGGACCAGGGCTTGCAGTTGCCAATTTTTGAGTAAAAGCAGTGATGTGTGGTGGTAAGAGACACGATGATTCCAAATTCCCTTCCTCCCAGTTCTCATGTAATAACCTAACAGTGAGAAGGACAGGGCTGATTTGTGCTGACATGTCTCTTGAATTCATGGCTCATCAGGGAGGTGTCTGTACTAGAGACAGTATCGGGAAAAATCTGAGCTTCCATGTTTTCCTGCACATGTTCTGGCCTTGCCTCAGGCTACAGGGACTGGTGTCATCACTGCCCTGCCTATTGCCATGGAGAGGAACATGTCAGACACTGCATTACACGCCAGGGGAGATACAAGTCTGAGAGTGCACCCAAGTCCTTAAATGACTCTGTGTGTGTGTGTGTGTGTGTACCTCCTGCTCCCATCAGCAGACAGAGCTCCTGAGACAGTCATTCTCAATTCCTATTAGTTGTGCTTCTACAACCCTGGTAACAGGGTTGGGTAAAGGTTTCTGAGACCCCATCAGATCTCCCTGTGTGACATGGAGAGCCAAGTTCCCATGTGGATGAGTGCTACTGAACATGAGTGTACTCCAGGATTGGGAGTGGATACAATTATGATCTCAGGGCCATGTGCATTTGGCCATTGGGAACCTTGAGCCATTGCTGCTGTTAATGACTGGTTTCTGAGGCCTGAGCTGGTGTGTTCCTTTGGGCTGGATTGATGTCAGCCTTCAGGCCTCTCCCAAGGGATGTGAGGTGCTGAAGTCCTCTGTAGCTCTGCTCTCACCTACTGCTTTGTACCCGTGGCTGTTGCAGGCGTGTGGAAACAGCACACCCTACCTCCTTTCTGGGAGTGTAAGATAGATTGGAACTAGTTTGTCTAGTTTCATTTTGGAATCTGCATCTCTTGGGAAGGTCTGGCCCGCTGTAAGTTGAGCAGGGAGGCAGGGGCATAGAGGTGGTGATCTGCATTGGCAGGAGGTGAACAGGCTGTGCTCTCTGTGCCCATGACAGGCTCCTGGCTGAACTCCAGTGACTTACTTGCCTCCGTGCTTTGGTTTCCCTTCCCCACAGTGGGCATCTCCCAGTGTTTGAAGGTGTGAGCAGTGAAGGTGGGTCCCTGTGCTGAGCTGGTGTGAACACATGTGCTGTCTAGTGGACAATACAACACCTGAAGCTGTATTCCTTCACCTGTCTGTGAGCCCATGTGCTGGTGTTCCCACCTGCCCTTCCCTTCCCTATGCCGGGGTGGGAAGACTGCACTATGCCCTGTCCTGCAGGATGCAGCCCACTGAGGGGGGCTGAACTGAAGTGTGGGAGCATGAGGATGGCTCTCCTAGAGCATGGCTTTCCAAAGAACCAGCAGCACTTGGCCCTTGCTCCTCTGCCAAGGCTGCCTGTGAGGTGGTGGTGCTGCTCTGCACAAAGCTGATTACAGACCCATTTTAGTAATGAGGTGCCTGGATTTCTGTGCTCAGCCAGTGTAAGCAATACTGCCTGGCACAGGCTCTCCAGGCTGGTTTTGTGTCAAGCTTGGGGGTTTCCTCCTTGTTCACCCCAACTCCAGGCAGGGGGGAGTAGTCACGAGGTATGATGTGCTGATCCAGTGAGTGAGCCATTCCATCTGGGAAGTCTGCTGCATCCAAGGAGATTTTGTTTCCTTTTGCAAAAGAGAGAGGAGAACCCATGTACAGATGGAGTTTGAAGTAAACCCTGCCAGGCAGGAGAGGAGAGTGTGAGTGGGAGCAGGGGGTATCTGCAGCTCACTCTGCTTGGAGAGTGGCCCAGGAAAGGCAGAGCAGTGAAATCTGCCCTGCTCTGGAAGTTCCTGTATTCTGTCACAGGGAATGTTCTTGTTTCCCCTGTGAGCTGCCTGACTTCAGAGCTCAGCTGGCCTAACTCATCACTGCTGTATTCCAGGGAAGCTCTGTATTGCTGTGGAAATATAGCTCATTCTTCTTCCTGAGTGAAGGAGAGGTGCTTCCCTCTCCTGTTACTCTGCTTTGAGCAGCACACTGGGTGAAATACTTGGTGGAGCCAGGAGGAAGCTGCCTGATCATGACTTCAGTGCAGATTCCCAACATGCAGGTCTCATCTTCAACCAGGAGCCACCCTGAAGTGGGAAACCTCGTGCAGGCTGCTCGCTGTGTTGGTCTCCTCTGAGGTTAATATTTTGTGATTTGGGTGTCAGTGTTGAGGTTTACCTAAGGTAACTGAACTGAACACACTGAATCTGCTTCCTTGGAAGTGCCTGGTGTGCAGTGGAAATGGTGGAGCAGCCCAGAGGCTCCTTGCTAGACAACATTTCACACCCATCCCTGTGCTAAGGCAGCTTCCCCCAAAAACCCCTCTCTGATTTCGCCTTCCAGACTGATCCCCAGCACTGACCAGCAATGCCATCGGTCATGGAGGGCCTGGAGCGGGGAGAAGAAGGGGATGTCTTGCGCTATGAGGAAACAGAAGACAACAACGTCAGGTGAGTCCTGTCCTACACAATGGCACAGACACAGCCTGGGGCAAGGCAGGAGACCTTCCAGGTCAAGAAGTGATCCTTCTTCTCACCTGAAAGAAGTAAGAGACTCCAGTAGGTGACTAATCAACCACATGTGCACTAAAATCTGTTGAATCAAACTCTAATGGAAGGGATGGGAAGGAGCAATCTGGCAGGGCTGACAACACAGTTATTTTTTTAGTCTCCACTATCAAACTGACATTTCAGAAACTCTTTGACCATTTGGCAGTTGTGTTTCTCCCTTCCTGGCCAAGGGAGCTGGTTTTCCTTGGCTTGCTGGGCAGGCTCATGTGATAACAGCCTCTTGTTTTGAAAGATAACTCTAGAGGTGAACTTGGCTGTGGTGAGCTGCCTCTCTTGCTTTGCTGAATACTCATGGGTCTAGGCAAGAATATTTTTTAGGAGGTATTTCTGAAACCAAATTCACACACATGGCTCTAAAAGCCAAGGCTTCAGCCTTGGAAAATAGGAAGGGTGTATAGGGTGCTTCCCAGAAGACTTAGGCCAGTTGACTTCTTTGACTTGACAGGCTCAACTTCATGAGAAGTTAATGTTTCCTGGCTCTCCTGGCACACCCAGTGGGTCTGGAGTGTTCAAAGTCTCTTACAGCTAACATGAATATGCTACCTGTAGCAAACTAGTGATAAAACCATAAGGTGCACTTTGGTATAATTTGAGTGAATTTAGATGTTGGTACTCTGAACCAACCTCCAGGTAAGTGCAGTGGCTGTAACCATAAGTCACAGATTTTAATTTTTCTTTTAGAAAGACACCTTGTGGAAACCTGCAAAACCAGTGTAATTCAGGAGAAAAAAGTTTTTAAGGGTGTTCTTGCCTTGTTTTGCCATTCAGCTCTCATCTCTTCTGCAACAATGGATACCCAAGCTGGGAAAGCTGGGGACCTGCCTGTGTATGCATCTGCTCTCACCTGAGCTGTTCTCCAGAGTGACTGGAGGTTCTTACCCAGGCTCCTGTGCTCTTTAGCCTCTCCTGCAAGTTGCACACCATATGCTCAAGGCTTCCTTAGGTAGTGGTGTTGGTGTCACATGGATGAGAAGAAAAAGTAGTGGTGCAGGGATCAGGGGATCCTTGGCAGTTGCTTCAGCATCCTGGGCCAGAGCCCCTGCTAAGCCTCAGCCCTCCTGGAACGTCAGTTCTGGGTGGCACATGGACTGCTGCCACCCTGCTGCTTTCTCCTGCTGGTGCCAGTTCAACCTGTGGGGTGGCCTTCTCCAACCTGGGCCTGGGTGGGAGTGGGGAGATCCCTCCAAACACAGCAGGGACAAACCCCTAGCTGCATGTGGAAGTGAGGTGAAAGGAGCTGTTCCTGTTTTCCTGCAGCCCCACCGACCTGTCAGAGATGCTCAAGGAGGGCACCAAGGAATCCCATGACCGTGCAGAGAACACTCAGTTTGTCAAGGACTTCCTGAAAGGACGGATCAAGAAAGAGCTCTTCAAGGTGAGCATTGCTCTGCTCCTGATCTCTTTGACATATCCAGAGCCCCACAGCCCTGGGGGGTGACGTGGGGGTAGACAGAGCAGAGCCTCTGCTCTGTTAAGTGATACCTGCCTGATACAGGCTCTCCAGGCTGGATTTATGTCAGCCTGGGGGTTTCCCTGTTGACCCCAACTGCATGCAAGGAGGAGCAGTCCCAGGGTGGAATGTGCTGATTCCAGGGATTGGCTTCTCACGTGAGCTGTGCTTTGTCCATAGTTGGCCACTGTGGCACTTCACTTCACTTACTCTGCCCTGGAAGAGGAGATGGATCGCAACAAGGACAACCCGGTCTTTGCTCCTCTGTATTTCCCCATAGAGCTCCACCGGAGAGAAGCACTGGCCAAAGACCTTAAATATTTCTACGGAGAAGACTGGAAAGAGAAGATCCAGTGTTCAGAGGCAACTCAGCAATATGTGGACAGAATCCATCATGTGGGACAGCACGAGCCAGAGCTGCTGGTGGCTCACGCTTACACACGCTACATGGGGGACCTCTCAGGTGGCCAGGTGCTGAAGAAGGTGGCCCAGAGGGCTCTGAAGTTGCCCAGTACTGAGGAAGGGATCCAGTTCTATGTTTTTGACAACGTTTCCAATGCACAGCAATTCAAGCAGCTCTACAGAGCGAGGATGAATGCTTTGGACTTGGACAAGAACACCAAGGACAGGATTGTGGAAGAGGCCAATCGAGCCTTCAGGTTTAACATGCAGGTACTAAACAAATCCCTTGAGCTCCTGTACATGCAGGTGCTGCTGCTTTTGGGTCTGATCCAGGTTATTTTAGTCTGCTCACCCAGGCACTGATTTGGGGCTGAGACCACCACAGCCCCTCCTTTTGGGGTTGGGATTCTAGTTTAAATAGCTCTTCTCCTAGCTTCTGGAGCTCATGTTGGGCAGGAATTCCTCCCATGCTCCAACACCACAACTGAGCCTTTGATTAAGGCAAAATTAATATGACTTGAAGATTCCTGTGGGCTTTGTGGCTCTGAAGCAGTGGGGGGAACAGAGCTCTTGTGCCAGGACAGCTTCAAACAGTTTGAGTGTGTTGCACCACCCTAGTGACAATCCACCTCCTGTCTCGGGTTTGAAATGTTGCCCTGTGGCCAAAACTGTCTGAAGCTTCTTATTTGCCTTTCATCAAAACTGACTGAGCTGCCACTTGCCCCAGGGGGATGAACACAGATTTAGCTACTGGATGAGAACTTTCATCTGTGCTTGTAGCTGGTCAGTGTGGTTTAAACTGGCCAGGAATCCTTTGTCAGGATCCTTATGGAATCCCCTGGCAGTGGAGCTGGAGGGGTTGCCTGACCACTGCAGGAGCAGGGATCCTCTGAGGGTCTGCAGCAGGGAGAGTGTGTTGCCTCATGCTCCTAACTGCAATGGGCTGGAAAGTGAGCAGCAGAGTGGTGCTGCCTTGCTCCTGGCTCTGACTGGATGCTCTTGGAATTGCCTGTGCCTTCCTGGAGCTGTAACGTGCCAGCTCTCCCAGAGGAGCCTGGGGCGAGGGAGGAGGGAGTAGTGCTTGCCTGTTCTCCAGGTGATTGCAGGAGTCTGGATGAGCTCTGCCTGCCTCACGTGCTCACTGTGACCCCCTGCAGGTGTTCGATGAGCTGGACAAGATTGGCAGGTCTCTGACAGAAGCAGCCCAAGATGGAGGATTCCCAATCCACGACGGAAAAGGAGACATCCGCAAATGCCCGTACTACGCAGACAGACTGGGTAGGTGGTGGCAGCAGGAGCTGCCACATGTGTACATGAGCTGCCACACGTGTGTGGCACGAGACTGGCAGCACTAACAGTGATTTCTGTGTCCCAGCAGGCACAGCAGGGCCCAGCTGCCCCTTCCATGCCCTGGTGGACCTGGCCAGGCAGCCCCTCATGCAGCTGGTGCTGGCAGCCTGTGTGGCAGTGGCAGCAGGAGCTGCAGCCTGGTACATCCTGTGACTGGCACAGCGTGGGGGCAAGTGGAGAGATGTGCCCTGTCCATTTTCAGACCCTTCCCTTCCTGGCGGTGAGTTGGCTGCAGAGCTGGAGTAAGGAAATAAACAGGAATCCTGTGGGACTGTCCAAGCCTCCTTGCACACCGCTGTAATACGTCTTAGCTGACTAGTGCACGGGACTGATCGGTGCGAGGGGGTGAGGATTCCACTGCAGCACTGCCCTGCCCAAGCTGGGGCAGCTTTTAAGGCTAAAGATGTCCTGTCCTGTCCTGGCAAAGGCTTCTCGTGCTTGACTTTTCATCTCCATCCCTGGAGCAGTGTCTAGAGTGGGTTTTCTGCCCTGAGCTGGACCCCCAGAATGTGTCATCAGCCTTTTCAGCAAAGAGCACTTGCTTTCCTATCCTGAGAAGCTGAGGCTGTGCCGTGGGGCCATTGCCTCAAACGAGTGTCCTGTTTGGTGTGCTGTCCTGGGGACCAAGTCTGACTCCTGTTGGAAGGAGCTCTGTGGGGTGGGGGGCAGGACCATCTCCAAAACCAGGGGTTTTGGAGGTGACAGATGTTTATTGTGCAACTTTGGGATTGAGGGTTGTTTGTTGGTTATTTTTGCTGAAGCCTTGACTGGAATAAAAAGTTGCAATGCTGTAGCTGGGGAAAACCAAAGCACATCACTGGGAGAACAGGGGAGGCTGGGGAGGCGGCTGAGGGGGAGACAGGAAGTGGGTGCAGACTCCCACAGTGTTCTAGTTGTCTCTGACTCGTGCAGTCCCTGAGAAACTCCTGCCCTTGCACCCCACTGTTCCTACTGCCTCCCCTGGGGTTTCCCCCAGTTCCTGGGGGGAAGGCCCGGTGCCCTGCTCAAAGGACACAGCCACGTGCTGTGAGGGCCTGGGGCTTTCCCCTGGTGAGGGGGTTCCTGGTGGAGTGGGGAAGCTGCTGCTCTTCAGCTAGTGCTTGGTACTGCCATACCCCCACCCTGCCATCCTCCTCATCCTCAGCTTCCCTGCAGGATGATCTCCTGTGGATTTTGACCAGGAGGGAAAAAAAGATGCACAAGAGTTCAGGGTTGGTTATTTATTTACATAAAACCACTGACTAGTGCCACAGTTCCACCCCAGGCAAACAGCAGCCGCCTGTGCAGGCTGGGCTGTGTTTGCAGACCTGGGTACTGAGAGACCCCCTGCCCACTTCACTCTGGGGGCTGAGGGGAGGGAGGAGCAGCCCCCAGAGGCTGACCGTGGCTCCCAGGTCCTCTTGCCCTTGTCTGTGAGGGTGCTGCTGGCAGCTCCTGGTGCTGCCTGCTTGCCCCTACTTCCCTCTGCCCCACACAAGTGAGCTAAAAATATCCCCTACACCCACATGCAAGGAGGATCCCACAGGGTGCCCACAGACCCGCGGGGTCAGGACGGGGCTCTGGAGCTGCAGCCTGGTAACAAACTCCTCTACTCTACGTGCCGGGCAGGCAGCGACATGCCGGGTGTGATTTTGGCTAATGGGGCTGCCAGGGGCTGTCCCTGCAAAACCAAACCGCGGGGGCTGGGAGGGGGCTCATGCAGCTGGAGCAGCTGTGGGCAGGACGGAGGTGCTGATCAAGGGTGCCGTGCTGCTGCCAGTCCCCTCTCTGTGCTCAAAGGCAGCCCTGCCTCTCCTTGGGAAGGGGCTTTGCCAGTGGGCTGAAACCTGGTGTATGACACTACCCTCTCCTTGCCACTGAGCCCCTTCCTGCAAGTGCCACAAGGGCTGTGCTGTGTCCCCCGAGTGTGCCGTGGGCTGCTTGGGCCGCCCCCTCCCCTCCTGAGCTCCCTGTGACTGCAGCACATCCCAGCAGCCAGACACCTGTGCTGTGGGACTGGGGTGGGCACCTCCAGCAGCTGCTGCTCTTCCCGGGGTTGCTCCAGGTGAAAGGAGCCTCACTGGTGCCCTGGAGCATAATGGGGTGCAGAGCAATGCCCTCCACTCCTGCAGGGCAGACCCTGCACAGCATCTGGGGCCTGTGGCCACCTCCCCTGTGCACCAGCATCACCAATCCAACTGTTCCCAGTGAGGACCAGAGCTTGGGGCAGGTGGTGGCAGCTCTGAGCGGGAGGGAGCCAGGGATAACACACACACACCACCGGTGGGGGAAGCAAAGGACGGATGCACACACGGAGACTTGGACGGCAGCGGGAGAGGGGCCGGTGTCATTCCAGTGGCTCAGGCTCCCAGGATACTGTTAGCACATGCGCTTGTACGTGTAGATATAGGCCTTGCAGTTGGGACATGTGTGCGTCACGTCCTTGAAGTCATCGAACAGGCAGGGGATCAGGCAGCAGCAGAGATCACACCTGGAGCACAGGAACAGGCAGGGTGTGGTGAGTTTGGGCAACCCCTGCGCCCTCTGGGTGTGTGGGGGCTGTCACCCCAAGAACTCCTCTGCTGCCCAGGTACCACCTCAAGGCTGCCCAGCTCAGCTAAGGCCACCAGAACTGGGGCCACCAGGACCAGAGCTGAGCACCCACAGTGAGACCCCGGCTCTATGTGCAGCACCTACCCCACGAAGCAGCAGAAGACGCCGAGAAGGAAGCTCATGAGCCCAATCTCATAGGAGATCTTGGTGGTGATGGCTTGCTGGCAGTGGGGACACACTGTCTGCACCGGGGCACCCTGGAAGATCTCTCCCTGCAGCACCGTCACTGTGGTGGCAGCTCCCGGTGGGACCAGCACCGTCGCTGTGTGGCCGCCGGGAGAGGAGTAGTGGCCCGGGGCAGGGTAGTAGCCCATGGGGGGGTGAGGGCCTGGGGGGGGTGGGTAGAATCCTGCTGAGAATGAGAAACATGCCCAGGTGAGCATCTTTGTACATAGCAGGTCCTCTCTGGGGAGGTCCCCATCCTGCTGCCACACTGCCACCTTGGGTACAAGCTTGGGGCCAACCCAGCTGCAGGCACTGTGCCCCCCACCCCATCCCAAGGAGCCTCCTTGCAAGCCCCAAATTGCAGCTGCAGCCCCTCCCAGGAGACATGTACTGCTGCCCATCCCCACCCCCTGCACCCTCAGCCCCTCGCAGGACTCACCTGGTGGCACGTAGGGCCCAGAGCCATCTGTGGGCATGTGGGGGGGCACGAACCCCGGCTGTGAGGGCGGCTCATATGGGGGGGGCCCGAACTCAGGAGGGGGGATGGGAACCCCCTGGGGCTGTCCCACAACTGGGGTGACACCCTCTGAAAGGAAAGACAGAGTCAGCAGCCAGGGAGGCAGCAGAGCTGATGGGGAGATGGTGACTTGGCTACGTGGTCTGGGCGTTGGCCCCAGCAGGGAAGAGGGACACATGAGGCGTGGGGCACCCCCTTAAGCCCCATCCTTTGGGCTGCAAGAAGCCCAAATTCACCCCACATCACCCACAGCAGCAAGCAGAGATAGGCTTTGAGCTGGGAGTGGTTCCTGCTCTCATTGATGCCCCTGGGACCCTCCTGCCTCCCCCAAGGGTGACATGGGGACAGATGGAGCTGGGAATTGCACTACCCTTCCCAGCACACTGTGCATTGCAGGGCAGATCTGTGAGGGGAGGCTATGGCCAGGATGTTCCCAGGGAATCCACACTTGCTTGGCTCCTGCCCGTGCAACAATGTCACCTCAACCCCCCAGAGCAGCTGGGACCACCCCCAGTACCTGGTGCAGAGGGTGGGCCGTGCTTCTCTTCTATCAGCGGTGCCGAGGGGCCCCCTGGGTAGGGTGGCGGTGGGTCGTTGGACATGGCTCAGGGCAGCCCTGCAGGGACAGAAGCCTTTAGAACACATGAGCTTTTGGGGCCACAGGCACCTGCCCAGAGCTGCATGGCCCCTGGGGAAGGAGGTGACAGGTAAGGGATGGGCTGGGGCTGGTGCCACCTCTGCACTGGCCTTAGCACCCATCCTGGGCAGAACCAGTGGAGCAGCCCCAAAGCTGGACAGGCTGTAACGAGGCAGCAAATCCAAGGTGTTACATCTTCCCACCAGCTCCACAGGGCTTCCCTGCAAGGCCCACATGTGGTGAACAGCAGCTCATCGGGGTGGCTCTGGGCCATGTGGCCACAGGCCAGGGCAATGCTGGTCTGGAACCTGCTCTGCCAAACACCTCAGCTACAGCACTGGGGTAACAAAGGTGGGGAACACTGCCCACAGCCTCCCAGCTCCATCAGTGACATGCAGTGCTGTGCCCCAAGGGGGTGGCAGGACCCCTGAGCCTGAAGCACAAACTCCAAGACAGAAGGTGCAGACCCACAGAGTATCTCTAAATAAATCCACTGAGGTAAGTTGGATACAATTTACCTGTCCTCTCTCACAGCAAGAGCTCAGAGGCCTCGTCAGAGCTGAGAGAAGCAATTCCTCTGAGCAGTGCAGTTTGGGAGCGGCTTCTACCACCAGATCTGTGCAAAAGGAAACAGAAGAGAGTTACAGAAATGGAGAGGAGTCGTGGCTGCAGTGCTGTCCTTGCTGCCACACCAAACCCCCTCCTCTCCCCAGTGCAGGCGTGCAGAGAGCAGGTCTGGGCAGGAGCCTCCTCACGTGCCCCCTCCATGGCAGGCACGAGGCTCCATGTCCTCAGCACATGGCAAAGCCCCATCAACACGCTCTGAGATCCAAGGAAGTGCAATGACATCAAGAAACCCGATTTCCCTGTTTACTCTGGCTCAGTTATAACGTTACTAAATTGGGAAATACAAGCGAGAGGCTGCTCCCTCAGTGCTTGGGACAGCTGCCATCAGGATGGGACAGCGTGACATTGCTGTCAGTGCCTGGGAGCAGTACTGGGAGCTCCCCCTGTGGGCTGGGCAGCGCCCTGAGCCCTCCATCCTTCACTTCAACAGGCCATGAGCAAATGTGATTCTGCTTGTCCTGCTTGCTGGCACCAACGTCACGTGGTGGGCCACCCGCCCAGAGCACACCAACCTCCATGGCATGGCACAGCACGGCACAGCACAGCACATCAGGGCACAGCACAAGCCTCCACGGGCACCAGGCCAGGCAGCCGGAGCTGCCCCAGCCCTGCATTGGAGGTGTGCCCAGAGAGGTGCCCGTGGGGCAAAGCCACCTCCACCTGCAGCTGTCAAGTCAAGGGGAGTCAAGCATGGAAGGAAGATCCATCCCTCCTTGGCTTTGATTTCTTCCACTCCTTTTTCCTAGTTCACACTCCCTGTCTGCAAGCAGCCTCCTGTAAGGCAGCAGGAAATCTCTCAGGTCACCAGTCCATGAAGGAGCACTCATGAGGTGCTGCTCATGGAGCAGCACCATCACCTGTTGCTGCACATGGAAGATCACACTGATCTCCTCAGGAGCTCAGCAAATTCCTGACAGGCACAGAGTCTCCCCTGGTTGTCCATATTTACTGACTAATATTTCTCCCCCAAGGTCTGAAAACTGTGTGTTGCAGCCACACAGCTTCAAAGTGTAACACTGGGGCAGCAGGGGGGTCGTCTTCCTCCTGCTTTTCTCTCCAAATTTTTCCTTAGGAGCCCGGGAAACGAGAGCACTTCGAGGAGCACTGCAGAGCCTGCCTTCTTCTTCAGCTTCAGTGACCTACAAAACTGCAAACCAGGCCATGCTCCTTTTAGCTCACTGGGAATGTAAAGAAAAGAAGGAATTACTCTTCCAAAAGTAGCCAAACACCCCACCCTGTGCACCCAGGAACCTCGGACCTTCCTGTCCCCATGCCTGCTGGGGTCCTGGATGAGCCCAGCCCAGCCAGAGCATCCCAGAGTCCTCACCTGGGGACACCAGCCAACCTGGGAGCTTTCCTTGCCCCCACAGGCCAGCAGAGCCCATGGCTTTTTTAATGTAACACATCTCCCCTCATTCCTGCCCAGATGCTGCTCTCCTGTAAGGTAACATCTTTCAACACTCCCCAGCCCCACTCCCCTCAACAAAGCAGCTGGAAAGAAAACACAGGAGAGGAGGAGACCCACCCACGTCCTCCAGCAGCCGCTCCAGAAACACCCATCAGATGAAGCCACAGCCCCAGACTGAGCCAGACATTAATCCTGCCACCCAGGGAATGGTATCCAGGAGGGTGATAGCCTATGGATCTCAGAGCCACACGTGCACTGGGATGAAGGAAGCTGTGGGATGCAGAGCTGTTCTGCTTGTTCTTGGCAGGCTCAGTCGCTCCTAACACCATATTCTACTTATTAAAAGAGATCTGTAAAGAGTGAGATGTTGGCTGTGTGCCCTTCCCAGGAGGAAAAGAAAAGCCTGTTGCTTTTAAGCCTCTTAGAAGCTGTTTCTCCTGTGTTTTTCTTTCATCTTAATGTGAGCAGCACAAACCCAGCCCATTTGCAACAGAGAGCTCCGTGGGAAACTGGAGGGCACATGGCTTCCCCAGGGCATCCCTCACCACCCTGGCACAGACAGCCCTGCAGTATTCCAAGATTACCAGCCTTAAATTCAAGATCTAATGGAATCACCAATGTCTAGTGCAGGTCCTTTGGAGTGAGGATACATTGCAAGATCCCAAGACTCAAAAGGAGTCAGTAATCAGCAGAAGGATGGAGAGAGAAGATGCTATTTCCAGCTAAAAATGCAGATTAGCTCTTCTCAACTGGAAGAACAGCTTTTGCTGGCTCCCCTACTGCAAACTAACTACAGAGGATAAACCTCGAACTGAATTGTTGCAAACACTGGTCCTGGGCCCCCATGCCCCCAGGGGCTGGAGATTTGCTGAAGAAATTAAAGTATTCTCATCAACTTCCTGGGGCACAGCAGTGACAGACACAACCAGCACAGCACAGCTCCATCACAGCCCCAAAGGGTTTGGCCCACCCTGGCTGTGGCCTTGATCCCTGTGTCCTCTCCTGGCTCTGTGCCCCCTGGTCAGCACAGGGTCTCATTCCAGGCAGCTTTTGGGTGAGGAGAAGAACATACCCATGGCAACAGGTCTATAGATTCCCCTACACTGGGGCAAAATTTATCTAACCTGCTTCTTCCTGTGCTCAGAAACTTTGGGTCTACTTAAGGAGGGATTATAGAACCCTAGAATGGTTTGGGTTGGAAGGGACCTCAAAGCTCATCTTGTTCCACTCCCTGCCATGGGCAGGGACACCTTCCATTATCCCAGGTTGCTCCAAGCCCCATCCAACCTGGCCTTGGACACTTCCAGGGATGGGGCAGCCACTTCTCCAAACCAACTGGGACCAGGGACCATCTGCAGTGGGACCATGGAACACTGTGCCACCAGAACAGACAATGCCACAAACACATCCACAGATAATTCCTGCACTCCTTGGAGGCCCAAAGATTTGGTCTGGTAACACCATTCTTCACAGGCAGCAGCTCTTTGTGCTTCAGGCTGCTGAAATCTCCCAGGGTGAGACAAACCTGCCAAGGACAGAGCAGATGCTGGCAGGTCTAACTCACGTGTGAGCCCTGATGGTGCAGCTCTGAGTCAGCCTCACAGCACTGCTGAGATCCCCTCCCACGAGCAGAAACACTCTGTGCTATCCCTGCTCCTCCTGCACTTGGTAACTCAGACTCACAGTGACTTGGCTGTGTTTTCCCTATGGGAGCAGTGGCTCCAGCCACTGAGAAAGGGAGCAGGTTTGTTCATACTCGACCATGTTCAGTGATCTTGGCACTTCAAAAGCTGCTGGTGCACATTTTTGGAGTTCTTCCTCCACAAACAAAAAGAAAACAAAACCACAAACAAAAAGAAAACAAACAACCCCCCNAAAAAAAAAAAAACCACCCCCCCCCCAAAAAAAAAAAAAAAAAAAAAACAAAAAAAAAAAAAAACACCAAACACAAAAAAACAACAACAAAAAAACCCCAAACCAAACCAACACAACAAAAAAACCTCCTGATATTTAGAAAAGGAAAAAACCACACTGAGGTTCAATGAATAAATAAGAGAAAAGGATATAAGCACTTTCAACTTCATTGCACATCAAACAGACACAGATTCCAGCTTCCAGGCTTTTGTAAATACATCATTAAAAGCCAATCCAAGAGTTCTGAAGATGCTGGACTCCCTCACTGAGCCCAGCCTGCTTCCTTTAGAAATAGGAACAGCATTGTAGCCAACATCATCCCAAGTTTCCTAGCCCCAGGAAAGCTATCTGTGTGCCACAGGCTACCTGCTCCAGAATCTGGGAAACACTGAGACTAGGAAGGCAGACAAGTGTGTGAGGTATGAGCACAAAAGGCAGAGCAGATGCTGGCAAAATTTGAAGGATAACAGGCTTTCACCAAATGAAAGGCACTTTAGGGGTGGCAAGAAGAGAGAATCCTGACAATCCCAATCTCCTTCCTTCATGATGATATTTCTGAGCAGTACCTCCAAACCCAGCCTGGAGCTGTGTGTTCCCTGTGTTACTTGTGCCCAGAGCACACAGGGATGCTCCCTCTCCATGCCCAATTCCCTGTGTCACCTGTGCCCAGAGCACACAGGGATGCTCCCTCTCCGTGCACATGCCTGTTCACACACAGCTCACAGGGATGTGGCTCAGCTCCTGCTGCTCCTGAACGTACCACACGCAGTCCCCCAGACAGCTCTTACCTTCAAGGGAAAGGCAGCAACAATCCCTGCTGAACAAGCAGTTATCAGTGGTTCATTCTGCCTGGTTTTCACAAAGATGTTTTCCCTGTGAACAAGCCAAACTTCCCCCTCAGCCCTGCCTCTTCCCATGCGCACTTGCTGCTCCAGCCAGCACTGGAGCCAGGAGGGAAGGCATACACAGCACAGAGTACTTCAGCATCCTTCAGAAACAGGATGCCCTGGCAACCCTTGACCGTGTACCCGCTCTTTTACCCCGCTGTTAACCCTGGCAACACGTCCTCAACTCCTCATCTCCTCATCCTGGTCCTGGGCAAGGCAGCAAGAGGGCGCATGCCTGCAATGCTCCGACAGGCGCCGATGGAAACGGAAACCCAAGCGAAGGTCTGTTCTTTTCTGAGCGACTCAGCTGCGTTTTCCTAAATCCAAGTCACTGCCATGGAGTGCAAACCCACCGTGCAGGAACGGCCAGGCTGCTCTCAGATTTCTCCCACACTTCTGCACTAAGATTTCAGAGAACTGCTGCTTCCAGGAGAGCCAGGCTGTTCCTTCGGTGTGGGGATGGAGAGCTCAGCTGGCAAGGCAGGACAGCAGCATTCCTTTAAAACAAAGGGGTGCTGGAGGAGAAGGTTATTCACCATTCAACTCAGCTTTGTCAGACAGCCAAAGCTCCCTGCTCCACTCTCCATTATGTGGATCTCCGAAGGAGCATCCCCTTTGCAGTCGTTTACCTGGGAACCTTGGACATGTTGTTTGACCTTCCGTGTGCCACTGTCACCCAGCAGGCAAATCACCTGAGAGCAGGATCCTCGCTGGAAGCCAGGTGCTGTATCCAAAGCAAGGTTTCTCAGGGCATTAAATCCAAAGCACCATCAGATAATCTCCACGGCGCAGACCCGGCTCAGCCGTCCTCGGCCAGAGGTTCAAATTACTGCTTCTGGCAGCTCCTCTGCATGGATATCAGCAAAACCAGACACAAAATCCCCCCTGCTTAAGACAAGGAGGGGTTATCTGCAACACCCACAAAGGGTTACGTGCAGGAGGAGCGTTTGCAGGACCTGCTGCTGCCTCTGGGATTCTCTCCAGTGCTATTCAGCTCCGGATGGGCTGACCAAGCACTGCTGGCTCGCCACAGTGGGACTGCAGAAACAGCCTTGCCAGGGCCTGGTTAACCTGAGCATTTAAAGAAAAACCAGCCGAAATGAAAATGAACTGGGGTAGTTCTCTCTCTCTGTCGTGGGCTCCCAAGCCATAGCACATGGCTGTGGGAAGCATCACATGCTGACAGAGACACCCGACAGGAGCCAAGAGGGGCTGCAAGGGGGCCTGTGATCAGTGGAGAGGCCATGGAAACATGGAATCATCAAGGTTGGAAGAGACCCTTAAGACCACCCAGTTCAACTGTCCACCCAGCACTACTACTGTATCCCTTAAACCACTAAACCATGACCCCACTCTTCAAAACTTACACATTTAGGGGCACTAGGGAAGGCTCAGGTGTGCACAGAACACTGCACCACCAGGGCAGCTCATTTTGGCCCCCAAAGACAGATTCCTGAACACAGAACAAGCAGGGAGCACTCTGCAGCCAGGCTGTCCCCCAGGCTGCTCCTGGCCCTGAAAAACACTCTCCCACTCTGGAAGTGCTCACTGTTCAGACCTTCCAGTTGGTGACCTGGCTGCACAGGAGGAGACAGGCTGCAACATGTCTTGTGTTCTCATGGATGTGATTTAAAACAACACTAAAGACAAACCTGAGTTCCTCTTCCTAGAAATCTGCTCCAGGGAGATGAGAAAAGGAGGGTGCTGCAAGCCAAATCCCTGGGGAACCAGAGAGCTTTTCTGTGAGACCTTCACTGGAGTTCACAAAGAATCCAAGCTAACACTTGATAACATCCATGGGAAAGCACCCAGTGATAGCAGCAGCTGTTGCCTCCAGTCCTCTGTATCTTCTTAATTTCCCCCCTGAGAGGATATATCCTGCATTACATCATCTATTTGATATCTGGTTAATAACGGTAATAACACAACCTGCCAAAATCCAAAGCAACTAAAAGATCCACTCCAACAATGGTGTTTTAACATAACACCAAACTTAATTGTGCCACAAGAGTAGCTGTTCATTTGAACAAGCAAAAATACCCAGCTCAAGGAGCTTAGCAGCAAGCAGGAGGTCAGGGAGAAGCTCTGCAGTTCCCTGCATTAAGGACAGTCACAGATCCGAGCTCACCTCTGAAGGCACCCCATAATAGAGGCTTAAGGATGAGTTAGGAAGGAAGCAAAGGCAGAATGACCCCTCTGTCAGTCCCTCCCACTCCCAGTACTCGGGGTTTGGGGGATTGGGCAGCCTGGAGTTTCTCCCCAGACCACTCTAAGTCCTTCCCAGCCCTCCAGCACTGCCACAGACAGCAGTGAGTTCTGTTCTTGAGTTTCCTACACAAAAAAAGCAGTCAGTGCTGCTGTCAGTGTCTGCTGCCTCCCATTCCAGGGGCACCTCCCAGCTCGGCACAGAGAAGGTGAATACACAATGATTACCCACCACGTCCCACAGCTCAGTGTAGGATTTGAAGGGCTTCCTTCCCCAAACTAAGCTCAATTATTTTATTTCTTTACGCACACCCTTTCTTTTGATTTCTCCCTCCTTCTATAGAATGTCTTGAGAGAAAGTCAAACAACACAGCTACATTATTGCTGAATCAAACTGGGTAGATGTGTGACTTCCATTAAATAACACAGCAAGCTCCAAGGGAGAAGGAAATTAGAGTCAGAGAGGGTCAGCACTTTTACATTTCAGCTTCAGAATTAATCAGAGCCTCAGAGTCTATTCAGAATTCCCTTGCAGATTTTGCAACACAATTAAATCATTCTGAATACACTGGTCGTGATTCCAGATCTGTTTTCCTTTCATGTGATACACAAAACATATGTCACGGTACTGATGTTTTCTTAGCCAAGGAGAGCACCATCTCCATGTAGGACTGACTCCAGTCTCCAACATTAGCATTTCCCATCCTCACAGATCCCCTGCCTTGGTGCCAGAGCATCTGCTGACATTCAGATTTAACAGGTACAGTGTCACCTTGCACTTTTTTTCTGAGGACTAGTGTGAAGTGCTCTGTGTCACTCAGTTTTATGTAAGGCCATGGCTCACTCTTGGCAAAGGAACATGGTTTGGGGTTAAGCAGGAGTGTGTATGGAAGGTCTGGGATCTCTCCTGAGCCCCGGTGCCAACAAGGAGGACCCATGGACATCCAGAGACATATGCACTAGAGAAAGTTTTCCATGCTGAGACCACTTGTCTTACCACACTAGCCTTCTTGCTTCCACAGAAACCTCCCACTTCCAGACTGGGAGCTCCCTCAGGGTGGCCCAGGGCCCTGCTGGCATGGGGCTGGCTCATCCCCTGGCAGTTTGACAGGAGGAGGGTGCCCTGCACTCACCTGATCCCAAGTCCAGCTCATTTGGGCTGCTCAAAGACAGATGACATTGTTTCAGCTCACAGAGGGGGAAAACCCCTGGATTAATCAACAGCCACTGAGTGAACCCAGTGCTGGGCACCTGAGTCACACAGAGCTCTTGCCATTCCCAGTTCTCCCTCCAGTTCCCACCACTGGTAGTCCACACTGACTTCCTGGTTCAGGAAAGTCATTTTCCCACCAAGGCATTTCATGACCATGGTTTCAGTTTGCAGCACCAGTTCCTGCCAAATCCTTCCCCAAAACTCCCATCTACGGAGCTGCTACATATCTGCTCCTCGGGTCACCCAAAAGCTGCTTCCCCTGAGCCTGATTTGCCAACACTTTTTGCTTGGAGGCAGAACAGGGCTGTCCTGCCAGGGGGACAACAGGGACAGGAAAACCACATCTCACTGAAATGTGGGCAGGACAAAAACACTGACCAGGACACAGCCAGACCTGCAACTGGGCACAGAGAGCTGTATTTCCTTTGAAAACAAAGGAGAAGGAAGAGAGGTGATGTCCTCCTGCCTCTCCGGGCACATCCCAGTTTTGGCATGTGAGGCACATCACCTGGATATGAGTTGTAGAAATTCCAGAGCGCAGATAAAGCCAGCAGGAGACCTCTTGCTCAAACTCTAGCACAGAGCTTGACTCAAAGCACCCCTAACATGCAGCAACACACCTCCTCAAGGCCCTCCTCTAAGCTTTCCCAAACCTTTTCCCTGTGAGGCAGCACCTTACTGCTTTGCTGTTCCATGGAAAACATGGATGATCAGAGGGTTTGGAACAGTTGGGTCACTGTTCTCACAGCAGGGGATGGGATGGGGGAACATTCAAGCCCATAATACCAGGATGCCCTCAGGGCAGGTAAATAGCTCAGCTGCTCCAGAGGATTCAGGGCTGAAATCCTCTCCTGAGCCTGAGGAAGATGGAGCAGCTGCCAAGGTTACGACACTAAACCAGCTGGGAACTATTTTCTCTCTCAGTGGAACAGCCCATTTGCAGCTCCAAACTGAGCTCCCACCATCCCGAATCATGGCAAGGAGGGAATCTGAAAGGCTAAAATAACACCACCTGAGGCAGTCACAGACTTTGAGGGAATCTCCATTCCCAAAACACAAATATGCTCCAGATGACATCTCTGTGGAAGAGCTACAACAAGCCCAGGGGAAGAGCTGGTATTTAACAGCACAGGAAATGGTCCCTGGCCTCAGCCTCACTCTCTTGCTCAAAGACTACATTTTGATTTTGGAGGAGCTGAATGGTCCCAGCAGTGCAGGTGGGAAGGGCAAGTGGAGCCTTTGCCTCCTGTGAGCACCTCCTGATATAGCACAAAGCAGAATAAAGGCATTAAGTTAATTAGAACACAAACTGAACATGCCTCTAAGAAAAGGGCAGCACACACACACCAGCAGCAGCTATTTATCCAGTGGGCAGTCAAAAACACAAGCACAAAGGAGTCGGCAGTGCATGGAAATCCCATCCCCACTGCCCCCTTCTACTCGGTGTTCCAGTTTTCCTCCAACACTCCCCTTCTGCCCTGTGTTGGGTGACTGGGACTCCTGAGGACCTAAAAAGCATCCCAGGTTGGAGTCACTGCAGCAGGGGTGCATTGTTGGCTCTAGTCCACAATTTCCTCCCAAAATGAAGCTGCACTGAATCCCAGGGGTTCTTTTCCCCCTCTTAAAAGGGTGGCCTGCTTCTCATTTGGAGAAATGATCAATAAAATCGAACAGGCTGCTTTTCATTCATCCCCAGCCAGAAATCTAATCTCCTGTTAACAGCCCAGCCCTGAACACAGCCACCACATCTCTCATTTATCTGCTGCGGGTACCAGCACGTGCGGGTTTTACAGCTGCAGAGTGGGGCTGCCTGCATCACAACGACTAATTAATTCTCAGAAAGGCTAATTTAATCTGGCAGTGAATGTTCTCAAAGCCTCCTCACACAGAAAAGCTTTTATCTTGGTTGGCTTAACAACAATACAGCATATCCAAAAACGTGGAGGGATGCTAAGGAAGAACACTACCCTTGTGTTTCGAGCCCTCTAGTCTGAGAAATTTCTCTTGGTAACCACAGGCTTTGAGAAAACATAGAGTGACTCTGGGTATTTTAAAAAGCCAACTGTATTTTCCAGGCAAAATATACAACAGCCTAGTTCCCCTTTTCATACAACTGTGTCTTGACAGAAAGAGCTGTGCTCTCAATAAAACTAACACCCAGCAAAGATTGTTTAATATTAGACACAAAGTTCACTTCCGACTGCATTTCAAGAGCAGCAACCAGCACAGCTGCCCCAGAGTGTGCTCCTGCCATGGAAGGTGACTTTCCCCAGCCCACACTACAGAGGAATAAACTTCAGAAGAAATCCAAAAGCTCTTCATGTAAAAAGGTTGGGTAACTGCACCATGAAGTGTTTCAGAGAGAGCATCCTTTGGATTTCCAGCTTCTGCCATCTGTGGGGGGTAGGGGGGCAATAAATAAACCACCAGAAAGCTTTTTTTCATTGTTTTTAAATTCTAGGTGGTATCAGTCTCTGTATCACCTGTGTCCTATGGACGTGGCACCAGGTGCTGCTCCTCATCTGGGTCTACCCCTTGCACAGCAGATCACTGGAGAGCCAAGCACAGCCCCTGGGAGTCAGAGGAGCTAAAACAAGGAGGATTTAAGCTTTACAATAGACAGAGTTGTACCAGTCCACATTCCACACTCAGGAGTGTCACTACCATCCTGCTGGCAAAGAAAAGCTGGTGCTGTGCAAGGACCACAGCCTGGATCATGCCTGATAGGGCTCCTTTGCTACAAGGGCAAGAACATGCCCCAGATGACATCCAGCAATTTAGGACAATTCAGTAATGTGGGAACAAGGCAAAATCAGAGGGAAGCAGAGCATTAGTGCAGGGCCACAGGAGAAATAAAGAACAAAACAACACAACACTTCCCTTGTTCCTATCTGTGAGGAATTGCTGTCCCAAGAATAGCCTATTCAGAAATCAGGAAACTCAGAGAGCAGCAGGGAAGGGCTGAGTCATGGTCATTTGGAAAAAAAAAAAAAACAACCAACCCACAACAAAACAACCCAAAAGGGAAGGAGAGAAAACATGGGACAGCACTGTTTTGGGTCTTGGAGATATGAACAAGCCAATCCAGAACATTAGCCACTCTTTATTTTCAAAAGCTCTGCAGACACGTGGTACTGCCATAAAAAGCAGTTGACACTCCCCCTGTTCCCAGGAAGCAAATTTAGCTCTGGTTTAATCAGGAAAAGTTGGTGGTGCTTCCCGGCACCAGCCCCTCAATGCAACACCCCCTTGGCCATGCACGGCTGCCAGGACACAAACTACTCCATGATTTTTGTTCCTCTGCAGCATTAGCATCCAAATATCACAAAGACTTACAGGCTGAACACGTGCTCTCCCAAAAGGAAAGCTCAATCCATCTCAGGGATGTTATTAGCAGAGGGTGAGGAGCCATTTCTCTTCCCCACACTGGAAGTTTACAAGATAAAACATGACTTGGACAGGTTTCCTACGGCTGCAAATGGCCCAGCAGAGGCAAAGTTCTCTCATCTCACATCCAGCCTGAGCACTGCCCATCTGGCCTCCAGGAAGGCCAGGATGCACTTAAGTTTTGCTCAAGTCTTCCCACATGGCAATCTTTGTTCCGTGACAGAAATGAAATCAATTTTACAATAATTCTCCCCAGAACAGTAATCTTGTTCACTCACCCATCATCTCAAAGATTATACCTGCTCTCCAGCTGTGGGGCTCTGGGAGGAAGCACAAGGGATTTCTGAGCAACGAGGGGCTTATTTTTAATACAATTCCTTGATGATCTCTCATAAACTAGGGATGGGGGTGTATCTTTCCAATCAAGTAACTGTGCTTCAAAAGATGTTTGGAAAAAACCCTCCAATTCATTTTATGAGGTGAGGTACTGTCAGATTGAAGTTGCAAAAGTAAGAAGAGGCAAGACCCTTGGAGTCAGTCCCTGCTGACAGTGCAGAGTCTGGCAGATCCCCTCTGCTCAGGTGTAACTGCACCTCAGCCACTACCTTTGTCTTGGTAAAAGGTTCCATTGTCAAATGATGTAAGTCAGGGGTTCCTGCTATGAGAAGCAGATCCCATTTTGGGACATCAGCGCTGACAAAAACTTCTCAGCCTCCAGGCTGAGTTCTGGAGTGAGGCAGGAACTGTCTCAAAGAGCCCAACAGCAAGACAGAGCAGGTCTCTGTGCTTTTCCTTTTTACAAAGTCCTTTTAGTCTGAGAGTGGGCTGTGTTTCTGGTTGGGGGTTTTTTCAGGGAGCAAGTTTAAGCCATGAGGGGAGCTCAGAGAGCCCAACTTACCACTCTGAGCAGTCAAAGTATCTCTCCCTGCAGCCTGCACAGGTCCCTGGCCCAGGCAGGGCAGTGCACCCTGCTGAGAAAGCAGCTCCCACAGGCCTCGCCCCTTCCCACACAGACCCAACGTTGACACTAACTCCCAAAATGAGAGCTGAAGGAAAACTGTCCCAGAGCAAACAGGCTCTCATGGTTCAAACTGTGAGTAAAATTCCTTTTCTCTGTGACCACTCAATACAAGGGGAGTCAAAGTATCAAACACAGCTAGAGCATTGGCTGTACATGTATCCCTGGAAGATGTGATGGATGGAATTTAGGATTGTAAAATGGAATGCAAGATGTAAGAGGAAGTATATACACTTAAAGTGAGAATACTCTTTCCAAAAACATTTTCCAAAAATGTTAATAGGCTGTTAGGACAAGGTAGGGAAGGTTTTGTTTTGAAATGCAGAGATTGGGTATTAAGGAAGGTTCAGGAACACATAAAAGAGGGAATGGTCAGGGCACCACCTCAGCACAAATGCTTTATCCTAAAATCTATAGGAGAACCGGGTATTTTTCCTTTTTTTTTTTTTTTATGTATAAAGGAGGCAAAGGATATAACAATTACTAATTCAGAGTGACCTCACTAATGACAGTAGGTAATAGGGAAATATATTACTTAATTTGCATGGAAAGCCCCAGCTCATCTCTTCATTGTCTGATCATCTCAGGTTCCATCATGCCAAGAAGTACAAAGTCAAACATGCACAGCCAACAGTTGCTCTTTACAGTTCCTAAAATGCCAATCACAATGCCATCTTTTGGGGTTATTTCTTGTATTTTCTTACTCTAAATTCAGGCCTGCTAAGAAAGTCCAGATTAAAGACAGCTGCACTGAAGTGCCTCACACAGGAGATGTGCAGCACAAAGCACTTGGCTCCTGCCTCCATCCTCTACCCACATCGATGACCAGCACAGGGCTGCTCTCAAAGAGCCCTTTTTCACACCACAAATACACAAATTTTAAAGCAGCCCAGAGTTTCCCTGAGTGTTTCACAGCAGAAATAAAAACCGTGCTCCCCCTGCCTCAGAGACTTTATTCTGGGAGAAAATGGATCGTGGTTTCCTACAGCATCTGTTCTAATTGTGTTCCCTTTGATCAGAGAAGGAAAGAGGTCCTGTGCAGAGCATGCAAAGATCTGACACTGCTTATGAAAGTGGCTCTGCTTCTCTACAGCTGTGGGATGGATACTGAGTGCTGGTCAGGAAAAGCAGGAAAACCACCAGTTGAGTATCACATTCCAAGGCAGAAATTGCTCGTGATGTGCTTTTTGGAGGAAAAAAGGTACATACACATCTGTGTCTGCACACCTGTGTGCTCAAGGGCCTTGCTCTGAAACCATCAGGAGAGTCAACTGGCTCCAGGCTGGAGTCCTTTGCCTGTGTAACACCTGCAAACTCAGATCCTGGAAGCAAAACCAACCAAAACCCTTAAATATTTTGCAGAATAACTGAAGTTCCCACCACAAACCATCACTGTTCCTGTATCACAGAGAAGAGAAGGTTCTGCACAATTAAAATCCTCCCTTTCAGAACATCACTGACTGCTGCTAAGAGCCACGAGGTATATCTGTTGTTTCCCAACTCTTCTGTCCTCCATGTTTTGCATGGATCAGTTTGGAAGAACACTTTCTGAGAAGCTGGCACGCCTGTCTAGAAGCTCCAGGGTATATTCAGTCCTGCTTCCTTCGTTATTTTAATCTCCAAATTATGCAAATACTGTTGCCTCCCTGCTTACCTGGCAGCCATCAGCCTTTCCCTTTGCTTGGTGTAAAGCTGAGTAAATAAAAACTGTCACATGGCACATTCAACACATGTACACAGCCCTTGTAACACTTGCAAAAGTGAAGCAAAGCCCCACTGCAAACCCTACAAAACCCACTATTTTAAAAAACTTAGTTTCTTTCAATCCAGAATATTCTCTCCCGATTAAAGCAATTATAAGAAATCAAATGTAGGGCTTTACAATGTAACACAAACAGACATAGAACACTGAATTTCATACTTCTCTTTACCCACAAGCAAAAAACTGGTCTTGGATCAGAGCAGATACTAAGTAGTCTGTGTATCTCCTTTCAAAACCACTCATCCTCTTAGTGGAAGGTCTCTGCATCAACCACATCCTCTAAACACATGTATTTATCTGCTAAATTCTCATCTAAAGGGGAAAAAAGACTCTTTCAGATAATAAAGTTACTTCCATCCCTTCTTTTGCTATGTTAGTAAGACTGGCAATGGCAACACTTCTGCAGATGACAACACTGTGCCAAGGACCCAAATCTCCCCAAAACACAGACAGTGTGGGTGTTGTGTACAGTCTGGCCCCTGGCTGAACATACCTCAGCTACAGGAGTGCATTATCTATGCTTCCAGAGCGTGTTTGCCTCTTGTGCCTCATCTAGAAGGAAAGCAGTGGCCACTGTGTGGCTTTCCAAGCACAGAAGTGGCTGACTAGGAAGCAACCTTCAAAAACATGTTCATAAAAATGGGTGTCTGACAGACACTCCCCCTCCTTTCATAACAGCAGCTGAGACAGAGCCCCAGACAAAATAGAAATGCAGAAACATGAGGAACTGAGTTTCAGAACCAAATTTGAGGTGCAGGACCTGTTGAGGGAACACAAGAAGCTCAGCATGGTCTCCCATCTTCTTAGGAAGGGCTCAGGTTCTGAAAGAGAAATCCTCTCACTGTTATCTGTCCCAGTCACACCTGTGACAAAACCTTTTGGCACTCAGCATATGAACACACACCCCCCTTTGTCAGCCCTGAGCAGCCCCACCACCCCAAAACAGCAGCTGGGCAGGACTGACCATGTTTGCTCCACTTGGCATCACTCAGGGGGCATCTGGGGACGTTGCTCCATCACCAGCCCTTGTTACAGCCACATAGTCACTGCCTCCCTACCTCCAAGCAGGAATTAGCTCCTCACGTAACACCTAAGGAGAACAGAGCAGGTACATTGCTAAATGCTCCCAGGGATTTCCTGGGCCATGTGGATGTTGCTACAACACTGAGACAGAGAAACCTTTGGGAAAGGGAAGTTTTCAGCCTGTGCTTTCCCTGCTGACATGAGTTTGTTTAGTTCCTGAACATGAATGAATTACATACTCTGGCTAAATACTACGCTATGTAATACTCACTCTAGTTTGCCCTGCTGCCCACTCTGGTCCCACTCTGAAAGCAGTACTGCCAAAATTAAAGCCCCATTTCAAGCACATTGGGTGAAGAGGACAGACAGGAGATTGTCTTGGATATTTCCAATGCATGTCTCAGAGAGTTTTATGTAAAGCTGAAGCCCATTGTAATATAATTTAAAACATTTCTACTTAAAATCACTGTGCCTGACCTCATCTCTATCACCTGGTATTTTAGGCTCAGACCGGAATGTGACAACCACCAGTCCCCTCAGCAGTTCTCACTGGTGCAAGGACCATATTTGAGCAGCTTTTCCAGGGACAGCTGAGGCCAAGGGACACACATACCTACATTTGCAGTGACCTGGAGAAGGTTAACCTTGAACATGGCTCGTGGATGATCCAGAGGACATTGGCATGGCAATGTCCATCTCAGCCTGCCTGTTCCCACTCTTCTGCACAGCCCTGGAGCTCTGCCCAGGATCCCAAGCTCCATTCCTGTGTTTAACAGCAATCACACCCCCGTATGCTTTTCCTAAAGCAACTGGCTTTAGCTCAGCTGGCTCAGCTCCTATCCTTTGCCTCCCCAGTCCCCTTGGGAAGCAGCATCAAGATCTCATCATTTTAATGGCTAAATATCTCCCAGATTCCCAATAACGTTAATTCCTTGGTATTTATTGCTGTGCTAAATATTAACTGAATGAGCTCTCATTTCACACTGCCAACGGGCTGATGGACAACATCATCCCCACCATAATTTCTCTTCCCACTTGTCAAGGCATCTGAGCACCTTTTGACTCCTCTAAAACGGGCTCATCACTCCTCGAGAATCACCGGACAGGCAGTTCCAGCCCGAGCTGGTCTCTCCCGAGCAGGGACGACTGGAAACGCACACACTCGTCCCTAGGCCCGGCTCCCTGCTCTCCCGAGGTCTGTGTGGAGGATCACACTGGCTGTGCTCTGCCTGCAGCCCCTCGTCTGCCCGGAGCTCATGACCTCGGCCGGGCACCAGCGCTCGCCTTACACGGGGAGTCTTTTCCCAAGTGCGCGACCTCGCTTTCCGCCCGATTAAATTTCATCCCTCGCCCGCTGCTCCAGTCCTCCCGTCCCAACCCTTCCCGGCGCTGCCGAAGGCACAAGGTGAAGCTCTGTAGGATTTTAGCAGCACCCTGCGGCACTTTGACAGGGTTAAAGGCCCGTCCGAGGCCAGCGCTGCCTCTTCCTCCTCTTCGGGCCCATGTCCCCATCCAGCCGTGCCCCTTCTCCCGGCTCCGCATTAAACGCTCCAGACAGGGCCCAGCACCGAGACCTTCCCTATGCCTGGTCCCTCCTCACACAGTTAACCCGGGATTGATTCCCATCCCTTTCCTTCCCTTCCCAGCGGTGCGTGGTGCGGGGCTTCTCCTGCCTGTGTTCAGTGTCCCATCATGGCTCAGTGTCCTCCCCATTNCGGGGCCGGGCCTGCAGCCCCCGCCGGGCGCGCCGGGCAGGGCCGGGGCCTGATCCCGCTGCCAGGGCAGCTCCAGGGAATCACAGAATTATGAAATCATGGAATAGTTCGGGTTGAAGAAGAGACCTTAAAGATAATCCAGTGTCACTTCCTGACATGGGCAGGGACACCTTCCACTATCCCAGGTTGCTCCAAGCCCCGTCCAACCTGGCCTTGGACACTTCCAGGGATGGGGCAGCCACAGCTTCTCTGGGCAACCTGTGTCAGGGCCTCACCATCCTCACAGGGAAGAATTTCTTCCACATGTCTAACCTAAAATTCCCCTTTCAGTTTGAAGCCGTCCCCTCTTGTCGTGTCCCTAAAGGCTCTTGTCCAAAGTCCCTCTCCAGGTCTCTTGGAGCCCCTTCAGACACTGAAAGGGACCGTCAGATCTTTTCAGAGCCGTCTCCTCTCCAGGCTGAACAGTCCTGTCCTACACATCCCCCCTGCCCTACAAGGTGTCCCAGCTCATGCCCCAAACTGCCCCACACGATGCCCTGCTCTGGTGCCATCCCACCCCTCACCTTGTCCTGCCCCGTGCACTGATCTGCCCCATCTTGTCTTGTACCCTGCATGGTGTCCCACCCGTCCCCTGTGCTGCCACACAGAGTCCTGCCCTACACAGTGATATGTCCACGCCATGGCACCTGCTGCTCCAGGACCAGGGAGCCTGGGAAAGCACAGAGGCACCTTTCTGGCTCCAGTGGCCTCAGCTTCAGGCTGCAGACTAATTAAGGAGCAATATTTTAACACAGCCATGGGTGGTTTCAGGCACTGCTCACGTGCCCCTGGATCTCCAACAACACTTGCTCTGAGATTTAGGTCTATTGGGTCCCATCCTGCCCTGGCAGCCGTGCCTGTGGGCTGGGATTGCCTTAGGCTGGAGTACACAGCCTCCACTTCCCTGCCAGGGACAGCAGCATCCCTGACATGGACAATAGTATCCCTGGCAGCCTCCTCTTCTCTCTTCCCTGTGCACAGCAAGTGGCTGAGCTGCAGCTGACAGCAGTGCTGCCTCTCAGGCAGGCTGTCCCCACGTCAAGGCAGGATCCTGTGGGAGACATTGCCACAGCATAAGTTCAAGTTCAGACTCTTGAGTGCGAAATGCTGTAGACAACATCTGAAATATCTGCTGTGCTCACACATTGCAGGGTAACACTGAGTTGTGGTGGTCTTGTGCCCTGCTGTTTTCTACACATGCAGCACAAGGCTGGCCCACAGCAAACCTGGCAGTTCTTCACCCCTTGTGAGACCTGACGAGGACCTAGGCCAGTCCCATTTCACACGTTGTGACCTTGGCTTTGAGAACAAACACAGAGCAAAGGGAAAAAGCAACTGCACTTTGCAGGGGAGAGGAATCACAGAATGTTAGAATGTTAAGGAGTTAGAATGGACCTTAAAGATCATCTAGTCCCATCCCCCTGCCATGGGCGAGGACACCTCCCACTAGACCAGGCTGCTCAAGGCCTTTATCCTACCTGGCTTTGAACACTGCCAGAGTTGGGACATCCATCCTGGGCAACCTGAAGCTGGGACACTTCTCCACTTTGGACATCTTTCACTTGAGTTTAGGGGAGCTCCACAGGCATGGCCATGGTCTGGGCAGATGTGGCTGATGCTGTGGCAGCCCTGTTGGTTCCACAGAAACATCCCCAAGCCCCAGTCTTCTCTTCCACCCTGCTCAGCTTCCCTTCTTTCCACATCCCTGTGCCTGTGGGGACCCAGCAGCACCAATCAAACCTGTGTTCCTCAGGTCACAGACGTGCTGCAGGAGATGCTCACCACCATCTGCTCCCTGAAAACCACTGTTGAGGGCTTCCAGCTGCAGCTCCTGGAGGATAATTTCCAGGATGTGCACACACAGAAATGGGACAGTTACTGGAGAGCTCTTTGCAGAGGGGCTGGGCTCCCTGGTGTGCACAGATGGCAAGGGTGCTTGGGATTACAGGACCTTTGGCAAATCCCTATGGAAAATGCACTGAAGCCTCCCAATGGCTGCCCTGGCTACAGTGACCTGCTTGGGCAAGCAATCAGCCTTGCAAGATTGTTCTGGCAGGGTCCATGTCACCCTCCCAGCCACTGCAGCAGACATCCATCCCTGGGTATCCCAGTATCCAAGTTACCTCCGCTGCTCTCATCACTCCTGAAGTGCCAGGAGGATTTTATACTCTAGATTTTGAAGTCCAGGGAGACCCACAGAGCTGGGGATAGGATGGCACTGGGATGCCAAGGTTTGGCGTCTCTCTCCTCATCTCAGAGGCTGCCCAGGCTCTCCCCTCCTGGAGCAGGGTGGAAGGGCACAGGCACAGGTGGAAGTGCATTGGGAGCTGCACTGGAGCTCTCTGCAGGATGCCCACTGGCAGTGTGCTGCAGGCTCCTGGGTGCCAGGCTCCTTTGCTGGCAATGCCCTGGGATGGATGGGGCTCTTCTCTCTCTTGTCAGAGGCTGTTTAATTTCAGAAACTCTCTGGCTGTGAGCTCAATCCCAAGGCCTTGCAGTTGCTGACCCATGAAGCCCTAGCTAGGCTGGGCTGGCTTGTAGGATGGAGAAGGTGCCCGGCTGCCTGAGGTCTCCAGGGGGTGCTGCCCAAGGGCTTGGGGGCTGTCACCCCACATCCCACCTGCTGTGGACACATGGGGGAATCTCTCAGGATGTCCTCTCTAGCCACTCTCTGGGGCCACGCATAAGCTCACCTCCCAGCCTTGCCCAGGTCCTGCATCCATCCTGTTTCACGCAGAGCTACGTGTCCTCCCCAGGGGCTGGATTTTGGCAGGGAGGTGCTGGGCCAGCTGCAGGGGCAGTGCATGAGCTGCAGGAAGCTGTGGGGTGACACTGAGGACACCTAGGTGAGCACAGCCCCAAACTCAGCTCAGGAGCCACTTGCGCCATGACTGGCACCTGAACCAAGCTCAGTCCAGGCTTGTCCAGACTTGGCACATCCCCATTCCAAGGTGTACCAGTATTTTGTAGCCATGCCATGCTGGTGGAGCAGGGGATGAACAACGGTGAGTGGCTCTAAGGAGGCATAAGGGAGGGCTGGCAGGAAATGTGGAGCCTGCATAGGACAGTGGAGCACCCAGCCATAGACAAGGTGCTCCTGGAGGAGGTCTTGGCTGTCATGAACAAGCACAGGCACAGAGGGTGGTGGCAGGGCTGGGGCTTCCAGGGATGCTGCTGGGGGTATTGTGCTCCACACAAGGCTGTTTGTCCTTCTGAAGGTGCCGCCATGCAAAGACAGGCTTCTTGGGGGCTGGTGACAAACTGCACCAGTGTCTGAGCTGGCCAGGGGGCAGTGAAATGGCATGGGAGGGCTGGGGAGGGGCAGGTGCACCAGGGCTGTGCTGCCTGGCCTTGCGGGACTGGTGGAGTTGGGATCGCACTGCCCTGGCAGCTGCTCATTGCAGTGGGGTAACACCAAAGGCCACAGAGATGCTTCCTCCTCTGCTACCACTCCTACAGCCCCTGAGCTCCTGGGGACATATGGGGCATCCCTGGAGACTCAGCAACCAGAGTCTGACATTTCTGGGCTGTGCCATGTCCCCATGAGCTCTCTCTAACCAGTCAGATGTCCAGACCTGTGGTCTGACCCTGTATTTTCCAATCCTATGGCTCCTGGTGGTCCTGGGACAGTCACAGGCAAGTTTCCCTCTCCAACACCCATGTCTCCGTGTGGCTACACCTGTGTTTCACAAGCAGTTGTCTCCTTCTAAGGCTGGGGACAAACCCCTTTTGTGTCCCCTGAGTGGGCTCTGTGCTGCACAGCCCCTGCCTCACAGACCATCCTCACTCCCAGCAGGACTCCACGCTGCCTTCAATGTGCTCAGGCCACCACAGCTGGGACACAAGGCACACAGTCATGGCTTGCTCCTGACGCCACCAGCTTGGCCCATTCCACCTCAGGGAGGCAGGACTGCAGGTGGCAGCTCCAGCACAACTCCAGGCAGGGAGGCTTACAAGGGCCCTTGCTCCAGCCCTTGCTCCCTGGCTCTGCCAAGGCTGTCCCAAGAGGCAGCCTGGGCGAAACCATCATTCCTACACTGTTTATTTTAGCAACACAAATAGAAGATTCAAATTAATTATTGACTGGTGAGCACAGGGATGCAGGGGAACAGCCTTGCTGGGACAGGGCCTGGCAGGGACAGCAACCTCCAAGGGACCTGGCAAAGAAGGGATAGGTCACAGCAAGACACCAGGACCTGTGAGTGTCACATGGGAAGCCCGAAAGCTCAGCATAGCCCTGCCATCAGCCTCGTGGGGTTCCACAACACAGCTGATGTGGCATGGCCATGGGCAGAGCCAGACTGGCATCCTGAGCCCTGGATGTACCTGGCCAAAAGCAGCTGCTGTCACTGCACAGCTGGAATGGAGTGTTTGGAGCAGCTGGAGATGCAGCCAGCCCCAGCTCAGACACACGGAGCCACTGGGAGAGGGGATCCTGGAACACTCCAGTCCCAGGGCAGCCTTCCCCTGCTGCGAAAGAAGCAAAGACACGGGGTTCAAAGCAGAAGAGCGTGTATTGCAAGCGGCTGCAGCACGTCCAGAGAGACTTCCAGCCGCCGGGAGAAAAGAACAGAGGGGTTAAAAACGATCCCAGTCTCTAGGGTTACACTGTGTCATGCAAAACAGCCCTGGGACAAACCCCATCCCAGGAGGTGGAGGGGAGGGTGTGCTGGCCCAGCTGGGCCACCATGGCTCACCTCCTGCTCCCCATCTGGGGCTGGGCAAGGGGCCAGATGCCTCCCCCTAGAGCCGGGGTCCCCCAGCCCTGCTGACCAGAGAGATCAGTGTATGTGGGGTGGAGGCTGTGGTGGAGCAGGAATAGCTCTTGCTCTCTCCACCCCTGACAAAAAACAAGCCTCGTGGTGTGTCTGCCCCCCACCCAGTGAAGCAGGGCCAAGGGGTGGGGGGAAACACTCAGGCACAACCCACTCATCCTGGTGGGGTGGCCCAGGGGACCCTGAAGAAGGGACCTCCTCTGTAAATGTCACTGGCATGCAAACTCCGGTGTCCCAAGAGAGGAGGGGTGCTCCCTCCCCGAGAGTCTGGCAGCGGCGGGGTCCCAGGCAGAGGCCGGCACCGGTCCCACGCAGCCTCCTGCTGTCTCTGGGGAGCTTCATTCAGCTCGAGAACAAGTAAAAACTACTTCAAACCAAACCCATGCAAGGCAGCTATTTGCTCTTGTGTCTCGGCGGCTGCCAGACGCCCTGGCAGCAGAGTTCCTCTCCTCTTTGGGGAGGGGGGGAGAAAAAAAAAAATATATTTATACGCAGGGGTCCCCACTGCGTTCGCTCTTCGCCGAGCCCTCATCTCTCTGCCTCCATGGTCACATTGGCCTTCTGTTCTGCGGTGGCCTGCTGGGAGACGGCAGCGGGCCAGCCCGCGGGCTGCGCCGGCGCGGCCGGAGTCCACATGCTCTGCTGCTGGCCTGGGGGAGAGGCCGTGGGCCAGGCGGGGTTGAAGGCCCCGTGCTGGGGCAGCGGAGGGGCCGGGGGCGGCGGGGAAGTCGCCATGGAGGCCACGGGGCTACTGCTGTTGAAGCTCTCGGAAGCCTTGAGGCGGGAGAACATGGTGAGGGCGTCGGGGAAGTTGGGCGGCGTGGCCGGCGTGTTGGCGGGAGTGCACATCTGTGGGAAAGGAGACACAGGGTCAGCTGGGGGGGTCTCCATGTTCTGCCTCCCACCAGGGCACAGAGACACCTCTCTCCTCACTGCTGTGGCACAGGGAGCCCCCAGACCCCCACTCTGCATCCCACGATGCTGTTATTTAAGGGTCTGAAGTCTAATGCCATGGTAAGAGCGGGCACAAGGCGCAGGCTCAGCTCCCACCCCACAGGAGCTGGGCATGCTCCGGCACTGCCGGGCACTTGCTCTGCATGCTCCAAATCCCCAATTGTCCCAGAGAGTCAAATAAGGCCATGCCAGCCAGTAAATCCCTAAGACACATCTGCCCAAGCAGATTACAGGCTGCTGAGGCACGAGAGCAGAGGGACCAGGTCTGGGGACAGCTGGAAGAGAGCAGAGGTAGGCAGCACCCACACTGTCCTGTGTTTACACACTTCTAGAAGCACACTCCGGTGAGGCTTCGGGGATTTGCACGCTCCAGCAAGCACACAAGGACTCGTGTGTGCAGCTGCTGCAGGGTGGGAAGCACCATGTATCTGTGTGTGTTTACACAGGTCAGTGCTCCAGGCTCCTTCAGGCTCTCTCTGCTTTGTTAGGGCTGGTCTGGACCACTGGCCATGTCCAAAACATCCTCTATCAGACCATCCCTCATGGAGGTGCAATCCCAACCCCTCTGCAAGGCTCTGAGGGCACTCCCAGACCTGCTGTCCCACTGTGTAGAAGAGGTTATGCCACCAGCTGCTCTCCAGGAAAGCCTCCCTTGGCAGGCAGCTCTGGCAGTGCCCAGTCAGACTTCCTTGCCTGCACTCCTGGAGCTGGGAAGCAGAGAGCTGGACATCAACACCAGCCTGAAGCACCCGCCAGCTGGTGCTGCGCCCTGGGCAAGTGCTGGGGAGCTGGGAAAACACTTACCATCTGATGGTGGTGGCTGTAGGGGATGTTTGTTTCTTGGAAAAAAGCACTGAGAGCAGTCTGAAAGGAAAAAGAAAAAAGGGAAGATGATGTTACCACCAGGACGTAAACTGGGCACCCACCAGAATGCAAACTGAGCACACACCTCACCGCTGCACTCAACTGCAGTGCTTTCAGAGACCCCAAAGATGATCCAAAACATGCCCACAGCCTCTGCCTGCACAGGAGGGTACTGGGCACAGCTGCTCCCTGTCCCCAGGCAGGGACCCACGCCTGCCATCTGCTTGCACCGGTCCCTTCCAACCCAAACCATTCTGAGATTCCATGATAGTGAAGCTGACTCCTGTTCTGTGCCATACTTTAACTGAGTCAGGGCTGCAAAACAATGTTTTGATTCAGCTGCAGATCAAACTTGATGGAAATGTTGGAGAACTGGTTTGGATTCAGATCTGGTTGGAGGGAAAACCTCCACAGAATTCCATTCTTCATCCCACGAAGCCCTCTCCCCAGGGCCTGCACCTCTGCAAGCCAGGCTGTGAGGAGCAGGGCTGGGGCCAGGTGCTGCCACACCACCTGAGACTTTGTTCCCTTCCTGCAAGCTGGTGGTTGGGGTTACCCAAGATGCTGGGGGAAAAAAAAAAAGCCAAAAGCCTGGAAAAACCACAGGGAGGTTGTACCAAGCCCTGCCCAACTGCAGCAGCCACAGTCCCACCACCACACACACTCCTCATCCCAGTGCCCATATGCTCCTGTGTCATTCCCAGGGCCAGAATGAATGACAGTGAGTCAGTTCAGCTCATTGATCCAATAAAAAACTAATTCTGCCCAAACACCCAGGCTGGCAGGCCCTGGGAAGGTGAAGGGTTTTATGGTTTCCTGGCTAAACAGCAGAAAACTATTGGCACAACCAGGTGGCAGCCAGAGCAAGATCTGCAAACAATGATCCAGACCTGGGTAGGGGAAGCAATTCCTGCTGCACAGTCTGGCAGCTCCCAAACCTTGGGGGGAGCGTGCAATAGCTGGGCTGGTGAGGCTCTTCCCTGCAATAGCTGCATTTAATAACACAGGAACCAAACTCTACACCCAGCCAGGCTGGGAACTCAGAGCCCTCAGCACCCACAGGCAGGACCTGCTGGATTTCAGCGATGCCATAGAGCAGGAATAGGGTCTGTGGCCACAGAGAACAGCTCTGAACAGGCCAACACATGTCTATGAATCAAGGAAATGTCCGACAGAGACACTTCTGAGTCAGTGACACCCCCATCACTGTGCTACCCTTCGTCCTGGGTGAGGTCTGATGTCAACACCCACGGGCCCTATCGCTCCAACAGATCCTGATAAGAAAGGGGGGGAACAGCAAACGGGAAGCACAGGCAGAGGTGTGGGCGCAGCCAGATACCATAAGCTGATTAAATCTGCTCTGTGCTCCTGTTTTCCAAGTGGCCTCGTATCTTGGACTGTGCAACTGGCAGACAGGGGCAGAGCGGGTCCCTGCTGTCCCCCTGAGCTGCCCACGGATCCCTGCCAGCGCTGGGATGACAGTTGTGACCGGGCAGAGGAAAGTCTCCACCAGTGCAGGCCCCTCTGCCTAAAACAGTGTCTCCTCCCCTCCATCTGCTCCTTTCCAAGCATGGCAGAAACAACCCCTCTGCCCGGCACAATGCCCACCTCCCAGTGCCCCCAAGACCTGCAGCAGCCCCAGTCCAGGCAGGCGGGGGGCCCCGCTGCCATCCCCTCCATGGCATGGGGTGCCAGGGACACATGTGTAACCAAAGCTGCCGGTGCCACCCGGTCCCCAGCCAGTGTCACAACTGCTGTGGTGACTGGTGCAACAGCAAAGCCAATTAAGGCTCCTCTGCTTGAGGAGCCTGAGCCCAGCTCAGCCCGCTACCTGTGTCACCCAGGTGTGAGTGGGAGCAGGCCATGCTCAGAAGGTGACCAGGCCACTGTTTGCCCCCTCAGGATGCAAAACCAGGAGCTTCACAGGAGGTGGGTCACACAGGGACCCTGCCAGAGTGCCAAGAGTGGTGAACCAGTCAGAGACAGGGTAGTTGAAGGTGTGAGCTGCCAGCACAGGGGACCCAGCAGCAGGGTGTGCTAGAGCAGCTCTGGGAGCACCCTGTCCTTGAGCCTTGAACAAAGGAAGGGGCTTAATAAGACCTAAATACATAAGAGGAAGTGGAAATCCAACCATGGGCACAGCGAGCAGAGCCAGACACCTGCTCCTCCTCTTGTTCCCCACACACAACCTTGCAACACTGAACAGAGACACACAGCACCAGGAAAGGGAAGGAATGGGTAGTTTTTTAAAAGCAGCTTTTTTCTTATCCTTCCCAAGCAGCCCCAGGGGCAATGAGCACATAACAAAGCTGAATAATACCTAACAAACACAATGAGCACATAACAAAGCTGAATTTCTACCTCAGAAGGAGCCTGATCCACTGCTCAGTCCCGTGTGGGGCTCTGCAAACTCTGTCTGCCTGCTGGGTTCCAGCCATGGAGGAGGTACCTGCTGCTCTCCCTGGCTTCTCCCAAAAAGCCAGCACCTGTGGCCCTGGAGGGGCTAAAGATACTCCAAGCTGCTTTCTTCAGCCTGTAAACCTCCCCCTGTGACCAGCCATGGCACTGCTCCAGCTGCTGCAGGGCTGGGCTGGCACCACCATTCTGGCTGGCACCCATGGCAGCCCTCCCTGGAAGCACAGGAGGGCTCAGGGAGCTGGAAGAACTGCAAACTACACCAGGCACAACAGGAGAAAGCCTGCCCAGGTCTCCAGGAAACAGGAGTGGAGTCATGGTGAGTGGGAGAGGTGATCCACACATTGCACGTTCCCCAGGGATGGAGGGGATGCAAAACAAACAGCTTCCTGGTCAAGCCCCTGAGTTTGGTACAGGATGCAATCAGCTCACCCCACACAGAAGGTGGCTGTATCCCACATGTTTTTCTGATCTCCTACCCTGCTTGCTGTCCTGGATCATGCTCCTTTCCCCAGACAAACTTCATGTCTGCCAGGACACCACACACAGCAAACCCTCTCTGCAGCCCCCACTGCATCCTCCCCCACACACAACAGGCCCAGAGCAGCTCCAAAGCAGCATAAGCCCAGGAAAGCAGTCCCAAAACACCAGCATCCCAGAGCTGTCCATGTTTCACAGTGGCCTCCCTCTCCCTCCACAGGCAGCAAGCAGGGCACATGTCCACGTAGGGAAAGTCCTGGCCAGGGCAGATGGATGCCAGGAGTGCCCTGGCCAGGACAGTGGCACAGATCTGGAAGAACCCAACTCCTGCTGTTTTGTCACTGGGCCACTTAGCTCACCTCAGCCCCCTGTGCAGAACACCTTTTCCCATGGTGGTCTTACGGGCAGGAGCAACACCCTCAGGTACAAGTGGGCTGATCCAATTCACAACGTGCCTCTGAAGCAGCACTTTGACACTTAGGAGACTATTAATTTACACTACTGAACTTGCCTAAACTCCACCAATTTATACCCACTGCAGAGACAGACCACCTAGCAAACAGGAGCTACATTAGAGTAACAAAAGCCTCGGAGTACCCCAGGCAAGAGGTGAGAGCAGGCAGGAGTGGTCGGGAGGTGATCGCTCCCAGAAGGAGCCGTGTCCAGCGGCCATTTTGCAAAGGGAATTATCTGACCGTTGCACCAAAAGTGAGTGGGAACATGGTAACGGCTCGTCGTCGCGTTTGTTTACAGCCCGGCTTCCTCTGAGTCATGTGAGTGCCAAGCCGGCAGGAGACGGCTGTTTGTACTTGTGCAACTCGCCAAACGGTGGCAAAGTTCTGCAAAAAAAGCCTTTTGATAGGAAAGTTAAACTTTTGTCATCCCTTCCCAGCTCTTTTGCGACACGCACGGAGGTGGTGGAAGCGGATCCTGCCTGTCCCAGAGGGCCACAGTCAGACTGTGTTAGTAAACAAACCCCAGAGCACGTTACACATGCAACACATCCCACGCCACGGTGCTCCCGTCAGTGGGACACGGCGTTCACCGGGCGGGGTGGAGGGGAACAGGGCTCAGCCTTCCGAACATCCCTGCGAACCCACCCGCGCGCCCTGGCCACGCACGGCTTGGCTTGGAAAGCTTCCTGGCCTGACCGAGCATCTGGGAATCCTGTGCCTGCACAGCCTTCGTGCTCGATCCATCCGGCAGCCGTTCCCTTACGGAACAACCCCCGAACACCGTCCAGGAGCCCTGCACCCATCCGGGTGGGAGGAGAGGTGCTCCAGGCCACAGGGATGGTACAAACGGAGCCTCCAGCTCCCCGGCCTGACTCAGACCTCCTCCCGCATCACAGCACAGACACTTCAATTACCGAGGTGCCATTAGCGTCAAATCCATCAGCTCCAGCCTAGGGAGCTGCTGGGGCTGCGGAAGGAAGAATCCTATTTAGAAACCAATTTGCTGGCGACAGGCACTGCACTGCTCTTTGCTCCCTGCACTTCAGCTCCGGGGATGTCCGGGGGCGCAGAGCACCCCGAGAGGCACCGGGGAACTCCCACCGCGCCCCCCGCCCCACGTTAACCCCTGTCAATGTCACGGAGTATCCCGCCCGCGAGCGAGAGGAAAAGGCGTCTGGAGCCAGGAAGGCTTTGACCTACAAAGTCTCCTCTCCCACGGCTGCCCGAGGACTCAAACTCTCCGGGGCAGGGCCGTGGGAAAGGCTGCGCTGGGCTTTTCCAGCCCACGGCCACTCGGGAGGGCTGGGGCGGGGGGGCAAACGGGACACAGGAAGAGGGCTCGGAGCCCCCGGCACGCCCGCCGTTCCGTGCGGGGCCCCGGTGGGCTGCGGGACCCCCTCTCCGCACCCCTCGCGCAACGTGGCTC
>WEIV01014910.1:2532-52706 GCA_013390005.1 Calyptomena viridis | reverse complement strand
GGGGAAGGGGCTGCGGGAGTGCCCGTCACCGGCCGGGGAAGGGGCTCGGGCTCTGGCTCTCCCCGCGGCCCGGCTGCGGGCCCTCCCTGACGGGGAGGCCGTGGCTGGATCTCCTCGGGCTGAGGCGATGGAACGGGGCCGTGTGTGCCCTGTGCGGCCCCAGTGTGAGGGTGAGGGAGGGCCCTGAGTCCGGGGCTCAGCAGGGCCCGGCTCTCTGTCCCTGCCCACACGGAGCAGTCCTGGGGTCCCGCGGGGTCCTGGGGGTGCACAAGGCTTCGCTCCCCACGCTGGGAATGTGGCTGCAGCAAGTTGTTGGTCAGTGGCGAGAGCAGCGTCTGCTGCTGGTAAAGGGGAAGCGACGGCAGAGTTCTGTGGGGACACGGAACAAAATTGGGTCTGGTGGAATATAGGATAGCAAAATTCTCGCATGACAACCCTCTTTAACTCCTTAAAATGGCAGTGGTTCTCACCCGGGAGCCGTTGGGCTGACACAGCCGAGTGGGTGTCTGTTTTCCAAAGGCAATTGTTCTAAAAGCCTGGAGAATTGTCAGTGCCACTTGTGTGCAGGTGGGATGAGCCGGTGACTCACCTTGTCTCGAGCTGACTGTTGAGATTGGCCAGGTTTAACTGGTGCAAAGAATTTTATTTGGTCTCCTCACAAAACAAGTCATTAAGGAAATTCAGGTGCTTTTTTCCCCCTACAGTATTCATTTACTCACAGACTTTTCAAGTTTCTGTTCCAGGCAGGCTGAAGAATTTGCAGAGCAGCAGTTTGGGTTCTCTCAGTCTGAGATACAAAGGCTTTTCATTGAGGGAATCAGGTTCTGCATGGCTGTGACACCCTCAGGGCTGTGTGATGGAGCAAGCCAGGACCCCTGTTTGGTTTGGAGGAGATGCAGGATCATCTCAAACAGAGTCCTGCCATCATTACACCTTGTCTTGCTGCAGGTTGGCCTTCAGCAGGGACTGTGGTGTGACTGAAGATGGAAACCTCTCCAGAAAAATCCTACAGCTGTGTTGGCTCTTAGAAAATATAACCTGCTCTTTTAAGGGATTTGGAACTGGTTTCTAGGAAGGGCTGCTGGTAAAGACAAATGCCACTGCTTGTCTGCACAAGGATCTACATGTGACAGGATTTCAGATATGGAGTGAATTAATTATAGCCACCATATGCAATGGACATTAAACTGCTTCTCTCAAATCATCATCCTGTTGATTCTGTGCTGTTGTAGTTACCTGGACTAGAAGTTAAGTTGGGTGTCAAGATAAAACCCAACCTCAGGTGTGTGATGGGGTTGTATTCCTGTGCATCTTGGAAGGGATCTGTTGACTATAATGCTGCCACAGAGTGTTCCATGTGTGAGACCTCCCTTGTAAAATTGAGCAGCCAATACTTTCAAGCATCTGATTAAATAAAAATATTGGTATTTCCTTCAAAGGCTCTGGATACAATTAGAGGCTTGTTAATTAATTCTCTATGGCACCTGCTCATGCTGTCTCTGAAGGCTGGTGTTAGGCCAGGGCTTTCTCTTCCTCTTCTTCAGCTTTATCTAACAAGGATCCTCTTGACTTCAGGGAGGGGAAAGAGCTGTTCAAACTCAGGATCGTTTTAGGCAGAAGAAGAGGTCATGAACACTTCTGAGGTGGAGATTCAAAGCCCAGAACAGCTGAGGCCTTTAGGATGGCAACTCCCCTCCCTCCTTCAGCTGGGATGTGTTCAGAAGGACACTGTCCCTTCTGGTCCTGGGTGTGTTTGTCTTGGAGCTGGAAGGGTTGGCTGTGGCTGGTACAAAACCTGACAGGGAAGACAACTAGAAGTGAGTCTGTACAGTTTGATTTCGGGAAGCAAGCTGGAAGTAGTACAAAGTGTTCTTAGGCTGAATGGTTGCTAATTGTTTCCAGCTCGACACTGTGAGCCCTGACTGGAAGAAGCCAGTTTTCCATTGGCTGTGTTGGATGTGTGAGTGTGTGTGCTGGAGTTTGAGCCTGACACGCATTCCTGGCCTCTAGGTTACCCCTGGGAAGCTGGAAGGTGTGGTGAGAGAGCATTCCCTGAGGTCACCCCCCCTCTGGAGCCCTGTGCAGCACCAAGGGTTGTCCATAGCCTTTTCCATTCTGTGCCTCTGAGTCTCTGGTTTAAGCAGATCTTGACTTAGTGTGTCTGATCATCTGCCATCCTTCGTTGGGTGCCCTCACAGGAAGGACATGTTGCGCAAGGAAATAAACCCTGAATACAGGTATTCCAACTGTAATTCCAGCAGCATGCCAACCTCCCTGTGGAAGGGAGCACAGTGACTGCACCAGGTCATTCTGAGTGACAGCACCTTGTTGAGTCACAGCTGGTTGCAAAGGCAGAGGTGAATATTCACTTCTGTTTAATTGACTTTTGATGTGGTTGTTGCTGGGTCAGTCTCTTGCTCTGGGGAAGATCAAGCAGGTTGATGTGAAATCCATCTTGGTCCATGTGAGGCATCCCCGGGTCATTTAACTGCTTTGTTGCAACTTGTATACAGTTTTATAGTCAAAAATCCTCTAAAAATGCCCTGCTTACTTCTGCAAGGCTCTGGGTGTGGATCACCTATATTTTCCCTCTTTCAGCTGGATGACTGAGGCTGCTGTGTCCCTTCTCTGACCCCTCTTTGGTGGTACCTTTTAACTAAAATATTTTTCTGTATGGAACCCGTACTGACATTGCAGCCTCCTGACCAGTTCAAAGGAGGGCCCTGTTTGTACTGAGGAGTAAGTAAGGGCTAAAAATGGGTAATTTTTTGCTTGTTTAGCAAGGAAGAGTCATGATCTCTGTGGTGCCTCTGTGTAAAAAAAAGCAGTAAAAGGATCTGTGTTCATGCCTGTGGTCTCACATGCCCCTGTTGCTTTAGACAGTGAGCAATGCACCAGTGCTCCTGCAGCTCCACTCCTGTTCCACTGGGCTCCTCTGTAGTGTGGAGCAGGGCAAGGAGCATGAGCCTTTGGAATGGCTCTTCTCCTCTGAAGCAGGCTCTTGGAAGAGAATTGCCTGGAGTGTTTTGGAAGGAAAAAGGAGATTACTCCTCTCTGAAGCTGAACTGCTGTGTTGTTTGGGAATGAGGCTTTAATTGAAGAAAGAGCAGTTTTAGGTGGAAGAGTACCCAGAGTCATCCAGTCCATCACCTTGTTCCTGGCTCATAAGCTGTGACAGTGTCACGACAGAAACACATCCCTGTGTTTCACACAGAGCTGTTGTTCCTCACCCTCTGCCCAAAACAAGCAGAGTGGTTTTCTTCATTACTCCTGCTGTGGTTCTGGAGTTGGTGGCAGCCACCACCACCTGCCCCTGCTGGGACATTCCCTTCCTGCCTTCTCCCCAGTGCCTCGTGAGCACCACACTGGAGTGGCTTTGGGCCAAAACCAGTTGGTTTTGCTACGTGTTTGTTCCTGCATGATATTTATCCCAGCTCAGAACCATGTTCCTGTTTGCTGTGTGGTGGCTTTTGGTGCCCAGCAGGGATGAGTGATGAGGAAGGTGGGATGGCCTCATCCAGTTACGGTGCTGGCTCAGGCTGTGCCTGGGACTGTGCTGTCAGTCTGTCTCTCAACGTGTCGTGGTGGAGAGTGTCTGCCTGAGTAATTGAAAGGAGCTCAGTTTCTATCACTTCACTGTTAGTTGTGTTAATGGTGAGAAGCTGAAATGGACATTAATTGCTTTCTCTTAATGAATGTTGTACGACACAGCCCGTGTTCTGATGAGGTTACAGTTGTGCTGCCTGTGCTCCTGGCTTTTGTAGGATGTTGAGTTACTCATCCATATGTTGGGGTTGCATGGGCATGGGATTAGGATGCTGGGTTAGGGAGAGGTAATTAAGACTGGAGCTGTCTGGTGCTTAATGCCGGTGTCTTTATGATGATAAAACCCCACCACTATGTCGTATTAATTATTAAGTATTTTGGTGTGGTTCGATGAACACCAAGGGAGAGCCTTAGGTTCCAGTGTGGTTTTGCATGGGATAAACTAATGAGTCAGATCTGGCCATTCTGGTTTTCCAAGTGCTGTTTTTCCTGCCACTGTGAAGTTTTCCACCATAATTTTTCTTAAAACCACTGTTTGGACCAGATTAGTGTCACCCATTCATGTTCTCTTTTATCCGATGCTCCCCTGTGTTCTGTGCTGATTTACTCTGAGGAACTAAAGCCACAGTTTTTCTTTGCTCTTGCTTTTTTATCCTATTCCATCCTTGTTTGTTTATGTGTGATTCTTTCCTGGTAAGTGTGTTGCTGCATTTTCCTGGAGGATTTCTGTATGTAGCAATTCTGTGGAGGGTTAATCCAAGGATTTTTTGCTTTTCTTTTTTTCCTACCAAAGAAGATGGCACTTAGTATCCCCCCTGTGCCCGTAGCTGCAGAGGTCTGTGTAAAACTGGCCTTGCAATACCTGCCTAAGGTAGGTCAAGGTGGTTTTATAAGCTGGGGGGACATGTGGGAACAGGGTTCAAGAGGTGTAGTAGCCTGGTTAAAATCCTAAAGCTGTGTTTGTAATGGATTTGGAAATGGAACCTATGATTCTAATGCATAGAAAATATCTACAAGCCTTTTAGAGACCCTAAAAAACCTAAACGTGTGGATGTCACAGTGGCTGGAAAAGAGGATGCCTCCTATTTTCCATCTTGAAGTTTCCTTGTCTTTTTAGTTCTGGGTATGATATTTACAGAAATGCTTTCTTGAAGTGTTTTGTCTCCAATTTGGTCGAACTCCGAGTTGCTTGTGGCAGTGGTTGAGAGGATTAATGCACAACTTTGGTTATGCATTAATAATTGGTTATAACTTGAGAGCTCTGAACTTGATGTGTCGTTCTAGCAACTGGTTTCTGAAAGCTTGCAATAGAATATCTTTTTTTAGCTGCTGAAAACTGTGTTATACATTTGTGGAGACAGTTTGCTGCCATTCTTGTTTGTTGGTTTGGCTGTTGAGACCTCGAGTGCGTGGCAGTTTTTGTATGTGCAGCAGCACTGGCAGAGCCTGGGGGTGGTTCTGCTCACCAGGAGCTCCTCAGAGTGATTTCCCCTGTGCTCTTTGTGACTGGCACTGGCTGCATTTCTTGTTTGCTTGTGAGGAAAGTGCCTTTGGGGAAAAAACCTTCCTTCACGTTATAGAAGATGACAGAGGATGAAAAGAGGTTCAGTCTGAATGTGGAACTGCAGTTGTGGTTTCCAGTTGCTGTGTTGCAGGGTGTGTTTATGAGAAACCCTAAAAATTTGTTAGAGATCCCAAAAGTACCTGCTAGTGGAACAATGAGAATGTGGCAGGTGCCTTGAACGTGCTGGTTCTGTGTCTGGGTGTTCCAGTTATACAAGATACAGCTTTTCATCCCAAGGTGCTGGAGAGGCTGCCTGGAGAAGCTCTCAAAGTGTGTCCTGGGCTGATCCCACAGTGTGGGCAGAAGGTGAGGGGGGGATTCTGCCCCCTTAGGTGAGACCCCCCCTGCAGAGCTGCCTCCAGCTCTGGTGTTCTCAGCACAGGAAGGACATGGAGCTGCTGGAGAGAGCCCAGAGGAGGCACCAGGATGATCAGAGGGATGGAGCATCTCTGCTGTGAGGAAATGCTGAGAAAATTGGGATTGTTCAGCCTGGAGAAGAGAAGTTTCGGGGTGACTAATTGTGGCCTTGCAGTACCCGAAGGAGCTACAGAAAAGATGGAGGGGGACTTTTTACAAGAGCCTGGAGTGACATGACAAGGGAGAATGGCTTCAGACTGACAGAGAGTAGGTTTAGATTGGATATTAGGAAAAAATTCTTCCCTGGGAGAGTGGTGAGGCCCTGGCACAGGTTGCCCAGAGAAGGGTTGCCCCATCCTTGGAAGCGTTCAAGGCCAGTCTGGATGGAGCTCTGAGCAACCTGGGATAGTGGAAGGTGTCCCTGCCCATGGCAGGGGGTGGAACAAGATGATATTTAAGATCCAACCCAGGCCGTTCTATGATTGTGTCTCATTCACTGGGTACAAGGGAGTTCTGTGACTCTGATCCCAGATAACCAGCTGCTGTGGTACTGAGACATCCTGCACAAGCATTGTCTTCTCAGTTAATCAAATAAAATGTTCCAAAACATAATCCAACTTGACCCACATAAAATGTGAAATCTGTTCCTAACCCCTCATGTTCCTCATACTTTTCTGAACCTTAGTGTGATCATAAACCACCACAGTGTATCTCAGGTAGAGAGCCTTTGTCAGGCTGCCTGTGCTTGGAGATTATATGCAGATTAGCCTTTTAAGTTGTTGCTTCTGGGAGGGGTGGGAAAAGGCTCCCTGTTATTTGGAGCACCTACATTTGTGTTCAGGAAATGACTGGATGTGGCACTCAGTGCTCTGGTCTGGGTGACAAGGGGGTCATCGGTCAAAGGTTGGATTTGATGATCTTGGAGGTCTTTTCCAACCCTAATGTTTCTGTGGTTTTGTTATTCTGGTTCTGTAGGACAGATTCTAAGTAGATTCTGGACCTGTGCTGAAAGTGATTGTTTCTGTGCTACAGACATCTGGGTTCTTGTAAGCTGAGCTCAGCAAAGCTGAGCGCTACTGTCGTCATTAAGGCCCTGCCATCTGTGCAGAGTAAGAACAGCCTTTCTTGAAGCATAAAGGAAAAAAGCTTTAATGGAAAAAATGGAGCCATTCATGAAAACCCTCCCATTTCAGAGTAAATCGCGCTCGCTCCTACCTAGAGGGGACTGCAAATCCCCCCAGAGTGCCTCCATAGCCACTCAGATGATTAGTTACTGCTTCTGGAATGACTTATTTTAACACAAATTTATGCTGTCTAGGCACTGCACGCAGAGAAGCAAATGTACTCTCATCCCCCACTCTGAAACTGAAGGGATAATGGCTTGGATGGAGCCTTTTGTTTTAGTTCTCTCCTGACACTTATTTCTGTAACTCTGTAGTTCATGCTTGAGAGTGTTTTCCTGAAGTCTTTGTAGGAGGAAACTACAGTTGTGGTGCTCTTTTTGGTTGACTTTGGAGTTAATCCAGTGCTCCAGAATCCCAGTGACCTTGCACACACTTCATCTCCTGAAATTTGCAGTGTAGCACATCACGTTAAAGATGAATGAAACAAATTTGTGCTGAAACTTTCAGAGCTGAAGTGCCCTTTAGTCGGTCCCTGTTTATCTCTTCCAGACATCCCTGTTTCTGCATTTAGAGCTGCCAGTCTTATTAATTAAATTCAGCATCAAGGTGTGTGGGCTGTAGCAATCACAGTAGAGGTTTTGTGTGGTTCTTGCCTGGGATATGGGGATAAAAGATGGGAGAGAAGGCAAACTTTGCCCAACAGGAGCCCATCTGGCTGTGCCAGACTTTGCTGTGGGAAGAAGCCTTATCCTCTGAGCAGGTCAGTGGTGTTTGTGGGACTGGGCTTTACACTGGAAGGTGGAGAAAACGGGAACAATTCATCAGAATGGAGCAGTATTGGAAAGATCTGATTCTCAATGCTCCTTGTCCTGTCTTTGGAAAACAAGTCGAAATGGAGTTATCATCACTGTAATGATTTATTCCAGGTTTTTTGTTTGTTCTGCTTATTCCACTGCTCCTGCTGTTGGCAGTGACCCTCAGTACTACAAGGAAGGATTAGCAAATATTTTCTGTCTTGTGCTCTCTTTTACTTGTGAATTAAAGCCTGCATACTTCTCTGGGAAGCACTCAGAGGTTGGTGTTTTTGGTTTTGGTGTGTGGGGTTTTTATTATTGTCTTGTATTTTTTTCTAGGAAACTACTTTGCAAGTCACTTCTTTATGGGAGGTGAGAAGTTTGACACCCCTCACCCCGAGGGCTACCTTTTTGGTGAGAACATGGATCTAAACTTCCTTGGGAATAGACCTGTTCAGGCAAGTTCCTGTGTTCTATTTTACTCTTTTATTTCCAGCCTGTTTTGGAAAATCATGTGTAGGGCTTGTAGAGGAGGATGGCACAGACCTCAGAGGTCTTTGCTACTTGGGGAGTGTCGTTCCAGTCTGTTTAGATGCAAGCAGAGTTTTCCTAAGAAGCTGAATTAACCTTTGAGGCTTATTTGTACTTAGGACAGAAGGAATTAATATGGGAGAAGGAGAACAGGGGACAGAAAATTTGGGACTAATTCTGCCTGCCTGCCTGAGCAAGTGTAAAACATGATTTAGAGAAGGCTGGGAAGCAGATCCACTCCCAGAACCTGCACTTCCCAACACTCCTGGGCATGTTGGATGGCTTCCAGCCAGTGTTCAGCACGTGCTGTTCTCTGTGTAAATGAGTGGCCTGACTTGGTACAGGGCAGTGTTAAGAAAAATCTTGATATTTGGCAGGTTTTAGTTTGCTTTGTAACTGAGATGGGCTGCTCAGAAAGTCCTTCCTTCTCTCCTTTAGTTTTCCCAGCTGGAACACAGAGGTGTTTCTGTGCCCACAGGTGTCTATGAGACTGTGAAAAGCTACTTGCTTGAGTGCTTGTTCTTGAACAGGGAATAGCATTGTTGTGAGGGACAGATAGGAATTTTATGCAAGTGTTATGTTTTGGATTTCTCTTGCATCTCAGAACGGCCTAAAAAGAGCCAAAAGGTAACAGAGTAGGGGCCATCTGGAGGTATTTCCAGAGTGCTGGAAAGGGAAGAGCTGCTTGCTTTGCCAGATGTTTTCCTAGTTGTTTCTGCAGCTTCAAAACATGAAAATGAGAAATTGAAGTTGTGGTTCTTGTCAGAAAAGCTGTGACTGTCGTTTAATTCATGTTTATAGTGCTCAGAGGCAGTTTGGGATCACCCCAGTTTTACAGGTGACTCAGTGTTTGAACTGGGACAGTGACAAGAACATTCTGCTCTCTGAGTTCCCCTCAGGCTGTGCCATTGGTGTCCTCAGCACCACAGTCAGTTAACAGGACTCTGCAGGGCAGGACAAGGAAGAATCTGGAAGGTCCTTGTTCAAGCAGAAAGTGCAGTTGGGCAACGGAATTAGGAAGGAGGGACTTGAGCTGGAAATTCTTCTGAAAGTGTCAGTGGTGTGCAGGCCTGGGGGTGCTCACACATCCTCTGTGCCATGTCTTCACTGCCTGTGGCTGCAGGGACTGACCTTGCAGGGTTAAATTACCTGCATGTCTCAGCCTGGGTTTCCTTGCCGACATCCCAGCATGGAATTTCATCATTTTTTCCAGAGGGGAGTGTGCGAGATGCCACGTGGGATGTTTGCCAAGTAGGTTTAAGAGAAAGAGAGTCTGTTGTGGAATATAGTTTGCCTATGTAAAGTTAAAGCCCTTTGGCAGCTCTGATTAATCTTCAAGGAAAAAAACCACTTGAACACAGAGCAGCAAAACTGTTTTCTGGATGTGGGCCCAGTTCTTGCTTTGGAGGAACTGAGGCCTTACCTCCTCATTTCTAAGGAAATGTGTCGGTGGTCCCTGGGCCCCAGCAGGCAGGCCTGGAGCTGTACAGGTTGTGATCACCACACCAAGCAGTTCCTTTTGCATTTCTCACCAGAGATTCTGTGCCCAGAAGGGAGAACTACAGTCTGAAACATTATTGTCCCTATTTAAAGGACAATTGCGAGAGAAGGTTTCTTGACTGTAGAATAGAATGAGGCCCCCTATCCCTGTCTCTTTTCTTTTCCAGAACATTTGCCCCATTGTTTCAGAAGAAAAAGAATTTCCCCCAGTAATCCAGGGCTTCTCCATGCTGATTAGCAGTCAGATCACTGTTTGCATGCTGTAACACACATGAAAGAGCTGCATTTCTTCTGCTCAAGCTGCAGGTGGTTTCTTTAATGGAAATAAAAGCTTGTGAGAGCAATGCTTTCCTAACTGAGAATTCAGGGTGCAGAACAAGAGCTTGTGAAAATGCCCTTTTTTAAAGTGTGTACTCCCAATTGCTGGGCCAGGGCAGGATTTTCATCCCAAAACATGCTTGATTTATCTGTAAATAGAATTTGCTGTCGCTGTTCCTTGTGGCTGCTGTACCGAGTCCCCTAAAAGCTAGATGCTTCTTGATTTGTGTGAATTGCTTGCCAGACAACATGCTGCTACCTTTTATAGTGTAATAACAGGAGAATTATTTCCCTTTTTGTTCCAGTTTCCCTATGTAACTCCAGCTCCACATGAGCCAGTGAAGACTCTGAGAAGTTTGGTGAATATTCGCAAGGATTCTCTCCGACTTGTGAGGTACCTTCATTTCCTGAACCTTTCATTTTATTCAACCCAAAGCCAAACTGTATTGATGAAGTTTTGGAGAGTAGCTGATTTCCAGATCCTTGTTGCTACCTACCTATGTCCAGAGGCTTCTGCATTCCCTTGTGATTGGAACTTTCAAGTGGTTTATATTCTCCTTATCCAAACAATCCGTGTTTCCAAACAGGGATGTGTCTGTCTCTACAGGACAGACTAGAGTGGTAAACAAAGCCATGAAATCCTTAGCATGAACGGAAGATATTAGTCAGGTCAATAAACCCTACAGACAGATTCCTTCCTGCATTCCTGTGCAAGGAGAAGCCAGAAAGGAGCTGATTCTGGTGCGAGTCACAGGGCAGGATGATTGATTGGTCTAGAGTGAAACTTCCTCAGGTTTCTCCTGCTGCTGACATAAAATTTGGTCCTAGTGTTGTTTAGATGGCTTGTGTCCCATGCACAGAGGAAGGAGATCTGGATAATCATGGAGATCTGTTGCCTTTCACTGCTCCACACTGAGATCTAACACAGCATAGCTGGATTAAATGCTGGCTCACACTGGGATCTGCAGCTGCCCCCTTTCCAACAGATGGCTGAGGTACAGGGCCCAGCATACAGTGCTTTGTTTGGGTCTGAGCACTGGGCAGATGTCCAGGCAGAGCATTTCCCAGTGATCCTGGAGTTGCTCTGGATTGTGTTTCAGGCACAAGGCTGGAGCACTGGCAGGGCTCCAGCTGCAGCTCCCAGCCAAGGTGGCTCTGAGAGCGTGGATGGAACGTGAGCAGTTTGAGTCATAACCACACAAAACCTTCAGCTTGTTTTTGTGTGAAAAATGAAGGGTGTTTTTGTTTGTTTATTTTAAATGAGCAAAACCTGGGGTTTCAAAGCTGATTGAACAGGAAAAGAGGGAAGAACTTCCAAAAAAGTAGCCATTGGTAAAACTGCTCTGAATACTGTCTGGCTTTTCAGTTAAAAGGTGAAGTACTTCTCTAGGAAAAAGTCTTGCTTTCCTCACATACTTCCAGTGGAAAGAGTATTTGGTTCTCCTTTCAGGCATCCACATAAGCAGTGTAACATCTCTTGAGATGCCAAATGGGAAGGGAAGCAGCTTTTTCCCTGGGAGAGGCCTTGCTGTGGATGGACAAGTTGGTGTGGTTTGGTAGTTATAGTTCTGTCCTTTTGATTTCTGTGGTCACACCTTCCGTTTCCCTAAGCAGAGTTGTGGTTCTGGAGTATTTGGAATGTAGTGAACATGCACCTTGACAGTGTCCAGGTTTGCATCCATCTAATTCCTGGTACTGTCAGTTCTTTTCCTGCCTCCTGAGCTCTCACAGGCTCTTGTGCTGCTGCTGCTGCACTGTCAGTGCTGACGACAACATTGCTGTCATGATTCTGTTTAATTTTGCACTGATACAGACCCAAAATGAGATTTTAATTGCCAGTCCCCAAGGGTACATTCTGTCTCGTGCTTTTCTCCTGTTCTGGACCAGAGACTTTGCCTTCCTCCCTCTGTGCACGTAAGGACACTCTGTGCCCTCTCCAGCTTGGCTTATTTTCAACCAGTGGTTGAGGTTTGCACATTCTTTCCAGAACTAGTTAATTTACCACATCCTCCACCAAATAAAATGATACCAAGCTGAGTGTCCAGGTGTAAAGTAGGTTCTGATGGTAAAGTCCTCACGAGCTTTTTTGGGTTTTGGATAATCTCAGAATGGTTTGGGTTGAGAGGGACCTTAAAGCTCAGCTCATTCCACCCTCCTGCCATGGGCAGGGACACCTTCTACTATCCCAGGTTGCTCCAAGCCCCGTCCAACTTGGCCTTGGACACTTCCAGGGATGGGACAGCCACAGCTGCTCTGGGCAACCTGTGCCAGGGCCTCACCTCCCTCACAGGGAAGAATTTCTTCTTAATATCTAATCTAAACCTACACTCTCTCAGTCTGAAGCCATTCCCCCTTGTCCTGTCATTCCAGGCCCTTGTCCAAAGTTCCTCTCCAGCTCTCTTGGAGCTCCTTCAGACACTGAAAGGGGCTCTAGGGTCTCCCTGGAGCCTTCTTTTTTCTAGGGTGAACAACACCAACTCTCTCGACTTGTCCTCATAGGAGGTGCCATGGAGAAATATGGGAAAACGTCCACTCCGGGCTTCCCACCCAGCTTTGACCAGACAAAATTCTGAGCTTTTCCAAATCCTGAACACTTAGTGCAGCTTTGCAGAGAAGCAATAAACCTGTGGATATTAGTGTTGAAGTTCTGAGTCTTCAATGTCTCACATGAGTGTTTATTTTTAGCAGGGTGACTCTGTGAATCTCGGAGAAGGGTAGCAGAGTTTTGCTGTTAACCATTAACAGAGAAAGACTTCCTCCTGTCTTGTGTCCCATGTTTGGCCTTGGATCAGAAGCTTTGTTTCAGAGCTGCAGTACCTGATGGGCTGGTACTGACTGTTCACTCTTACCCTGAAAACACTTCCAGTTGCAGGAGGAGGATCAGCTCTTGAGACAACGCGTTTTGTGGAAAAGTTACACCCTGGGACAGCCCCTCTGCTTCCGTGTGGGCTTTGAGATTTGTGTAGCATTATGGAACTAAAGTATTGAAGGGATCAGCAGCTGTAGTGATTTGGAAATGTGTCTAAAGCAGCAGGAATATCATGGAGAATAGTGAAACCACTGAGCCTTTTGGGTAAGGGCCTGAGAGGGGTGGATGATGGGGGCAGAGGGAAGGCAGGTGAGTTGCTGTCAGAGAGAGAAAGGAAATCCCGTCTCCTTCTCCAGCACCATGGGGCTGACCTTGATCCTTGGAGCTGGAGGTTTTGAGGGGCTGGGACTCCCTGTTCTTCAGCCCTGGGTGGTGTTAAACTGGACAGAACCCCCAAATAAGTTTGATGATGATCTTCCTCATGAAAGTCAGTGCTGGTAGAGGTGTCAGTTCTTCCTTCATTTAATACCTCCTCTAACACTGGGTGATGCAGATCTCACAATACCAAGTCAAGCAATACTTAACATTTATCCTCCATGTCTATTAAGTTGTTAGCCAAATTTTTTAATCTCCTGAAAGGATGGAATCATGTTTGACCTAACCTAGTTCTATAAAATTGTCATGGCTGCCATTAAAGATATGTTTATCTTTTAATTCTTTAGCAGACAAACAAAAAGTTCCAGCATTTCCATTGTTTTATACAGGAATGATGTCAGACCAGGTGGCCTTGGCTCCCTTGGTCACCCTGCTTTGCCTTTTCCATCAAAACGTTGGATCAGCTCTTTGTTCCCAGAGGTGATCAGTCTCTTTGCTCTGTACATGTGGTTGTGACAGCTCTGTGGTGCACCTGTGTGCATGTCCCAAAGGCACACCCAGCAAAGTCACTGGTTCCTAACTGTGCATGCATCTGTGCCTCCTCACAGCAACACTGTCTGTAGGGCTTGGCTGAATGTGCACTGTGAACTTCAAGTGCAGGTGGAGACAGAAGAGCTCTTGAAGCTCCTGAACTACTGCTGAACCTTGCCTGCCACATCCTGTGTAAAGAAAGAAGGAATGTAAAATGTGTTACTTTTGTCTTGTTACTCTCCTGATGTTACATCCCACCATTCCTGCACTTCAAGGTGGGACATGAGATGTGTCTGTTTCTCTAAGTGTGCACCAAAGTGGTTTTTGTTTGTTCCTTGGAGCAGTTACCAGCTGGCAGAGCTGACTGTGCAGTCTTTTCTCACCTGAAATCCTTGCTCTGTGGCAGGCCTTAGAACTACGGAATGGTTTGGTTGGAAGGGACCTTATTCCACCCTCCTGCCACAGGCAGGGACACTTTCCACTACCCCAGGTTGCTCCAAGACCTGTCCAGCCTGGCCTTGGACACTTCCAGGGAGTGGGGCAACCACAGCTTCTCTGATCAACCTGTGCCAGGGCCTCACCACCCTCACAGGGAAAAATTTCTTCTTAATATCTAATCTAGTCCTACTGTCTTTCAGTTTGAAGCTATTTCCCCTTGTCCTGTCACTCCAGGCTCTTCTAAATAATCTCTATGTCTTGTAGACTCCCTTCGGGTCTTGGAAGGCTGTGAATGATTTTCTTACCCTCCAGCACCAGGCATGTTACAAAAGGAAGACACAAACACAGCCTTGCTGTGACTGTCACCATTTAGGTACCTGTACCTTGCCCCCTGCTCCAGGGATGCTGTTCCAGGCAGACCGGGCTTGGACTCTTCTACTTCCCAGCAGTTGCATCCTCCAGAAACCTTCCCTTCAGACACTGCAGTTGGTAGTAGCCCCTCAGTGGTTTCCCAGGGCAACAGTTCTATTCTAGTCCAGATTTAACCCCTATTCTTGGAAGGATGGAAGCACATTCTGAATGCCTGCAGGGAGGTGCAAAGTTGGGATCAGGAGGGTGGTCTGGGGTGCTTTTTGTGACTGCACTGAGATCACAGAATAGGCAGTGGTTGTACTAATAATGTTGCTTTTGTATGAGCTGCCTCCACGCCCAGGTCTCCCGACTTGTTTCCTGGGGCTGTTACAGGTACCTTGGTCTGTGTTGTCCACCTGTAGCTCACATGCATGCTGGGCATCTCTATTTAAAACCACCCTGTACATGGGCTGGTTCTGTGGAGCACTTTAATCAGTGCTTCCCTGCAAGGGGTGCCGGTTCTCCCACTACTGCTTCTGAAAGAAGTGGCAAGTCCATCATAGTCTGGATCCTTCTCTGACAGCATTGGATCAACGGAGGGCAGCACAGCAAGAGGTGACTTGAGAGCTCGTGCTGCTCCTTCCTTGGACACACAGAACACTTGTGGGTGGATTGTTGCCATCTGTGTCCTTGGGTCAGTCCAGAACAAAATGTTGATGCTCCTCTGTGTGTTTTCTAGGCAAACCTGCCCTGCTGCCCAGAGTGTTTTTTCTTTATGGCCTTCAAGTGCCATGGTCTTATTCTTTGAATGCAACTGTGTGAAATTATATCGTATATTGTGTCTGGGCTCTGCAGATATTCAGATTCCAGTTCTTGAGGTTTGTCCTTTTTATGCTGACGTGTTGGGTGTATTTAGCTTGATTTGCTGTTCTGGCCTATGTGAACCTTTGGCAAACTTGTTTGAAGCTCTCCAAGCTCTTCAGATGGAAGAGTGTGTGCTGTAGTGGTTCACTAGGGTTACATTAGTACAAGTACATGTGTTGGGTATTTGATTATACTGCTCTTAAATTTTATTTTGCACCTTCTATATTGAATGCTGAAGCTGAGCGTTTCATTCTTGTTCAGTGTGGTGTTAAGCAAAATTCATGCTGGAACCCTCTTAATTAGGCAGCAGTTATTATATGTCAGTGAACTTGGTAAATGGCAATTTTTAGATTGAATTTTTAGATTGAATTATGGAGGTATGCCTGGCATATTTCTGAGTATTTTTGACAGTGTAGCCTATTCATCGAGGCTGTTTAATGAGGGGAGAGTCTGACTGATACTGCAAAGTCAGAGACAGTGCCAAGCTTTTCCTCAATAGTTCATCTGCTTGGCTTTGACGCAGGAATTGTGGCAATTAAGGTAACACTGATAAACAAGTGAGGCTGGAGCTGGGTGACAAATTGAGTGCTGTTACACCTCCCAAAGGCAACCTGCTGCCACTACCATTCCCACATGGTGTCTGAGCTCATTGGGGTCTGCAGCTTCCTCACGAGGGGCAGCTCCAACCTCTGCTCTCTGACCCGTGACAGGACCTGATGGAACGGCTGGAGTTGTGTCAGGACAGGGTTAGGTTGGATCTCAGGAAAAGGTTCTTCCCCCAGAGGGTGGTTGGGCACTGAACAGGCTCCCCAGGGCAGGGGGCACAGCACCAAGGCTGCCAGAGCTCCAGGAGTGTTTGGACAACGCTCTGAGGGACAGGGTGGGATTGTTGGGGTGTCCTGTGCAGGGCCAGGAGCTGGACCTATGATCCCTGTGGATCCTTTCCAGATCAGGATATTCTATTATTCTATGACCTTCTTGTGATGTGTTGTGTTGGCTGCTTGTTCCAGGATCCCTGGTCTCCTTGGCCACTCCTGGCACGCCGTAAGTCACTGCTGGCCTGCAGCTGTAGCTCACCGCCCTAAGCCTTGCTTCAAACCTCCTTCAGCAGCTTTGTGACCTGGCTTTTGCAGCAGCAGGGAGAAAGAGTAACCCTGGGCAGTGGTGGTCACATAGTGAGATCCAGTTTGCTGTAGCCCATAGCCAAGTTCTGGCTCACTTTTATGTTAATTAAAAGAACTTCTAAACTCGTTCTTGTGTTGGTTATCATGTGTCTGCTGTGCAGTTGGATGTGTCAGTTTTTGTTCACACAAGAAATATATGCAAGCTTCAGTCCTTCACAGCATCAGAGGTTTAGTTGATCATTTGTACATTTAAAGGTGTTTGAAGTTCCTATGTTCCTATGTTCCTATGTGCTTTCCAGGCTAAATATCATAATCTGTGTGATACTGCAGGTACCTTTTGTTGAGCTTCAGAAGTTCTTTGTGTTACAGAAACCTTTTTTTTTTTTTTTTGCCTGTCAGGCACCATTTCATTTTCAGTGTTAAAAGACTTAGGTTTTAGATTTCTCAAGCCCATGCAGGATTTCTTTAGACCAAATAGTCGGCCTAATATGAAGACATAAAAGGAAGGAGAATGTTTCTTCTCCTTGGGATTTGACATTCAAGATTTCCTTTTCTTGTCTCATTCTGTGTCCTGGCACTGTAAGGCTGGGTGAGATCCCTCAACACAGTCATTAAATAGTTCATTTTAACAACTTCAGTCGAATCTTGGAAGAACCTTCCTCAGGGTAAAGAATGAAAGTCTCCTGGGAAGCTCCAGGTGCCTTGCCTGCCCAGAACCCCTAGGCTGGAGTACTCTTGTCCTGATTTCCAGGATGATCTTGTTGATACCTCATAAGTGTAAATTCTAACCCTCTGGCATTGTCTTTCAGGTATAAAGATGATGTTGACAGTCCTACAGAGGAGAACGGGAAGCAGAAGGTCCTGTACAGCCTGGAGTTCACCTTTGATGCCGATGCCCGTGTTGCCATCACAATCTACTGCCAGGCCACGGAGGAGTTTGTTGGTGGCATGGCAGTGTAAGTCCTGGGCTTGTGGGCATGTGGGGGGCACGGGAGCTCTGCTGAATGAGCTGTCAAACATCTCTCATTAATCACCCCCGAGGCAGTGCTGCCACAGATGGTGGAGAAGGAGACCTCTTCTTTTTCTGTTTTGTTTTATGTATTCTGATGACTCTGGATATTACTTTCACTTCCCTCACATAGCCAATATCTTGTCATGTTCCCTTTTTGGTTTGATTTTAGGGTGTAGGGAAACTATTTTGTTTTGCAACAAAGGAGAGGAACTCCCAACTGTATGTTCTGTTTGCAAGATGTTCTATAAGATTAAAAAAACAACCACTCTTCCCCTCAAATACTATCCCTTTTTTCCCAGATTACTTAGTTCACTGCATTTCTGCATCAGGGCCACCAAAGTAAAGTTCAGTCTGACTTTTACAGTGTGAGTCTGTGGAATTGAGGCTCACCCAAAGCTCCTTTTGGGTTAAATGACCACCTCAACACAGGTTGTTGGGAGATGGGAGAGGATTTACTCCCCAAAACACTGTCTGTGTGTCTCCTGCCAGGTACATCTTGGGTTAGCTGTGAAAAGAATGGTCAAAACATTATCTGAGGGGTCTTTCTCATATCATGGTAGTACATCCCTACAGATTTCAAAATCTTTTTATCTGAATCAACATATTTAAACCATTCCAGTCAACACCGTATCCCATGAAAAATGTCCTCTATTAAGAGCAAAGGTGGCTGGAATGTGCTCTGCCTGGTGTGAATTGGGTACACGTGAGCTGCTGGTACAGGATGGCAGACTTCCCAATGGCCATGGGACAAAGAATTCCTTTTGCTCCATGGGTAAAGGGAGGCTCAGGCTGCAGAAGCTCTTGGCTTCCTCTAGTAGAGGCTTTTGGCTGCCCAGCGGCTCTTGGACACAGTGCTGATGGCTTCTGCAGTGGAGCTGGGGCTAAACTTATCCTCAGCTGGAGTTTTCAGCAGGGAGAAATATGTATGGCAAGCCATAAAAGGCTTATGTGTTTTATGCAAAGGATAAACATCCCACTAATGATCAATGAGTAGTGTATTTTTAGAAATTAGACAAGTACTCCCAAATATGCATTCCTTAAACTGGAGGATATCCTGATCCTGAAGGTTTGTTTAGGCCCCCTCCCTTCTGTTGAAGCCTATGGCTGCCTTTATTTTGGAGAGGTAATAAATGACCTCCTTTCAAAGTGTTTGAAAAATATCTCTCAAACTCTGAAAACGCTTTCTGTTTAGATCCAGCTTTTCCTGAGCAGAGCTGGATGCAGCAGGATGCCTTAGAAATCCTGATAAAGTTTCCGTGTTCTGTCTCTTAGGTCCTTAGGTTTCCTGTGAATTTAGTGCTAGTGAAGGTGTTGGAATGGCAGCCTTGGAGATTGAAGTCCTCTTTTCCTAACACAGGTACAATGTGAAGAGGTGGCCAGTGTCCCTCGTGCTGCCCTGCAGTGCTCCTTGTTTTTTTGACCTAAGAAGGAAAAGATCCATGGGCAAATGGGGAGAACTGAGGGCCTCTATGGCCAGGGTGGATGTATTCACATTGCCAGACTTCAGCCATGGCTTAAATCAGCAAGGCTTGGCTTAAATAATTGATTTTAATCTTGATTTACATATTCACTTGTTTACTCTGAAGGAGAATTTCCTTGTCACTGCTCAGTAACAATGAAAAATCTGCATTTACAACTTGGTGTGAACTTCATATCAAACCTTGTGCTACAATTTTTGTGCTACAGCCTGTAAAGAATATCTGTACAGTTTAAAATCTATTTCAGATTCCTACTTTTGCATTTTATGTCAAAAAGGCAAAACTTTAAAGTTATTCTAAAAAGTAACGTATTTTATTCTTTTTTAAACCATGTCTTGAACCAGGCTGTGTTGAGCTGGAATTGCTCTCCTCTCGAAACTCGGTTGGTTGGAGGAAGAAAACACAGCTTCTGGTTCACTTAAGAATATGTTTTGCTGAATTTTCCTGAAATTTAGTGCTGTGCACTGAGCCAGTAACTGTCACCAGTGCTGTTTGTTCCTTAAAGCTTATGCAGCAAACATGAACCACCCAATTGCTTTTAAATTAAATTTGGACAATTCCTAGGTAGAGTTTCTGAAAGTTAACTCAGCTGTCAGCTTCAAAGAACTTTTTTAAATATGAATTTTTAATCCACCCTGTCCATGGTTCACTGAGAGAAGGATCTCTTACATGGTAGGAGAAGCCTGTGTTTGTGAACCCTCTGCATGAAACCAGGATCAGCAGTGATTTCCCACTAATGAAATGCAGCTGATGGTTCTGCTCTGCCCTGCTGGGGTAGCAGCAGTCCTGGGTGCACTAAACATTCTCAAAAGTCAAAGCACCTGCATTCAGCTCTTGCTTCCACTGCTGGCCCTTTATTTATTAAATCGTACTTTAATTTCCCTGTAGTACAGGAGTGGTGAACTGTCTGTCTCTGCACTGGAGCTCTTGGACAATAACTGTTAGATAAGTGTGGGGTGCAGGGGGCTGCACCAGAAGGCAGGAACCCTTTTGGAAGGCATGATCCTGATTCCATGCAGATGTGTAGGTAATAAGGGCTGTGGGAAGTGAGATACAAATATAGACTTTATAAGCTGCTTTAATTCAACCCAGGCTATTTTTCCATGTGGAAGTGGCTCCTGAAGCACGTCTTGGGACTAGTGCAGCTGCCCAAGTAGGCATCTCTGCTTCTCTGGATTTGCTGGCTGCTAGTAAAAACCTTTTGAAGCTCTGATTTCAGCTTTGCAAAGCAATTCTGTAAGGGCAGTGCTGTAATTACTTTGATTTATTCTTTTCAAATTCTAGTGGAAAAAAAAAAATCTCGGCTGCATTCTTAGAGGTCTGGGTGGAGGGACTGCATTTTCAGTGCACTAATAGGAATGCAGCTTCCCCCTGCTGGGCTGGTAGATTTCCCTTTTGCTCAATTTCTTTTGGTGCTACATTCAGGGAACAAGCATGTGCAAAAGCTGCACTGTGTATAAATGCAAAACTTTTTCTATTGCATTTGATTGGGATGAAGATGCTCTTTAAAACAAAACTTTTTTTTTTCCACTCTCCTAAATTGATGCTAAATCCTAAAATGGGAGAAACTTTCTGGACCTTTGTGAAAAGCAGGAATTTTCTCCTAGCTCCCAGCCTGCAGCATGGCTCCTTAGAAGTGCTAAACAAGTTATTCCTGCTTCTCTGCTGGAACAACCACTGATCCCGATAGCATCAGCTCTCCTGCGAAACTCCTGCGAGGAACATGGTGATGGTCATGCAATTTGGGGTGAGAGGAGGGAGGAAGGGGAGGTGGCTCTCCCTGAGCAGAGGCTTTTCTTGTCTGCTCACCTGAGAGCCCCAGCTTTGGGAGCTATCCTTTGGGATTAGCTGGTTTCTGTGACCAAAGGGAATCCTTTCTGTGAGCCAGGGAGCTTCCTCGTGGAGTTATTTGGACTCTGTTTAAAAGCTGGTGGCTTTATCAGTCCATGCTGCCTGTCCTAACCTGTCTCAAAGGAGTGTTCAGCAGACTTTCCCAGGTAATTGTGCTGGGGGATATGCTCAGCTCTGCTGTTTCCTAGCCAAGATCTTGGGAACACGTAGCTCCCAATGGCTGCCTGGCCTCTTGTCCTGAACTGTTGAACTCTGAGTTTCACAGGGAGGTGTGTCATCACTTCTGTGGGACCACAGGTGACCAGTGGGGTGTGATGAAGGTGAATGTGTGGTGTTGGTGATTAGAGAGGTGTGTTCACCTCTGCAGCCCTGTGCCCAGGGAAGGTACCCATCACTTTCTGGTGCTTGTGCAGGTATCTGTAAAAGACTTTTGGATTAAATGGGAATTAGTTTAAATCTGGAGGGGACTGCTTTCCTTTGAAATATCTTTTGCTTCATTACTTTGTGGTGAGAATTTACTCTAAAAACACATTAGTTCTCGGAGGACCAGCTGGTGCATCATCCCAAGGGTAACAGAGATCTGCTACATCCAGAGCCTCTTTAATGGCGTAGAATTAGCACTGACCTGCCTCTGAACAGCTCCAGACTCCCAGTATATTCAGTTTTATTTATTTTTCTGGATACATCCGTTTTCCTTGGTTTTTGAATTTGGTAAAAACATGGAGGTGTGAGAACTGTACATTGACTATTCAAGAGTGATTTCCCCCAAGTGTCTAATTTCCCCCCAGATAAATGAGAGGAGACTCTGCATTGCACTTGCATAGCAGGGCTTGTGGAGAATAATCCAAGGACTCCCAGTTCATAGCCTGACTTCTGCATGCTTCACATGTTCATACCCTGAGATGTCTTTGGTTTAGGAGACAAATGTGGTTTTGGAGCAGGCTGTAGAGATGTTCATATTCTTTCTTTGTGAGTGCTCTGTGAATGCATCCCTTCCTTCTCTGGGAAAAGCCTTGATATGCACAGCGTTGGGCTGTTCCTGGGAGGGCCCCTGGGACTTTTCCAGCTGCAGGTATCCTGCTGACTGGCAGGAAGGATTGTGTAGTTCAAACATGACAGCAGCGGTTGTTTCCTCAGGGGAAGAAGTCAAACCAACCCTTGTAGCTGGAAGCACTTGAAAGAGTCAGTTCTAAAGGCATGAGCAATCCAGGCAGATCAGGAACTCATCGTAAATATGACATGAGAAGTTTGAGTCTTGCAGCCCATTTTTATGAAAAAGACCTTCCTTTTTGGACAGAAAATATTCTCCCATATCCCAGTAATGTTGCCAAGCTGTATTTTCTTGTTATAAAGAGAAAACAGAGTGAAAATAGGTCACTCTAGCTCTGCAATCCCTGCCCTTTTCAGTGCTGTGATGTTTGTGTTGCTGATGGGTGAATGGACATATTAAAAAAAATAAATCCCATTTCCTTGTTTATTTTGCAATACCCACTACACTGATCACTAACATCCTCCCACGGTCTTCTAAGCTGAGGGGGGACATGACACTGCAATAGTTCCCTGTTCTGTCTGCATGTGGAAGTTTGAAGAGTTGGGTCACAAAATGAAATCCAATGGGTAGCTCAGTGCATGGCTGTTTTCATTCAAGGTTGTGTAGAAGACAGAGACACTCAGATATTCCTTGGGTTATTTAATAGCCTCTGTCTGCTCAGGGCCTTTGAAAGGTGCTCTTGCTGCTTTTGGCTGTGGGCTGTGGTGATTAATATGAATTCTTTGTGCAGAGATTTCTTCTGTGTGAAGAAATCAGAGGCGAGTGCTGTTTTTTTTGCTCAGCACAATCCTTTACAGCTTTGATCTAGGCACACACCAGTCCCCAAGGGAGCACTGCAGTGTGTGAAGCTCACAGGCTGGAGAGCCAAATTCTGTGGATTTCACTGGGCACACAAACCCTCTGTCTGTAAGAGTTGTGGCCTTCGTGCCTCTCTGTGTAGCTGTTGTGTGAGCTCTGAAGCCTGGCTGGAGCCGGGAGTGTGGTGCTCCCAACAGCTCAAGGCAGAGCTCTGTGGGGGCTGCAACAGGACATGGGCAGCAGGATTTCAGCTGTGTAGGGAGGTGTGTGGTTTTTCCTGGCTCAGAGAGGAAACTCAGTCCTGGAGGATGCAGGAGGGGAGGAGGAGACTGTCAGGGACTGCAAGTTAACCTTAGCACCTGGTTAACCTCCAGACTTCTTGTGGGAGCTTCTCTGGGGTGGATTGTGTCTGAGTGAGACCCAGGGCTATGGCCTTCTTGTAGTTCGGTAGTTCTTTTATAAATAAAAATCACTTTGAGTTGAGACATTTGTTCAATTTCCCTTTTCCTCAAAAGCTGACCCATGGGATCCTGGCCCAAAATGAAAGGGGAGTGAGCAGGTGGAAGAGAGAGGAGGGACAGTGTGCTTGTTCCACTAGTTCCAACAGCTTGTTCCTGTTCCCTTTGATCACCAGCAGAACGTGACTGGCTCCCTCCTCATCACCTATCAGAGGACATGGAGCCTGCCAAGCAGTGGAAGTGAAAGAATTGATTCCTGAATACCTTCTAAAGTTCTTGAGTAGCTCTGCCTTGTCCTCTGTTCACTTCCAATTGCCTTGGAACGTGCATAGCTGTTACTAAAGAAAGGGGACTCTTGTTTTGTCCACAGACTCTTGAAAGCACAGACTCTTTTAGATGTTTCTAGTCAAAAGCATTACTTTGGGGCAACATTGCTCCATGCATCCTGCTTTCCCTGAGGAATGGCATCTGGACAGTGCTCTATGTAGCTTGGGCAGCCTGGCAAGGATCCTCACGTGGTGCTTCTCAGTCAGGGGTCCCAGTATGCCTGTGGGAACAGGAACTGTCTCCTGACTTTTGAGGCAGCCCCAGTGCCAGGCAGAGCCGAGCATGAGGAGCACAGCAGTGAAGGAGTCTGAACTGGTGCCCTGCTGAGAACTTCCCCAGGTGCTGGTGAGATGATGAGGGTGGTGGGAGATAAGGGAGGGGGGGAAACCTCCACACATTCATGTTGTGTCTCCAATGAGTGTGTAGCAACAGAAGTTTAACTCTGATTAGCCAGAGGTTCCCAAGCTCTAACATTCCACTGGTGGCTTGAGAGCTACTGAGGATCTGCAGGTGCCTGGTGGTGAGTCTGGACTGGACACGGGGAGAAGCCACAGGCTGAGTTTCTCTGTGCAGGCAGTGAGTGGTCCCCAACTGATGGGGGGGAGTGAAACTGGGGGGTAATTTTAGTTTGTTTCCTGTTGTCTCAAAAATCACGGATGTAGTCACAGGGCCTCTCATCTGCTGATCCAGAGCTGGTTTTGGGGGTGGAAGCGTTTGACCTGGGGGAGGAAGGAGTCAGTGCAGAGTGTAAACTTCACTTTGTGGGAGTAAAGATGTGTCACACAGCTCACGGGAGGAGCTGGTCTGCATGAACCCTGAGGACAGAGCTGGGGGCTGCTGCTGCAGTCAGCAGTGGGGTACCTCAGGATGCTGGTGATTCTTATGCTGTCAGGGATCCCTGAACAAACAAAACAGGTTTAAAATAATGTGTCTGAGGATTTCTGTTTGGTCCTGACCCAGTAGGACAGACCCCACTCTCTTCTCTGCTGTCCTGAGCTGCCAGTGATCACAAGGTGGTTTGTGTCCTCATCTCCTGTGGATGGAGGCCTGGCCCAGTGCAGTCTGAGCAACAGAAGCCCAAACTTTCAGCTTTTTCAGTCTTTATGCAGGGAGAGGCAGCAAGTTGCTTCTCTGTCCTTTACTACATGCTCTCTTTTTCTGTAACACATCTGCAGAGCTTCTCTGCTACTGTTTGCTGTGAGCCCCCAGCAGATCAGGCAGGGAATAGAAGATGGTAAATAACAGCAGATGCCAACCAAAGGGGCTGAGGATGGATAGAGGCTGCTTAAGACTCTGTTGTGAAGGATCCTTGCTTTGTAACAGCTTGCCAAGTTGTCCTCCTGTTCAGCACAGCGAGTGTGTACTTGTGCAGGAAACCTGTGCAACACCTTGGAAAGATGTTCGATCTCTGGGACAATCTGAGGTCACCAGACCTCCAGGGAATTCAGCAGCCTCTGCAGTGGCTGCTGACTGGAGGTGTCCAGAGTCGTCTGAGTGTGCAGATCCAAGTCTGACACGTGTTAGGCAGTCACACAGTCCAAGGCATAAAGCTCACTTGGGGAAGCCTCCTTAATAACCTTGTCATACTCTTCAGCTCAGAAAATCTATGTGCCTGGTTTATATCTTTTCCCAGGGGTGGTGAGAGCAGCAAGTCAATGTGAGTATTGTTCTTCCCTGTCCTTCTTGGAACAGTGTTATTTGTTTTCCTGTTGTAGCCTCCTTCTGGTGCTGTAAGTGCAGATCCTCCAGCCTTCCTGGCACTCGTCAGCAGCTTGTTTACACCCCTTTCCCAGCTCCACTCTCTCCTCTGCACTTTATTTCCAGTAAGTTCCTCACTTGCTGTCACCTTAGATAAGTCACTCTTCCATCCCCTGCTTTCCCAGCTGTGGAGGAAGAATTGTGCCTCTCTGCAGCGCTGAGAAGCTTTGAGAGTGCCACAAAAGGAGCCAGATACAGGCTTGCTCTATTCATTGTGCTTGACAACTCAGTAAATAAAACTTCAGTCAATTGCTTGCTCTGTAATTCACATATAAAAGACCTGTCATTCTGATCTCTCCCACACCATGCTTGAAATGCAAAGGATGGAGCGAGACCTTCTAGTAAAGCAGCACAATTTCAGCACAGTACGGAACAGGGTTTGAGGGAATTGTCATGAATAGCATAAGGCACCTGCCTTGGCAGGAAGAGCTGAGTGTGTGTGTTGAACCTGCCCCTTATCACGGCCTGCCAGAATTTAATGTGTCTCTTGTGACTTCTGGACCCTTTGAGGGTGCAGGAACTATTTTGGCTTTCCAGAGAAAGTCAGCAACTCATGCTAGTGGGGAACCTGGTTTTTCCTCCTTGAGTTGAGAGGAATTAATAAATATTTATCATCTTCTGGTATCCAGGTTCTTATACCTTCAGCTTCAAAATGCATCCCAGTCATTGTGCTGTGAGTCTCTCACTGTGCTCAGGGAGGCTGTTGTTGCAGTGTAAGTCTCTTGGGCAAGGGATCCTCACATTCTTTCTGGTTTGTCAAAATTTCTGAACACACAGTTGGTGTGTTTGATATCTCTTTAATGCTTTAGTGATAAAACCAGCTTCAGATGCTTTGGGGTTTGCTGCCTCCTTTCCTGTGCTAGAACTGGCACAGGGAGAGGTTGTGCACATCCAGCTCAGAATCGCCCTCTGGACAGGGGAAGTGGGCAGAAAGCACCAGGTGGTCTCTGGGTGCAGAAGGTGGTGGATGATAGCTGTGGGCCCATTCCAGATGTTCATCCCAGCCTTGAGACAGAGGAAGAATTGTGACTCTGGGTGGCTGGTGTGGAGAATGGTTGGTGTCTCTCAGGTGGTATTGGTAGCCCTGCAACACCTTGGGGAAGCACATGAGGAACAGAGGGGTGGAGTGGTTCTTGCTGACCAGGATGGTAGAGCCAAGCAGTATTTCCCACTGCAGGGCTGTCCCATGGAGGAGGCATGGGAGAGCTTTCAGCTCCGTGCTGGGTTGTCTGTTCCCACTGTTAGATCATTCCTTGTTCTTCCTGCATTTCCTACAGAAAATAGGACTGTGCTGGGCTGAAAGCCAGCGTTGCCTAGGCTCTGGATTTAGGGAGCTAGCCTTTGCCAAGCTGCTGCACCCCACTGTACTCCTGACACCTAGTGTTTCCAGGCAGGTCCATATGGACACGATCAGACCTTGCCTGTCTGCACTGCTTTCCCTCTCCTGTGCTCACCTTCTTGCTTTGACCTTTCCCTTCCCTCTTTGTATCCCCATTGAATGGCTGCCAGCCCCTGCCAGCTCTGCCCTTAGAGCTGCCACTTGTGGTTCCTGAAAGGCCGAGTGAGTGAGAGCCTGGCAGAGAGCAACTGTTTGTTACATCAAGTTTTGTTTTGCCCCCTTTCCTCAGATACAGCACAAAGAATCCCTCTCTGCAGTCGGAGACGGTTCATTACAAGAGAGGGGTAAGCCAGCAATTCTCCCTGCCTTCCTTCAAGATTGATTTCTCAGACTGGAAGGATGATGAGGTAAGTCTCTTCTCAGTGTCCCCTTCTTTCCACACTCCCACTGTCCCAGAAGCACTGCTCTGCTTTTAGTGCCATGAAATTGTGGCTGAAAGACACTTCTTCCCAGTTGCCACATGTTTTGTGGGTAATGCCCTGGGAGGAGCAGTGGGGGGATCTTGGCAGGTAAATCAGGCCAACAGGGAGGAAATCCAAGGAAGCCACTTCTGATATAAAATTTAGGAGGGAGACTACAGGGACTGGCACTGGAGCTTTTCCTGGAGGAGCCTGCCACTCCTCAGCCTTCCTCTCCCTGCCAGCCAAAGAACTTGTGGGAACAAATGTCCGTCTCGATCTCTCTGTTTTGATGGGTTTTAGTTTTAAGGTTTTGGAGTTTTTTGGCTTGTCCTCTGGAACAGTGGCCTCCAAAGTGAGGTGCACACAAGGCAATTCATTGGAGTGCAGAAAGAACTTCACTAATACATGTATATATGTCATAAATGATAAATATACATATATTGGGAGCATGTGCTCAAATTTTTTTATTGGTGGGATGAATAGGCAGAATAGTTTGGAGACCACTGATCTAGAAGAGTCCTGTTCTGTTTAAGGGCCACATCCTGCACTATTAACTGTGTTGCGAGTGGATATTCTCCTTCTGGGGCAGATTCACACTGATGCATCAATGCTGCATAAAGAAATCTTTCCTTTTCGTAGTTTAACCCCTGACTGCAGACAAGGGCTCGGTTTTAATTAAACTCTATGGCTTTTGCTACATAGCAAGATTTGTGGAGTCCTGTTAATTTTGGTATCTTTGGAAAATTCCAAGCTGGGCAGTAACTCTGCTTCTTGAGCCTCTGAGCTTTGGATCAGGGGCTTCCTGTGCATATGACACAGGGCAAGGAGGCCTTGGGCTTTCCCCTGCTCTATGCACAATTGTCATAAGAGATTTCTAAGGCAGAGAAGTTGGTCTGTAACTGCTGCTAATATATTTGTTCCTGTGGACCCCTCAGAAATCAACGCTGATACAATGTTGATTCCTGACCCAAGCCTGTGTAGGAGTATTGTATATGTGAACCCTGCTATATAACTCTATATATTTAAAAAAGAAGAAAATTTTAAAAAAGGAAGAAAAAAGAAAGGAAAAAAGTAATCTTTCATGTATTTTGAAAGATTGAATAGCTATTGTCTTGAAGTTACAGTTATAACCGTAGTCAGTCCCGTGCCTTAGCAAAAGCTATGGTGGTTACCAAGAGCCTGCAGAGTCTGGTCTCCTGATGTCTTGGCTTCTCTGCCAATAGATGATTTCACAAGATCAGCCTACAAAAGCCTGGAAGAGCTGCTTTTCAATCCCGTCTGTTGTCTGAGAGAGCTGGGAAGTGGGAGCTCAGATCCCTTTCTTCTTAAAGAATTGAGAAGATTAATTTTCACTTTTGTTCCTGTCAGCAAGGTTTTAACTCAAGTACTAAAGTCATGTCCCTTTGACAGCTTAAAGGGGGAGAGATCCTGAGGAAAAATGAGATTCTAGCTCCCTTTGCTTGTTCTGCTGCATCCTCTGTTTCCTCTTTTTCCATTGGTGTTACTTGGAGCTGGAGAAAACATGGAACAAGCACTATGATTCAGAGTAGTCTCTCCTCCCATTACAGCTGTCTGTACATATCAGCCCTTGTCCTAAATCTTCTTAACTGGCCACCAAAATGCAGCACTTTTATCTGAGAGAGCTGACAGTGTGTACACTCAGCTGTGTACAATTGCACACTTCAGATTTCTTTCCAGCTTTGTTACTGGTGTTGTCCAAAAACCCCAGATTTACTTAATATTTTTTCTCAATATAGTACTTCAGTATGATGTAGTTCTTGGCTGGCACACAGAAGGGAAACTAATGTTATGTTGGGTTGTTCTGTGGAAAGCTTTATAAAAGTTTACTTTGTCTTCCCAATATACTCTTTTGCTTGGAAGTTATAGAGTATGGCTTGTGTTCAGTCAGTTGTGCTCAGGGCTGTAAAAATTAATGTGAAATGGTCCCTTAAAGAGGCCTTTTGTTTAGAACTCTGAAGTTTATAAGGTAAAGCAACCTCAGTTCTATGATCTGACTTTCCCTTCAAATGGCTAAACAGCAACTTTTGTCATGCAGTAATAAATTAGAGCAGGAAGCAGAGCAAAACCGTAAACTTCTTTCAGCTATTTTAATCCATTGTCCTCAGTGAATTTTCCCTCTGTGACATGCCAGAATGGTTCAAAAATGCAAGCTGGAAAATAGTGGCTCAAGGAGTCTGTTCTGTAACAAATACTGAGAGGTTAAATGCAATTTTGTGTTCACTCTGTTACTCTGCTGTTTTGGAAAGAGAGTAGTTTCTGTTAGTTAAAGAAGTAATAAAATATAAAACCATCACACAGAAAACGAAAATCAGCGTCCCTCAGGTTTGAAGACATCATAAGGTCTTCCAGCACATACTTTCTGTTTGGAATTCCCAGAGGTTCCGTGGAAGCTCTTGGAGAGGCACAACCATGTGACTAAAGGGCCTTGGGACACCTGGCTGGTGGCTCACCAAGTGTGTCATCTCCCGGTGTACAGGTATCATTCCTTTCAGGATGAACATTTAAGTTGTAATTCATTTGAGGAGGAACCATTTTCAACTCTAAGGCTCACAATGAGGCGTGGGTGATTTGAGTGGCCGTTTGTGACAATGGCTACCTTGATAATTAATCTTTTGAGGGACTACCTGGAGTAAATCATGTTGCAAATGATAGTGGGACTGCAGGAAATTTAGGGAAGCCCCAAAGCATTTTAAATTTAATCTCAGTTTTCACTAGAAAACTGAAAACAGACTACCTGGAGCACCATGGTGAAATGACGTTTGTTTTTTTTTTAGTCTTGGCAAGAGATGAGACAAAAAAGTCCAAGTCAATAATTAAAAAAACACCAGAAATCCAGTCTCTGAGTCACTTCCGTTCCTATCATTGGACAGTGTTTGTAAGGTTGCCTTTTCCTTGTGCTTCTAAGATGACACGGAGCTTTTGAAGTGCTTTAATGAAGTGCAGGGCAAAGGGAGAAGTTGAGTCTGTTTTACTTGCACTCAAGTGAGATCTTAAATTTTCACTATTGCCAATTAGAAGGTCAAGCACCTGAATTTCATAACATGCCAAGAGATGGAAATCAATCTGGTGTTTCCTTGAAGTGTTGTGTGAGCTTGAAGCTTTACAGATTTTTCTCTTACGTCTTCAGGAACTTTGTATGAGAGTCAGGGTCTGTTTTGTGGTGTTGGGAGCACAATGTACTGCTGTGCTAAAGCAAATATATCCTGCCGTAGTACCAACCAAAATTGTGGTATTAGATACACTCTGAGAAACTTGTGCTACTACAAACCACTCAGGAGACTTTTGGGACATATGAATTCATAAATGTTCCATGATCTCAAGCTTTGTCTTCACGAAACCTGGTGTGAGTTGTGTAACCTGAGCTCGTTTCTTTCCCTCAGCTGAACTTTGACTTGGATCGTGGTGTGTTCCCTGTGGTCATCCGGGCAGTGGTGGATGAAGGGGATGGTAAGCTTGGTGCTCTGCTCCCTTGGAATTCTCCTGGCCCTCTCTGAGTTTATGTGAGCCTTTCCAGCATAAAAATATTTCAGGAGTTCACCTTACTTTCTCTTTATTAAAAGGGCCCAGCTAACCATGGGTTCTTACTTAAAAACATACTTTTAAAAATAGCTTGCATTTTTTACAGCAAAGATGGCCAGGTATTTAGTGTTGGAATAGTGTTTAGGCTCTGCCACCAATGCCAGGCACAATTGAGAGCAAATTACTTCTTTTCTGGTTGGGTTTTGCTTTTACGGTTTGCAAGGCAAGGAGGGAGTGGGTATTTTCTCCCTGTTTGAGGGGTAAATTATGTTCATAAACACCTGAAAATGGGCAGAGAAGAAGAAATGGCTTTGAAATGCTCAGGCCAAAAATGCTTTAAATGCTTTTCATTCAGCAGTTTGAAATTCTGTTTTTTCAGAGGGTGCTGAGTGTAACCTTTTAAGAGAAATAATTATTTATTATTTAAAAATAATTAATAATAATCATGAGTATTATTATTATTGTTGGGTGATAATTTTTAAAGCACATTGCTGTTTTGGAGAGGAAAGTCCAGTAAATATTTAGATTGTTACTCACCTTGCACAGTATTTCCCTTAGTGGAGTGTGTGCTTTTGGGCTCCACGTGTTTGCACTCCTTTGGATTGTCAACAATGAAAAGGGCACGAGGAAGTCACATTTTCTTTGAAACTGGGAGGTGTTGTGGTCAGCAGGACCAGCATTTCACTTCTGTAATGTTTTGTACGAAATTTAAGATAATTAGGAAGGAAAAGATCACATTGTTTAGATCAGTCACTTGCTCAGTTTCTTATATTGTAGATGTGAAAAAACCCAGAAACTCATTACATTATTTTACGGTCTTCCATGCAAACTGAAATAGAACTGGATGAACCAATTTAAAGTGTGACTAACAAAGCACAGTGCAACATAAAGGAAATTACTTGTTAAGTGCATCTATTTTTAGTGATTTCAGGCACTGTTAGTAAAATCGACTTATATGTGTATTTCTTGACCATAAATATAAAACACCTTCCTCTGTTTATGGAACTTTTGGCAAGGTATTTATACTTTCTAATGTTGGGCATGTCTAGAAGGATCAAAAATAGAGCAGGAGGCAGCATGGGAAGCATACATTTATGCACATACCATGCCCAATCTTAGCCAATAATGTACTTTTTAATAACCTGGAAAGGCAATTGCTTTTAAATCCTCTCCTGGAAGGAATATCAGCACAAAAATATGTGACACTTGAGCAAGATTTGAGGAAATTGTTGTGCATTTTGGTTCTTTTCTTAAACTAATGAGACTGGAAGGAGCTGGCCTTATGCGTTTGGAGCACCTGGAAAATTACAGCTGGCCTGTTACTGTTTGTGTTAAATAAAATTGAATGGTGGTTCCATGCCTTCCCTTCCCTCCGTGACTCGTCCACAGCCTCTGCCTCCCATTTCCATATGATCAGTCTGAAGAGAATGAAGCAAAAGGATCCAATCAGTTGGAGCTGAGCAGAACCTCAGAGTCCTGAGCAAGAGGCTGGGATTGTACCTCACCTCCTGTGTTCTGACCTTGCTGAGGGAGCCAGGAACTCAGGACTGAAACCTCTGGCAGGCTCTTCTCAGTACTATTGGATTAAGAAGGAACCCTCGAGTCTGGAAGTGGGAAGATGTGATGTTTTTCTTTGGGGGGAAAAAAATCAGACAACGGAGCAGAGATGTCTCAGTGTCTGAAGTTGATATAAGAAATAAAAGTTTTATAAGCATGTCTGACTAGGGTGAAATAAAGTGATAAGTAACAGGGCTGGAAGTGCTGCCAATTGCTGTTAAACCAGATGTGCTGCCAATTGCTGTTAAACCAGATGGATCTGTGATAAATTCAGGTGATTAAACTCAGGAATTTGAGGGGAGAGCAGAATCCCATTGAGGGCTTTGTTTTACTTTCCAACCTCTGAAAACCGAGTGGGATAGTCTGGAGCACCCAAGACAAGGAAGGCTGTGTAGAGCCCACCACAGAGCCCAGCCGGGTTTGTTCTTGCTCTGCAGGAGTGTGAGATGAACCAACCTGATGACAAGATAAGAAAACCTTTAAATTGCAGGAGATGAAAATAGAATGGATGGCAGTTCAGAAGTTATCAATAGACCAGAATTCAGCTTGGGGTAGTTTTATGCTTGTGCTGTTGGCAAAGCTTAACCAGGTCTGCTCTTTCTCTTTTTGCAGTGGTGGTTGAGGTCACTGGTCACGCCCATGTTCTTCTGGCTGCATTTGAAAAGGTAAATGAGTCCTTTTTTTCCCTCTGTCCTTGTGTATGTAAACATTTACACGGGTCATTAGTTTGTATTTATATAACATTTAGCACAACAGAGTCTTGGCCCGTGACTGGGGCTCCTTTTGTGCTGTTGTAGTACAAGAATCCCTTGCAGCAGCTCCTGTGCAGCCTGTAATTATCATTTGTACCTGAGCTGGTCGCTCAGGTAATTGCAGCTGCTGTTTCCTGTGTGTGGGAAGAGGGTGGAAGGTGTTGTTCATGGCTGCTACCACGCAGTTTTCCAGGGCAGAACTGGATCTGCTGTGTCCAGACCCTATTGCACCATTGTTTGTCCTTAGTTTGCACCTGAGACCAAGACCTTTGGAAGAATTAGGATGCATTCTGTGTAAGGACTTTGAGCTCCACTATTCCTGGGTGATGTGTTTGTTGTAGATGACTGCTGCCTACATGGTAAGGCCAAGCCAAGGTGTATGCACAAGCCTTGATAACAAAATCTCTTCCTGGGATAATCGGACCCTCAAAACAGTTGCAAGATCCCTAAATGCACCCTGTTGTGTCTGGCTGTGGTAACAATGCAGACACACACCCTGGGCAGGTGATAGCTTGTAGTGACATGCTACTGACAAGAGATGCTGGAGCAGAGCTGAGCATGTAGAGGGGAGCAGCATCAGTGCTGTGCTGTTGGAAATTCCCTGCTTCCAGGCTGGCATCAGTGCCTCACTTCAGTATCTCAGTCTGCTCAGTTCCTGTTGTATCCCTGAACAAGTTCTAGGTCCTAAATCTGTTTCTCCCAGGTGGATGATGTGGATGGTGAAGAGCTGAGTCAGAGGGCATGGGAAGCACAGTCAGTCCTAAGGAAGCCAAGTGGCTGGAAGATGCTCTAAGTGTCCTTTTTGTTGGACTTGGTCTGTGAAGAAAATGAGTTTTCCTGTGTTAGAAAGGCTCTGTAGGTAGTTTTACTCCTGGCAATTGGAGATCTGTCAGAAATGAGATGGGCACCTGCAGCACCCATGGGATTAGGGCAGGGTTGTTATTCTAGTTTCTTCCTCTTGCTGCTGTGGAAAACAAAACACAATGGAATCCCTCAGTCATAGTTCAGCCACTTCTTCTTTCTCATCTTCCACTGAATGCTTAACAAGATTAAAATCTCACTTTTCATAAAAAGTCACAGGGCAAAGTACACAGTGAGTTCTTCATCCTCCCTGTTTGATTAAAATATATTCCCCATCCTTTGAATAATTGCAGCTTTTGAAGTGTAGGTCCATAAATCCGGGGGAAGTCCTTGCTAATAAGCACTGTTGGTCCCCCAGACAGACCAGCAGGACTCGGTAACTTGCTGTTTATATTTATCTTTAAGATCACAATAATAACATTGAATCCTACATGTCATATGACCTCGCAGCTCTTCCAAAGGCAGAAAGTTGTTTGCCTGAAAACAGGACTGTTGTGTCTTTGGTGTGGTGTTGCTGTCCCTTCCTTCTGAAACTCCTTCAGCAAAGAGATGCACATCTAATCACAGCAGCAGGACCTTTGTGCATGATGGGGAAAGTAGAATTGGCACACAATTCTGATCACTAGTTCTGACACCAGAGGTGTACAGAATTGTTCCAGCTGTGCCTGCTGCCACTGAGCACATGAAAGGCTCACAGCTCTGAGGATGTGGAGCATGTGTGACTTGTTTCTGACTCCATCCAGTGGACAAAAACCTTGTTCTCAGCCTCGTGCTCTGTCAGGGCTCTGGCCTCAAGAGTGACTGTCACTGGATGTTATTTAGGCTGTTAACAAATATCTCCTGCCAAATCTTGCTGAACTGGCTGCACCCAGTTGGTCTGCTTGCAGCCTGAAAGCATCCAGTGTGCCAGGGGAGGCTTGTGTGTGCTCTGATCCACTTCAGCCAGGTCTAACTTGAGCCAAGTCCATCTGACTCTGCACTGGAGCAGACAAGGAGTGCTCCGATACTCTGGGAGCGATTGCTGTCCAGGCTGTCCTGGTTATACAGACCCCACACTCCCCTTAGTTAGCACACACCAATTCTGATCGTGAATCCGTTTTAATTTATTTTATCTAATAAAATTTTTATTTAATTTATTTTTGCAGCTGTTTAATGCATTCCCTTTTTTTCCCTGCTAGCACGTCGATGGCAGTTTTTCTGTGAAGCCCCTAAAACAGAAGCAGATTGTAAGTACCTGTTTCCTCTCTGCTCTTGGTTAAGACTTGCTGATGTCCCACGGGTGCCTGTCTATACCCAGTGGGAGGGTTTGGTGTTCTCCGAGAGCCTGAGGTTTCCCCTCATTATCTCAGACACTACAAAAACAGTGAAGTGCTGGCAGCCCTTAATGTTGCCCTTTTGTACCCCTTTTGTGATGTGCAGAAGCTGGGTAGGGCCTTATCAAGACTGAAGTTGCATCCAGTCCTGCATGGACAAAAATACATAAGCAACTGCAAACTGCTCAGATTGCCAAGAGTTTCAGCTTCTGAAAAGAATTCTGGTAGTAATCCAGCTGCAAGGATCAGCTTGAAATATCTTGGAGAAAGAGATGAGATTTTGGTGGTTGATCCCTTCACCTTTAGGTGTATGCTGTGTTTTGGCTTTAAATGAGTTTCACTTCATCTGATGGCTAGGGTCTTCTGATCTGAATTTACTACCAAGAAGGTCATGAAGTGCCTTAATAAGACACTCTTTGCTCTAAGATGTTCCTTCCAGTCCTTGGGTCAGAAGAGCCACAAGCAATATCAGTAATCATATATCAAAATGACATTTGGTAATTCACTGTCTGCCTCACCAGTGCTGTGCAGAGACTTATGGCCTGTCCATACTGGACATCAGACAGCAATATTGACCCTCTCTCCCAGAGCTTTGTGCCAGTGGTAAGGGAATTGCCACTCCAGCCTGATGTCTGTTCTGAGCCCTGTGTGTCCTGACTGACCTGCTCCCCTCCCTTCCTTGGTGCTCCCCTTGGCTGTGTGCAGCACAATCTGGTTGTGCAGCACAAGCTGGTTGATTGATCTGGTTCCCAAAGTGCATTTAATAGAGACTGTTTTGGAAGGGAGTCTCTCGAGTGTGAGGGCAGAGTCATAGTGGGAACATCCAGAAGAGCTGTGCCTCACCTGGAAGAGGGAGCAGAGAGATGGGATACCTCTTTCTCCCATATTTTTCAGACCAGAGTAGGGTGTTCATCAGCTGATGAGAAACCACTCATTTTTTCCTGCTTGTAGATTTTTTAGGGTTTTTGAGGGAGGGAGGTTTAATTTTTTTATCTTTAAACCAGTGCTTACATGGTGTGAGCTCTCTGAGCCAGTGTTGGGTTACTGTGCACACTAAGGCAGTGTGTGCACCCTTCTGGATTCAGCACTCCAGACTCCCTAAATGGAGGGCTGTCTTGCTGGAAATGCTCTCCAGGGAAGTTCCCACCCTACCACACTCTGGTTAGCTGACTCTTGCAGTGAAACAGTGAGGGCTTGTCTGTCTTTACTGCCAGAGCCTGTAAACCTTCCCACTCAGTGTTTAGTTGTGGGTACTTTTTTTTTTTATTGGCAGTTTGTAAAATGTGGTGCTTGTAAGTCCTCTCCTGTGTCTTTTGAAATAGAAGGAAGTTCTTGTTAAAGAACACACAGTACCACTGAAACTGAGATAGCATCTGCACCCTCAAGAGCATAGAGCTGAGGTGTAGAGACTATATGGAGTAAAACTTCTGTAAAACTTCTTCACCATCCCGGCTTTTCTTTTGCCTTTCCCTCCCTGCCATTGCCAAGATTGGGGGTACTTTTGTGGGCATTGATCTCTAAAGCTCTTTGGGAGCAGGAAGCAGCAGCCCATGAGCTGAACTGCTTTGTCCTGAAATGAATTATAGTGTAAGTACCAACCTGTTTGAAAAGATTCAGCCAGGATGAATACAAACAGATGGATCATCAGAAAAACATGATCTGGACTTGGCCAGTGGCTCCTGTGTCCATCCACTGAGGCTGTGAATAGCAACAGAAGCTTTGGAAGGATGGGCTGGGCTGGAGAAGTGTGAAGGTGAAGGACTGCATTGTGTACAATCACCTACTCCTTAATTACTCCCACTCTTTTAAAACCTGGAGTTCATTCTAGTAAGAGTTCTCTTGCACTGCTCAGCCTTTCCCTTGTGGGACATGAGTTTCTCAGGATTTTTAGAGACAGGCAGTTAAAAGGAATGCAGACTCCTGCAGAGACTTTTGTCTCTTCCTTCCTGACCTCTTCTTTGCTTTGAGCTGACCATTCCTGCACTCACTGTTGCTCATTATGATCCTCTCAGGAGTCAGGGTGCTGTAACAAGGCTCTCTTTGAAATGCCAAGTTACCAAAGGACATTTCCCACATAATTGTCCCCAAACTTGCTGGGTGAGCTGTGAGCGCTGCAGAGGATTTTGCTCAGCAATCCAACAGCTGATCTCATTGCCATGAAATGCAGGCCTGGAACAACTTGTGTGTGAGCTGCACACTGAGTTACACAGGGAGACTCTGGAATTAGTGTGTTAATGTCCCAGCTCAGAGCATTTCTGCTGGCAAATGGGCTGGGTACAGCTCCCTCCTGCCTTCATCATGTGTTGTCTTGTGCAGCTCTGGAATCCCACTGAAAAGTTACTCCACTTCTGAGTGCCTGGTTGACTAAAGGAGAGGAGAGGCCAGTTACACATGGAAATGGCAGAAGCCCTGGGATTGATGAGCTGTTGTATCACTGGGGTCCCAGTGGTTTGGCTTTCACTACATATTGTCATCTGAACAACTACTGGAGATGGCAGGAAAGCATCTCCTTCCCTTCCTTGTGAGATGTGTCTGGTACCTTGCAACCCTCTCACCTTTTACCTATTGTGAGGTTTTGTGCGGACAAAGCAACACATCCTGCTCTGGGAAAGCTGCTGTGTAGCATCAGATCACAGAATTCCAGAACCATTTATGTTGGAAAAGTGCCCTCCAAGATCATTGAGTCCCACCTGTGACTGATCCCAGCCCAGAGCACTGAGTGCCACATCCATTCATTTCTTGAACACCTCCACGGATGGGGACTCCATCACCTCCCTGGGCAGCCCCTTCCAATGTTTAACAACCCCTTCTGTGAAGAAATTCTTCCTGATGTCCAGCTTGAGCCTCCCCTGGTGTTACAGATCCCTGTGCACTGCTTTCCTACCCTACAGCAGATCAACACTCCCACTCAGCTTAGTGTTGTCTGTGAACTTACTGAGAATCCACTCAATCCCCTCATCCTGATCATCAATAAAGATGTTAAACAGGACTGAATCTTGAGGGCAATATCTCTGTGCATCCTTGTAGAGGCTGGTCCTCACAGCTGTGAGTCTCATGTTGTACTTGTGGGCTAACCTGGAGCACAGGGGAGAACCCTCAGTGCAGAGGGACTTGCCTTACTGAGACTTGATCCATCAGCCCTTCTTGCCTCAGTGCTGTAGTTCAGCTGCCCGGGGGGGGTTGCAGGCAGCTGCCAGTTTGCAGAAGTCATGGCTTGGAGGAGTGACCCAGGCTGGGGCTTTGAGCAACTTCCAGCTACACCTAGAGCACTTGCTGCCACCGCACCTCCCAATTTAGAGATGCCACCAAGGGCCTGGGGATGGCAGTAAATGACACAGCACTAATGTAGAGTTGTCCCTCCAGTGCTTCTCATACTAAGGGAGGTAGTTTGTCTGTCCTCAATAGCTTGACCTGATGCTCCCAGGGGATGAACAGGCGGGTGATGTGCTGCCATTGGTGTGCCAGTAAGGAGCTGTTGGCACAGCCCCTTTGCTGAGGTTACAAAAATGGGTGGAAGTTCATCTTGGTTAAAGTTAAGCAGTACTTCCTAGAAGGAGAGGACTGTGGTTGCCTCTGGATTATATGAGCTATGGGTGTCTGTTCCTTCTTGATCTCTGAGACAGGCACAGTACTTGGGGTTTTTTTTTATTATTTTGATAGCCCAGATGGGCATTTTTGTTGCTCCCTGCTCACACCAGGCAGGATGGGCTCCACTTTTTGAGCAAGGAGAGACTCATTCTCCCAGCTGTCCTTTGCAATATTTGTTTCTGTTAACTTTCATGTAGCTATAAGGCAGTTTTAAGTGGACATTTTGACACAGGGATGGAGGGAAGGTGGTCACAAAACAATGTCAGCAATGACAGAGCAGCTGACAACCCAGGTGTTGTCTTCTCCCCCAGGTTGACCGGGTGAGCTACCTGCTTCAGGAGATCTACGGCATTGAGAACAAGAACAACCAAGAGACCAAGGTAAAGATGCTCCTTGAGCTGTGGGTTTCCAGCCTGCACCTCCGGCTTTTAACTATGGGGATTGTCAGGGCAATGTGGAAGTGCTTCCCAGAGTGACTGTCAAGTCTCTGTCATTCCTGCAGGCACCAAAGAAGGCCTGGGATGACAGGTCCTCACTGGTGTAAGGGCCAAACAGTCAGTGGAGTTGTGCTGAGATAATTTTAGGTAGTATGAGGATGTTCCCTAGGATTGCTGGGAGGGAAAGGCCTCAGTGTCCCATGGGTGTTTCAGAACACTGGATTTTAGGGCTCGTAGAGAACTGTGCGTAGTGTCTTTGCTTTGCTCCTGTGGCTCCTTCGTGTTTTCCTGGTTGAGAGTTCTGCATGTTCCTGTAATGTTTCAGAGAACTGGGCCCTCCAGGATTGCCAGTGTTCAGAGAACAGCCTGCATTCCTTCCAGCAGAGGGGCACGGCATCCCTAAGGGATATATATATGCAAATGCCATTACCAGAAACATTTCCCATCTTGAGGCAGGAGCTGCTGCTGGATCCCAGGATATGTGCCTACTTTATGCTTCCTTTAGCCTTTGTAGAGCTGCCCTTTGCTGCCACCTGGGGTGTGGAGTGTCCCCAGTGCTGGCCTCAGCATCACACTGCTCCAGGGTGTGTAGTCCCTGGTTTGCAAAGAGAGGAGTAGCCACAGAGCCCGACAAGCAGGATTTCCTCTTCAGGCCATGCAGTGTCCTGGCCAGAGCATCCTGTGATTTGCCTTTGCCAACAGGTAGCACCTTAAGAGGGAGGAGGGAGAGGTCTTTTCCAAGACTTTCCTTGCATAGATCAATTTCAGGGGATTGAAAGCATCTTTTTGGGTCCTCCAGGGTCTTGTGATGATGCTCTTGATCTAGCAATCACAGGTTTGTGGCCCATTAGACAAGTGGCCTGGGGCTGTTTTTGTTCTTCCTGGTGTACTCAAACTGTGTGAATGCCAAGAGCTTTTCCTCCCTCCCAGAATACCTGAGGAGCAGGTGTGATGGGGCAGACAGGCTCGAAGCCTTGTGCTGGCAATTGGGTGGGAAGACTGTGGAGTTTTCTGGTATCAGTCTTTTGGTTGGAGAGTACGTTTCTCCTCCCACCAACAGCTTGATCAGTGCCTGTAACCCAATTTGTGGGGCTCTCAGTGACTGAAAGACAAGTGTGATGCATGTTCATGTTGAGTGGGTGCACACTGACCTTTTCACCAGGGTAGCTGTGGGCAGGTGAGCATCCCAGGGTGGTTCTCCTGCAGCCACACCGAAGCTTTTGCCAGCACAGGAGGCTGGTGAAGATGCAGGAGAACCAGTCACTCCATCACTTATTCAGAGGACCTGTGGAAGATCGGCTAGGCATGGCTGGAGTGCCTCCTTCTGTCCAGCCCAGGGCAGCCTGACCTGCTCCCTGTCCAGCTCCTTCTGGGGCTCTTGGTCCCCCTCAGTCAAGGGGATCCCTGCCCCAAAGAGGGTCCTTTCTGGACAAAACACAGCTCTGGAAAAGGACAGCTCTGCTGTGAATTCACGGGGCTGTGCCTTGGCCTCTGGAGCAGAGCCCTGGGAGGAAAGAGTGTCTGAGCAGGGCTGTGTGGGCTGGAGTTTGCTCTCCTTCAGAAACCCATGCTGAGAGCTGACAAAAGAGAATGCCATCTCTCTCACAAACTTTTGGGAAATTTCCCCAAGCTCCAGTCCTTTGGCAGTTTGGCCCCTTACCGTTCCCACGCCAACGTTTTGCCTCTCCTTGCAGCCTTCAGATGATGAGAACAGCGACAACAGCAACGAGTGTGTGGTTTGCCTGTCGGACCTGCGGGACACCCTCATCCTGCCCTGCAGACACCTCTGCCTCTGCAACTCCTGTGCTGACACCCTGCGCTACCAGGCCAACAACTGTCCCATCTGCAGGCTCCGTGAGTCTCTGTGTGCCTGGGGACATGGGCTTCTCCTCCCTCCCTGGCTCCTGTTCAGGCACTGCAAGTTGTGAGAGTGAGCACATTTTATACACCTCACCCCGGGGCTCAGCAGGGCATGTGCTGCTGCTCCCACTGGCATCTGGAGATGAGAATGGCTCTTTGTCCAGTGCCTCCATAGCCACTCACCCTCTCCCTGGGATCGATCTGAAGATGCAGGTGCTCTGGGCTGTGCCATGTTGGCAGTTCTTGTGTTTTAGTGAAAAACAGAAAATCCCCCAAAGGAGGGGATGTAGGGGCTTTATCCTGAGGGTATCTGGCCCAGCCAGCAGCCAGCCTCACTGGAGGGTTGTCCAAGTATTCTCTGTGATTTCTTCCTTCTGATAATTTTGCTTTCACCGGGAGGCAGAGATGAGGTAACAGTCTGTTTGGAGTCCTTTGCTTTGCCAGGAGTTGGGAGGGTTTGCTTAACCCTTGCTCAGCTCCCAAAAGATGGAAAAAATTACATACCTGTTTGGACTCTCATGCAGCACTTGCTGAATTCCGTGTCTTTTCTTAAAAGCACAGAGGCACAGGAGTCTTCTGATAAAATGTCCATGTTTTTACTGGAATAGACAGATCATGTGTTTTACCCCCTGCTTGGTCTCTGAGGTATTTGATTGTTTCTAACCAATAATTCTGAGGAAAACAAAAAAAAAAGAGACTAAGACAGATGTTTGGCTTGAGAAATTGTTTAAACAGTTCAAACACAGCAAAGATGCAGTAAGCAAAACCAAGATCTTCCCAGAGGAAGTGCTAGACAGGTTTGACCATAAGTAGCACAACTTAACACACAGGAGCAGCATTATCTCATCTGCAGGAGAGTAAATTTTATTTGTTTGGAAAGCACACCTCTGTCAGATGTCCTGGGAATCTGCTTCCGGGGAGTGCAGAGGCAGCAAGGATAGGTTTGTACCTCTGTCCTCTGTCTCTAGGCTGATCTTGCAGTGGCTGAGTGCGACAAGACCTAGGGAAATGTCTGGCAGGTTCTCACAGCTGCATCAGAACAAATGTCTGGCTCACTCATGTGCGCCCTTGGCACAGAGGAACTAACGATATTAAAGATCTGCAGATAGAAAGTGGGACTGTGGGCAGGGGAATGGAGATCAAAGCTGTGGTGGTGGGAGGACCAAGGGATTGCTGGAGACAGGAGTACAGCCATGAACCCTCCAGCTGGGTTTGCAGCCAGTTCAGAGCCTCTCACCACCACAGCCCATGGCAGGCACAGTGCTTCCAGTGCCAGCTGGACCCCAGGGCCGAGGCTTGTGGCATCTGGATGAACTCAAAGTGGTTTTACATGAGCCCCCTCACCATCCTGTAGCTTTCAGTGCACTCCCAAGACCAAGCTTATGTTTTTCTTACTGTATTGTAGTGATGACCCACCCTTAAGGGGAGCTTCTCTGGGCCTCTACACTTGCACGGTATCAGGCCTGAAGCACCCATCCATGACTGTGCCTGTTCTCCACAAGGACTCATGTGCCCAGACTTTTTGGCCAGCAGATCTCTTCCCTGCCTAAAACAACCCACTGGAATCCCAACCACAGCACTTGGCTTTGGGGTGCTCCAGGTCCTACTGCCTGTGCACAGGGGAGCTCCCCCATGCTGACTGTGTGTTTGTGATAGGCTGAGGAGCTCTGGCATGGCCTGGTCCTGCTTGGCTGTGCAGTCACCTGCCTCATGTTCTCTCCTAGCCTTCCGTGCCCTGCTGCAGATCCGGGCAGTGAGGAAGAAGCCGGGGGCTCTGTCGCCGGTGTCGTTCAGCCCTGTCCTGGCACAGAGCGTTGACCATGATGAGCACTCTGTAAGTACAAAGCCTGGGCGTTGGTCTTGGCCTGAGCAGGCACCTGGTGGGTGCACAAGTCACTTGGCCTGATGGCTGGTGTCCCTGGGACCTCAGGAGGTAGGCTCAGACCCTCCACCAAGGGCTTCCTGAGCAGTGCAGCCTTTATGTCAATGTCTGACTCCCAGGGTCATGGATTAGCGATAAAACTGGATTGTGCCCTCCTGTCTTTTGGAGAAAACAAATCCACAGAAACCTCAGGCTAAGAAGGTTTCTCAAGGCCTGTTCCAGCAGAAGAGTGGCAGACTCTGGGCATGACAGGGTGGGAGCTGGGAAAGTAGGGTGGAGGGGTTGCAGTTTGACTTGCACGCACATCTGTGTGGCAGCACACTGATTAAATGCCCTTGGCACTGGGGTTCCCAGCAGAAAGGCCTCTTTATTGCAGCCTCCCTGAGTGTCTCAAGAGGCAGCTGAGGGAGCTTGGGATGACAAGCATGGTGCTGGTGGCCTCAGGGCCCAGTTGCATGTCCCCAGTGGGGTGAGGGCAGCAGCTCATTGCCTGAGCAGTGGTGTCACACAGCTGGCTCTGGTGAGAAACATAAAATCAGAGTGAGAAGAACAACTTCATCTAGATAATCTTACAGACTTTTGTTGCAACAGATACTGTCACAGAAAAAGCCTGGGTTTATGCATCTGCCCTCTGCAGTGTTGTAGCTCTGCTGCCTTCAGCTGGGGGTAGGGAATAGGGCAGGGAAGAAGCCTGGGGGTTTTGTGAAGCAGAGCGTGGTGTGTAGAGGAAGCAGGTGCTGTCACCTGCAGGGAGGTGAGGAGATGCTGTGTGTCTCCTCCTGTCACTAACCTCAGGAAGCAACTTCTTTAAAACATGGTTTTCTCTTGACAGCGTGCCTTTAAACCCCTTAAGGTGAGCTCTGTCTCCCTGCCCAGCAGGAAGCCTAGAAGGGGAATAAGAACAGTAAGTGGACTCGGGTGGTTGCACTTGGCTCCCACCGCAGCTCTTTGCCAGCGGTGTCACCTGCACGTGGCAGTTACACACACAGGGCTTGCTGACACACTGGGATTGACCTGTGCCCCTGCCTGGGCTGTGACACTCCATGTCCTGGCTCCACATTGGTAGAGAGACACTCACACCCTGCACAGATGATCACTGTCCTCCCTGGTTTGCCTGTGGACAATGAGCAAGATGGAAGCAGCTTGGCACAGGGGTCTGATGCTGACTCTCAGGGACTGTCCCCAGGTCCTGTGCTTGAATGATTTATAGTTCCTGGCCAAGATGTTTTCACAGCTTTGTAGGACTGTGGGCAAGCTGCTGTCCCCTTGGCTCACCCAAAAGCTTCCCTGCACTTGTCTCATTGCCTTGGCAGTTTGGCGTAGGCACATCTTGGTGTGGTTTCCAGCCTGGTGCTGGGATGTAAAGGTAGACAAAGAGGCACAGCTGGAGCAGGTCTTGCATTCAGGGACACTGGCTGCAATGGGTTGGTTTGCTTTTACAGAAACATGAAGGAGAGCTTGTCTTGTTTGGAGACTCTCTGAGTTGGTGTGAGAGTATAAGTGGAACACTGGGACAGCATGAATAGCACTTGTGGGGGGCCAGGAGCTGGGAGAGGGAAAGGTGAGGGAGGTCTCCAGGTCAGGAAGGCTCTGTTTGAGCTGTCTTTTGTACTTCCATCAAATGCACCTATGGTTGTTGTTTGTATCAAGGAGTTTTCTTTTCCTTAAGCTGGCCTGGATACTCGGCCTCACAAGCAGTGTGGCTTACTGGGCTTGTCAAGTCTGGAGAAAACCTGAGGCTGGGTTCAGGTAATGAGTCTATTGCAATTTTGGCATTACCTGGCTCTCTGCAAGCCGCCTGCAGGGACCAGCAGTGCTCCTGGGTGGTGTAAGTGTCCCAGAAGAGAGTGGAGTTTCTTAGGGTTGTTTGAAAGCTCAGTAACTGGCAGCGAGGGTGTTTTAGCCATGGGCTGAGAAATCCTCCTCCAGCATCTGAGCTGTGCCATGGAACCTGAGCAAACACAGCACATGGAACCACAGCAACCCAGAATGGACAGCCTTTGAACCCCCAGGCTCTGGTCTGTACAGCCAGGACAAAAAGTCCCAAACATGAACCAGAGGGTTTTGTCTCCCTGGGTTTTTTGTCCACAAAAGAGCACCTCTGAACTGCTGCCTGGAGATGAAACGTGTTTTGGAGATGGCTTTTGGCCTCACCACATACAGCCGGCAGCAGCTGGGAGCAATTCCTTGTTCAGCTCAGCTGGTTATTTATCTTCAGTCACCAGCTGTGCTCTTCACTAAGCTCATAACCAGCACAGGACCAATACTGAGATGTGGGTTGATGATTGACCCCAGGTGCCACTGGTCCTTCCCTCCCCATCAGACCTGACTCCTCCTGTGACCACAGGTGAGTCAGTGCAGCAACTGACTTGCAGCAAATGAATGGCTGTGTTGGGACAGCTGCTGGGCAGGCTCATCTGAGCTGTGTGACTGCCACATCGGGCACGGAGAAGCTACAGGAGTTCATGGCTGTGCTTAGCACCAACGTGCCATCTTAGGTACAACTTAGAACCACCTTCCTGAGGACACAGGGCTGAAGCATCTCTGTTTAATGTAGCCTGGACTGCTGCAGTGTTGCCTCCTGTTTGAACTGTGGTCTCCTGGGTCTCGGCATCAACCCTGTTTTTCTCTGTGTCCACAAGATCTTTATGATCAGGAGGACTTTTGGAGTTAAACCAGTGTTGGCTTAATGGCTTTGCAAGGGTCCCTTTGGCAACTTTGGGAATTACAGAGGGGATGGGAGTTGCTGTAGTTTTCCCTCCTCTCTTATGGGGTCAGTGGTTCTGTGGTCCCTTCCCTGCCTTTTGGCAGAAGTGACTGTGCAGGGAGCTGGCATTGGCAGCTGAGGGTTTGTGGGAGAAGTGGAATTGCTGTAGGCTCCAAGAACCATCTCTCTCAGCTGGTGCACACATACTCCCCTTCTTCAACTATCTACATTCGTGATGCATGTTTTGTGGCTGGAGGCATGAACGAGATATTCATTGAGCTGGAAGGGCCTCTGAACCATTAGAACTTTCAGGAGGAAAAAAATCCAAATATATTTTATAGCAGCTTTTTAGGTAGCTGCTTTCTCACCTCCCTTGCCCAGCTCTTGAAAGTACATCAGGGAGCTGGCCAGCCACGTTCCAGCTTGCTGGGATGCCCAGGCTCTCAGGCATTGCTCTGGAAACTTGCCTGGAGCATCACCAGGGTTGTCTGGCTGTTGCAGGGGAAGTAGCTGAGGTGCTTTGGAGAGGTGGCTGTGGGGATGGGCTGCCTGGGAAGGGCAGGGCTGGCTCCATGTTCCAGGAGGGTTCCAGCCTGGTGATGCTTTCCCAACATCCCCTCTCTGTCTTGCCTGCAGAGCTCTGACAACATCCCTCCAGGCTACGAGCCCATTTCCTTGCTGGAAGCACTGAATGGCCTCCGCTCTGTTTCCCCCTCCATCCCCTCTGCTCCTCTGTATGATGAAATCAGCTACTCCGGGGTGGTGGATGGGATCCCTCCCGTGAGCCGCCCGCTTGTGGGCATGGACAGAGCCGTGGAGAGTGGCCACCAAAAGGGCAAGCGGAGCAAGTCTCCAGACAGGTCAGCGTGGGAACGGGGAGTGGGGGGGACGATGGGGACATGCTTCTTGCAAGCTCTGAGGGCTTGTGGCCACATGCACTCTGGCTGGTCCCATCACCAGGCTCACTGCTAACTCAGAATTTTAGGATTCGAGCAGGTACTTGTGCCAGAGAGAGAACTGGGACATTGTCCGTGTGTTCAGTGTGAGTTCACGGCTTGTGTTTCCTAAGGCTGGCTGTGCCACTGAAAGAAATAGGATTTTTAACAAGGAGAATTTAATCACAGAATTGTAGAGTCATGGAATGGTTTGCATTGGAAAGGACCATAAAGCTCATCACATTCCAACCACCTGCCATGGGCAGGGACCCCTTCCACTCTCCCAAGTTGCTCCAAACCCTGTCCAACCTGGCCTTGAACACTTCAGGAATGGGGCAGCCACAGCTTCTCTGTGCCAGGGCCTCACCACTCTGATAGTAAAGACACTTTACTGTCCCTCTTGTTGGATTTTGGCTTTCTATGACGCTCCCAAGAGGCAAAAGAATGGGGAGAGAAGTTCAGAGCACAAAAAGCTGAACTGAGATCCTGTAGCTGTTGACTGAAGGATCCTGTGTTGGCCTTGTGATGGAGGGTGTAGATGTGGATGTGGTTCCATGCACATGGGATCAGCCTCTGTTTGTTCCTGGCACTCCTCACTGTGCACCAGTCCAAATTTCCCCCTGGGAAGAGATCCCTGAAGGTGTGAGGAGCGGTGTGGGACTTGAGCTTCTTGCTTTCCATGCAAAGGCAGATTTTTCCAAGCTATGTTGCTGTGCCAAAGCTCAGCACCCCTTGGCTCTGTCCCACTCTGCTGCTGCTCCTCATGGAGCCGATACTGGAGTCCCTGGTGAATTCAGCTCCAGACTGAGCTCCTGTTCCTGTGAGTTGGCTTGTGCTGCCCCCAAATCCTCCAGGACTCCTGGTGCTGGCAGCTCCCTGCAAATGGATTTTCTCTTGCCACAGCACACTACGGTCTCCCTCATCCCCAATCCATGAGGAGGATGAAGAGAAGCTCTCCGAGGACTCCGACTCGCAGCCGGTGCTGAGTGGGGCTGAGCTGGTCCTGAGGGAGACCAGCTCTCCAGAGGTGGGTGTGTGCTCTGCTGGGGAGCTGCTCCGAGCCATAGGGCTTCTGAGGGGGCTTCTGGGACATGGGAAGTGCTTCACGAAGGGCCCTTGCCTGACGCCAGGATTCTCAGCTGCTTTATTTACCCCTAGGGCTCCATGGGGAGGGATGTAGCCTCTGCCTGTGCCCCTCACACCTCTTTGGGAGCAGGGGAGTTGGAAAACTAGTCGGTGCAGCCATATCAGAGCTGACCTTCCCCAGTATCCTGGGTTAGCCCAGCAGTGTTTGGAGCAGGGCTGGGAGCTGAGCCTTGCTGGGCTGTAAAACCCCTCCATTCCAGCCTGTGGTGCCACAGTGCTGGGGGGTTGCTCCTTGCTCCTGCCCTGGAACAAGTCCTGGCCCCAAAAAAGCCAGAGAAAGGAGAACAGTGCAGCAAAGGCCTCTAGCTACAGAAGTAACTTGTGCTGTCCCTCCTTACAGAGTGTGGCAGGGGAAGAAATGGAGGAGGCCTCGTCCGTGCAGCAGGGTAGGTGTGCACCTGGCTGTGGCTGCAGCCAGACCTCAGTGTGGTGTCCAGTGCTGTTGTGGTGGGATGGGAAAAACTGGGGAATGAAAAAATTGAGCTCGGAAACATCCAGCACCCAAAGTCCATCTCTGAGCCTCTGTGCTTCACCAGGGAAAGGTGCCAGGGTCTTTTCTGGGAAGGAGGGGAGGAAAATCCACAGATCTCCCTGGTTTATTTGCCAAGCATTTCACCTTGCTGTAAGCCCTACACAGGCAGAGCTTTCCACAGCATGGGCTGTCTCCTTGCACCACTGGGATCCTGGTGAGAGCACAGCCATCCTACTGGGCATGCAGAATGTGCCCCATGTCTTTAGGATGAGTCTCTTTTGCTCAATCAGCACTCAGAGGGCAAAGGGGATGTGACACAGGAGTGATGAGCATGTTTTGGACCATGAGCCTGCAAGGGAAGAGGCAGCCCTTCAGCACTGGGACCTGGGTCAGTCTGACCAGTTGTCCTGGGACCTCTGCGGGACTGGAGGGACGCAGGGAGCTTCCTCACATGGAAGAACTCAACCCATGGCAGCCGGGAGCCCCTGTGGAGCTGTTCTGGGGGCTGAGGGGCTGCTCTCTGGCTGGTTCCAGGTGGTGGCCGCCCGCCCTCGGTCGAGGACGTGCTGCAGGACGGTGGCTGCGGCGAGCACCGGAGCCTGACGCGGTCTGAGAGTGACCCTCCAGTTGATGTCTTCCTGCCAGGTAACAGCTGTGCTGTTGGGGCCCGTGGCTCCAGGGGCTGGGTGGTTGTGGAAGGTATACCATGGGCAGCCCCTGCTGCAGCCTTGGGATGAGACAGGAATGTGCCTGCCCAGAGCTTGGGCTCGTGCTTCTTCCCCATGAGCAGGGCTGCGGGTGAGGGGGGCTAACATAGAGGTAACTTGGCCCCCCTTCTCTTTCCTCCTCCCTCACCCTTGTGTCTCTGTCCTTCCCCTCCTTTCTCCTCTCTTGGCTGCAGCCGCTTCATCCATGGCACAGTGTTATGTGACAAAGGCCTCCTATGCTCTCCCAAATGTGCTCCTGCTTTTTGGAAACGGAGGGGAACCATCTGGGCCAGTTTCTGGGGGACTTGGGGCAGTGTTGTCATGGTGGGGAGGGGTCCAGTGTGCTGTGCTTTGCTGGTGAGCACAGCTGTGGGACCCTGCTTCGTCCTCACTTCTGACTGTTGTTGTTGCAGCCTGTTTTCTTCCGTAGAGTCGCAGTCTGTTCTGAGTTACCTCTCTAATGTCTCCCTCCCTCTCTGTCTGCCTTCCTCCCTCCTGTCTTGGGCAGCACTGGGTCCTGATTCCTGCTCTGTTGGTATAGAGGAGTAAGCTGGTACGTCTTCTCGTTCTTCTTTACTGTTGTGTGGGGCAGCAAGACCCTTCCTGGGAATGCCAGCAGCTGGGAGTGAGTGGGAATGGGGCTGATCCCAGCCATGGGGCAGGGAAGGAGGGGGCAGCAAACTAGCCAGGCTGCACTGCTCGCTCTGTCCTGGCTCCCTTCCCATTCCCGGCACCAGCATTCCTGCTGTCCCTGAGTGCCAGGACCCCAGGCAGGGCAGCAGAAACCCCCACCCTCCCCACTGACTTCTGCTGGGCGTGGGCTCTGCTGCCTCGTGGGCACCATGAACACCCAGGGCCCTGCTGCTTTTTCCCAGGCTCGTGGCAGAGCGTGTCCCCTCAGTGTCCTGTGTCCCACCCCTGATGCTGAACCTGCATCTGAGGGGATGGACGGGATGGAGCACTGGCTGCAGCTCCGTCTCCTGTGCTCAGCCCGGGGTAGGAAGGGAGGGCTGAGCGCGTTGTCCAGGCTCTGACTCCTGTTTCTGAGGCTGAACTCCCTTCTCCTCACACAGGCTCATCCGACTTCACCAAGACGCTCCCCGTCCGCGGCACCGGCAGCCCCACGCAGCCCCTTCTGTTCGAGCAGACCCGTCTTCACCTGGAGGACGAGCAGAGCCTGCCGTGAGCGGGGGGACCCCTGCCCGAGCCCCCCGCCCCGGGGGCGCAGCGCGGGGCCTCGCACCCACCCGGGTGTTTCCTGCACGGCCCGTGCATGTTCCCTGGCGGTGGGTAGGGGCTGGTGTCGTGTTTTTACGTGGGACGTGTCTGTGGGGTTTGGGGTTCCGATCGGCCATGAAGGACACTACCGATGTATATTTTGTACACACCGAGCACAGCCCTTTGCTGTCACTGCCCCTGTACATAGCTGTGGCCCTCCCTGCCTTGCCGGGGCGCGAGGCTCCGCAGGGATGGGGGGACGCGGGGGTCGGCCCCGTCCCAACCCCATCGGGCCGCCCCCCGCGCCCCCCTCTTCCCGCAGAGCCCGGCGCTGCCCACGCCGTGTGCCTTGTTCTGCTTCTGCGGGGGGTCCCGGGGCACGTCCCCCCCACCTCCCCGTCTATGTTTGTAGTAATAAACCCGTGGAGCAGCCACGCGAG
>WEIV01014909.1:99328-132954 GCA_013390005.1 Calyptomena viridis | reverse complement strand
TTGGCAGCAAGAAGCATCTCATCGCATAGCTAGCTCTCAGTGTCCACCCTGCTCCTCAAGGTAAAGCACCCAAAACTCTAGCACCTACTGCAGAATCACAGAATGATTGGGTTGGGAGTTCTGGATAGCATCTAGTCCAACCCTCTGCTAAAGCAGGTTACTGGAGCAAGTTGCACCTATGTTTACTCAAAAACTGGTTTTGACAGATAAATAAAGTAAATTTAGTCTTTAGTCAATTCTCCCATTCTGCCTCCTGGTGTAAGTGTTAGACATAAGTGTTAGCAGAGCAGCAGACAACATGCCTGTTCCATCCCAGCCACCTCCTTCCAGCTAGTCTGTGCAAACCTCACTGTATGCCTTTTCAACTCATGGAATGCACTCTGGGCAGAGCCAAGAAAACATGGAACACTGTCCTCAGGCAGTCATTCCCTGCTTTCTACACACAAAGATTCTGAAGTGGGCACATCCTGGGAAGTATTCTAACAGAACAATTGCTCCAATGGAAACAGGTATCCGAGTATCTGTGCGGATTTATAAGCAGGGAGGGAAGGCAGATACAGTATCACACGTCTCCAGTGATGTTTTCTTCACAGTTCGAATGCACACAGCCTCTCATTAGTATAAGGAGGTGGCTGCTGTTATAACTAAAATACAGCTTCCAGTAATAACCTACAGTATTACCAGCCTTAAAAGTGAAGTGCCTAGTGCTATGGTACCTCCACTGGAGCAGTCGTCACTCCAAGGCCACTGTTTTCAGACATCACAAAAGCACTGGCTACCCAGGATGTGATGGTATCAGGTACAATGACTTCTATTGTGGTTTCTGTGTCAGATCTGATGGCAGAAAGAGAGCACACATTCACAACCATCCATTTACAGACGTAAGTAAGTGAACACATGTTTAAAATGCATGAAAAATTAAGTCCAAACTCCTGGCAGGAAAAGCTGCCCATTACCTCTTTTTGTTTTTCTAATCATTTAGAAACACTGTGATGGGGGCAAAATCATTTTAAAATTTTAAATTATTTTAAAGTACATTAATTGAAGGCAATTGTACTGAATCACATTACAAGTAATCCACTTTTATCCATCCCTTAAAACAATCCCAGATAATGGCTGCTTCCTGAACTTCTCAGCTGTAGAACACCACAAGATTTGTGCTTCGCAACACAGGTCAGATTTCACCATTTGACATTTTGAACTGCTCACTGAATTAGGTGCCACTAGCAACAGATTTCCCTTTCTGTGCTAATCACCATCTTGTGTACTGCAGAGAAAAAGGCTGGGTCTCCCTATACATTATCTTCCCATCTGTAAAAGCAGGAGAGTTTCTTTTGTCTCCAGGATTTTTATCTAGTTTTTTATTGAAATTCCTAGGCCTTCAGTCAGGCATTGTCCTCTTCCGTGCAGTTGTACACTTTATTTTTTGGATCTCAAATATCACTTATGGCCTCTAGGTGGTAGCAGAATATAAATAACAGTACGTTGTTAAGGAGCGTGTTTCAGCACCAGTGTGGAATGCTACTAAAACTTACAAAATAACAATGGCAAGTGCAAATCATTTTCCATTTTTTCCTAATCTTATACCTAGTTTTAGTGTCAATCCAAAGCCAAGTCTCTGGAAAATGTGTCCTCACATAGAGATTGCTGAAATCAGGAGGTCCATTTTTAGATACTGGCATATCATCACCGAAACCATCCTCTATGGGTATCATGCCACCATCTACAAAATAAAAAATATTGTCTTACCTACAAATACCTAGGTTTTGAAAAATCAAATTAATACAATTAAGAAGATTCAAATTAAGACAGTGTTTGGAGTATAATCTATAGCTTTGTTATATATAGCAAGACTACTCTGACACTAGGAAGTTTTTTTCTTGGGGTTTTGTTTTTTGTGGGTTTTTTTAAGAATAAAAATGTTTCATGCAAACTTAAAATTTCTACGTGGTCTTTCTGGAGTGGTTATGAAACTGGTACAATTTGGCTTTCTTTTGCAATATATATCAACTGGAATTGCAAATAAAAACTCCATTCACCCTCAGGTGTTTAAGGGGTAGTATCACTCAGGACAGCAGCAAAAAGGTAGTTTTTTTAAATACTAATTGTACACATTTGTAAGTCTTGAGCCTTTGACATGGTAATGGTTTGCAAGGCTGGACGTAGCCTGTATGCAGTACAGTAAAACGTTAGGGTTTTACTAAACCTAGCCCATGTATCTCCTTCCCCACTCAGTAAATTAGATTTGACTACATTTATTTTATTACTTACAAAGAAAATGTTCCTTATCCTCCTCAAGAATTGCATCAGTTGATACCCAAAGGCTGCATTTCTGGATAAAATTTATACAGTATATCTCAATACAGGACATTCAGGACATCAACAGTGATTATCTATTTTCTTTTCCTTTTCTTTCTTTTTAAGTAAATGAAGTCATAAAGCAGTCATAAAGCAAGTAATATACAGGAACAAACAAAACTGAGATCATACGAATCTGAATGACTGAAAACTTTTCAAAGGGAAGACCATATCAAGCATAAAGCAATCTATATTTATGGAAGAATAAGCATGTTTGTTTGTATTGAGATTATTTACACATTGATAAATTTCACAATTCAAAACCCATATAAGCAATGAAAATAGTACACTGTCTACAGTTCCAAACTTTAAAAAGTGCATTTTCTTCTAGCAAGTGATGTGCAAATCACTAAGCAGTTAAAGAAAAGCCACCATAGGATTAAAAAAAAAAAAAAAAGTACCTGAAATACACCAAAAGAACCTCTGACGAGGGGAAAATACTGCACTGTGCTGTATAAATTGAGTTCATGGAGGACCTAAGACCAAAAAAAATCAAAGTCATCCAAAGAGTGAACGCAAACACTTTTTCAAAACTTTCACTGTTGTAGATGCTAATTCATAGGAACTTTACCACAAGGTGTGGCTCACTTAGCTCTCATATCAAAGAGAACAGAATCTGTGACAGGACGAAGGGAATTAGGTTATAATGGTTTCAGGATTAACATAAGAGTGACCAAGACTATACATATAAGCCTGAAATAGAGCCCACTGATATTTTATGGCACTTAGGCTATATCATTTGAGCACTTTAGGAATTATATATATTGTTGATGCACCAGAACAAGTAAAGGGAATTCAAAAATATGAATAATTTGTTCTGCTCTTCAAAGAATAAAATGCTTTATTTTATATTACTAATTTTGAAGTGCACAAACCACGAATCATTCCTTTTTTTTCTGACTTCTTTGTCTTTCCTGAAAAAAGAAACTGCCAAATCTTAACTGAGCAGGTTATCGACAGAACAACAAAGAAGTATTAATTGGAATTAGAAATGCTGTGCCTATAACCCTGTAAGCCTCACAGTCTTTTCTGCTCATGTTACTCGAAGAAGTAAAAAATATTTGCATAATTACATAGTAAAAATCCTGCCCAAAGAACATTACTCGTTTGGCATATAATCTGTAACATTTCCATAAACATGCATCTTTCATACACACAATCTTTAATTCCTATGTACTTACAGAATCTTCTGTTATGTCACTACTTTCTCCTAGAAGCTTTGTACTTTTATCAACAACTGCAAGTCCAATTACTGATCCTGGTTCTGTTGTACTGATTTTAAGGGAGACTTTCTCAGATGGCTTGACCTTATCTTTGCTCCAAGAGACTTTAATCTAGATAAAAGTAAAAAAACCCACTGATTTAAATTATACAGTGATATTTACAGCCATTAACTACCCAAGGGAGTATTTTTTTAGATAATTTGGCTATAATTGAGACTCTGGACTTGCTTTTCTTAAGACCTCTGAACCTCAAAATCCTTTTCTTAGGACTTTTGCAAGTTTGAATAAATCATTAAGGGAATGCAGACATTTGTCATGTAGCAGGACAAACAGCCTCCCTACTGATGTCTGGTTATAAGTGTTAAAGTTTCCATAAGAGAGAAAGAATTTGAACCCATCAATAGCATTTGGGTGGTCTCACCTGTAAAAAGTGAGGCTTTTATTTGCACAATGGACCTACTCTCATACATAAGCTCCAAAAAATTCAATTGATGCAACAGGAGTTGTCTCACTCCTCTTAAAGCTTTTCTGAGTTGAAGTATGCAGAGTCACATGAAACAAACACCGATCACATCCACACATGTGACCACTGTCTGGCTAGAACTAGGTCTTCATAAAACAATTCCACGTGTAGAGCACTTACAAATACCTTTGCCAGAACAATCTTTGGCTCAGTAATTGACCAAACTATCAAGAACACAAGGAGATGCTGTGGGTCTGTTTATGTGGAAAACACAGTGCTATTAAAATTTCTTTCAATATGCAATAGCTGGTATCCAACTGGTATTATCAAAAGTTTCCAAGGACTTGCACAAACTTCAGATTAGATCTGCAATGATAAAGTTTTTAGATCCTATGATCTAAAACACTGCTTACCATGCAACAACCAGACACAGTCTCAGACTGAAGTTCAATACAGTTACCTTGTCATCCAAAACAGGTTGGACAGGGACAGTGAGAGCATCATTTACAACCACTCCCAGCTCATCAACATAGAATACAAGTATAGATGCCAAAGGAGCCCAGGAATTTTCTGCTGTTAAAGCAAATGTTTTTGCAGACTTTGTCCCAAAAGCCACAATTTGTTCCTTAGATAGCACCTGAAAGGGAAAAAAGTCAAACACTTAACCTGTTGGTATCTTAATACCTCATAAGCTCAGCAATTCCTTCTACAAGTAGCTGTTAGAAGAAAAGACACATAGTCGTGGTTTTGGTTTTTTTTACAAAATGGTTGACCAGTTCTGTGAAAATGGGCATAGAACAGGTAGGTAATGTAATATTTACATATTAGTAATAGATTTTTTTGTGCGCTTTAATTTCTGTTGCACTATGGACAAGTAAAGAACTACAAAGAATGCTATGAGAACACAAAAACACAACAGTTGGTTGGTTCATGTGGGTCATCTGTAAAAGCATTTGAGTTTGGATCAGGCATATAGTTTTAAAAGCAAACCTCCAAAACTCAACTACTTAGAACCCTTTGGTTTGCACCACAGAGAGTGTGAACTAGGGCCCAGTAATGTGTTCCAGTTAAAAGGAGGCATTCATTCGTTTTACCAGATCAGATTAGAGCGAGTCAGAAGGTACCTCAAAATACCTGGAGTTCAGGTCCACAGCATCAATTTTTTCACTCTAAATCTGTTCCTACTGGACCATGGCACTTATTAATGAAGACAGAGCAATGAAGGGTGGTTCCCTGCCTTTGATTCATGGACCTGATTTATTTTAAGTCTTCTAGAGAGTGTTTCTATTTCAGAAAATACACATGAATGCCCAAATTTTATATGGTTTTCCTTATTCAGTTTACTGTTAAAAGTCTCTGAAAGAAAAAGAATTGTAGCTATCATGATCACTATGGTGCAGACTGCGAAGAAGACAGGCATGTGTTAAGGACAGGATGGGAGACTGATGATGGTATACATAATAAATCCTTCAGTTCAGATGCTGCTAGATACAGTAGAGCAGCTCGGTAATTAAACAAGCCATTACCCAAAACATTTTTTTAAAAATGCTTCTACAAAATTCCCTTGTTAACAATGCCACCATGCCCAATTGACCATCTGCTTCCTCAGCAGGCAGATCTTCTCCTCACCCTATAGCCACAGGCTCAGCCCTGAGAGCCCTAAATATGCATACAGGCTCCACCGGGCCCCTGCATCTGCAAGACCTGCAGACAAAGCCTCAGCTTGGGCTGCTTCTGGGGCATACTTGTCCCTCGTCCCATTGCAGATGCTTTGCACAGAGGTAGTATTGCTCTCACAGTTGTGCCTTGTCTCACATCTGCAAGCCAAGGAAACCCAACACCTAAATCAGAGATGTGCTTTACCCAGAGAGCACCCCCTTACAGAGTCAGGGGCATTCCTCCTACGTAGCAAAATGAAGCTCTCTTTCAAAAAAGACTATCCTAGGGGAAAACAAGTTTTTGGGACACCTATTTCACAAAGTACAATAAAACATGTTGAATCTCTCTAATGTTTAATCACATTCCCATCATTGGAGTATTTCTCAAGATGGTAAAAGACATCTTGGACTGTCCCCGTATTTAAAACCTGTAACATACCAGATAGTGGAAGTCTCTCACTGGCTTGTTGCTTGCAATGCTCAGCTCAAAAGGCTTCCCAGCCTGGGAAAAGCATACAATACATACAGGTGAGTTGGAAACATGATGAGTAACTTCAATGGTTCTTATCTTGACAAGTTTTGTCTCAGACTATACCTTTATATCCTGGCTCTTCGTTTTGACCTGGAGGTAAGTCTGGCTGGGGGAACTGAACACATCATAAACACCTATGTCGGTCCTACTGCTGAGGAACTCTGCCTGCAAGACAGTGCAAAAACAGCCCTTAACAAAACAGCAAAATCTGTGTGATGTTCACACATATGGTACTCTTTAAAAGAGCATGGCAGTCTGAGCAGCAGTACGGGATCACTTCACTTCTTGCTTTAGGTATCTGTTTTGTTTTTTCCCTTGATATCTTGATGCAATTATTAGATCCCATTTGACAGGATCTGTCACTTTCTTTCCAGCTGTAACACGAATATAAGGTAACAAAAGTAGTAATAGGTGACATGTCAGCTCTTGCAGATGGTAGAAACAGCACATCATTGATCACAGCCCATTCAATTTGGTATGTCTATGCTCCAAAGTCACATACTACAAAGCAATACCTGAACTCTCAGAGTTTTTGTATCAGACAGGATTGGAAATTCAATATCAATTATTCCATTTTCTGGAACTGTGTAATTCAAGACATGGACTGTCAGATTTCTCTCCTCTGTTGCCTCATTTTCAAGATGAGAAAGTGAAGAGTGGTGAAAAAGCAGGTCTGACTGTTGTGCAGTGACTGTTACAAGATTCTGTCTCTCTTCAACTGTCAACTGGTTGCTATCAGAACGTGACACCTTTAGCTAAAAGCAAAAAGAAAGAAAACATTCAACAGGGTAAAACTAAAATGCACAACGCAACATGTAAGAACATATTTGCACTCATATCAAGAAAACAAAGGCATCCTCAGATTTCTCTCACAGAATATACTGAGTTGGAAGGGACCTGCAAGGATCATCAAGTCCAATCCTTAACCCTGCACAGGACCATCTCCAAGAGTCACACCATGTATCTGAGTGTATTGTCCAAACACTTCTTGAACTCTGTCAGGCTTGGTGCAGTGTAACCACTGCCCTGGAGAGCCTGTTCCAGTGCCCAACCACCCTTAGGGTAAAGAATCTTTTTTCTAATATCCAACCTAAACCTCCCTTGACACAACTTCAGGCCATTCCCTCTGGTCCTATCACTGATCACCACAGAGAAGAGATCAGTGCCTGCCCCTCTTCTTTCGCTCATGAGGAAGTTGTAGAGTGCAATAAGGTTTCCCCTCAGTCTCCTCTTCTCCAGGCTGAACAGACCAAGTGACCTCAGCTGCTCTTCATACAGGTTCCTCTCAAGGCCCTTCACCATCTTCTTTGCCCTCCTTTGGACACTCTCTCTCTTTGGACTAGTAGCTTAATATCTTTCTTAGTTTGCAGTGACCAAAACTGCACATCAGTAACTTTACTTTGTAAGCACTGCAGACAGGCAAATCAGTCAAGAACAAAATTATTCGTAACGCCAGGGAGCAAAAAAAAGAAAAAGCAAAGCAAATAGAACTGAAAGGTGACCTGCCTTTCAGCTCTTCCAACTACTCTTCCTGTTGAAAATTCTTCTGTCTCAGGTAAATTATGCATATCTTACCTACAGTCTGAATATTTGATTTTATCACTTGTATTTCACCACCGCAAGAAAGGACAACCTTACATCAGGTGCAGGAAAAATGAGTCAGATGAGCAGAGATGGTGCCAAGTCAGATGTGTTTATGGATTCATCAAATGAGTTGAAGAAAAGACTGAAGCCAGGCCCAAAATTGGCAGTCTGCAACTTCTTACAATTTACATCAACCATTATCCCCTCACTTGAGCAGAGATTCTCATCCACTGTAAAAGCATTCTGCATTATACACCCCAAAAATCAACTTCTATATTTTAAAGCACTGAACTAATGCTCCTCTTTTCTTTTTAAATCCATAGATCTGTCATTGCATTATCTCTCCTCCTCTGCCATTATTTTCTTATTCTCTTTCTTTAGAGCATATGCAGATCTCTACTTATTACCAATAGCAGCAGTTGTTCCTTCACACTCCTCTGGGATTATAACTGATACCTTCCTCTCTGCCAGCTGCAAGCACTGCTAAATGCCTCAGCCACCTCTCACTCAGCTCATCTCTAGGAGAAGAGGAAAATACTGGTCAAAGCTGGAGTCAAAATGGAATGATGGCAAGGAAAGCGAAATGAACGAAAAACAAAAGACCAATGATCAGCTAGCATGAAGCTGTATCTTGAGCCAGTCTACTCTGAAAGTGTATATTCAGCCTATTTTATTGGTATTTAGGTCTACTTTCTGTACAGGAAAGGCTCAAGAATAGTAAAGTTGGTTCTCCTTTCTAAGCAAAATACAGTGGTGCAATATGCAACCTCTGCAAAATGTAGAAATACTGAACACAGATTATGGACAGCATGAAGAACACAAAATGCTTGGAGTGGACTGCAACTGATATAAGAAAGACAGTACAGAAGGCAGAAATACACTTTCACTTGAGAGCAATGTGATTTGATGAGTTTTACTGAATTTTATTACAGCAGCCTGCGTATATATATAAGTTATATAAAGTACATATTCGTGTGTATATATATATACAAACTTAGATATAAAAATATTAGGAGGGTTGGAACTCAATAATTACTCTGTTTTTTTAAAGCAGTCACCTAACAGAAAAGAATCGGCTAGAAACCAAAAAGATTTCTCCTCTGTACTCAAACTATACTCAACTATACTCAAATGTATCCTGCCAATATGTACTTTTGGCACTTTATACTTTTATAGAGCAAATGCCTCCAAATTTAGTATTTGCTGATATGTGCCATGAAAAAGAGGTAATTCAAAAACAAAGCTGTAAATCACACTTAAAAATCCAAGGCAAACTTCAGCATCTAAGCAAAAACACAGGACACGTCACATTTTTTTATGCACAGATCATAATAAAATAATACAACTTACAGTAGCTATGAAGTTCAGAGAAGGTTTTATAACTCTGGAGTAGTCCAGAAATTCAATAAAATAATCACTTTGCTTTGGAAATATGATGGTACTTGAATTTTGGGAGATTCCTGTTGAATAATTGTATGTGTTTAGACAATATGCATTTAACACACGTATTACTTTAGCAGCAATACAATTTACTGTCCATGATTTATAAATTATTCTATTTTTCTTTTTTTTTCCTATTTTTTTTCATCATTTCCATTCCTACTGCTCTTCATTCTTTCAGCTGTACATCAGTACAAAGGGAGTTTCTACAGAAAGTCTGTAATGAAACCTAGTTTCTGGTGCAAGCAGAAATTTTGTACAAATGATTTTTCTCTAATATGCAAGATGCGGTGGAACACAAACTCACAAAAAACCCTCAGTTTGCAAATCAGTAGATCTAAAAGAAGGTAGGGGACAACACGGGGCCAGAGAATTCTATCAAATAATGTAGTTTACAAACACGTAAGTAAGGTAAGTTTATGATTAAGCTTAAATTTGTGAAATTCAGCCTAAGGCTAGCAATTTTTTATGCCTGCTCTTCTCATCAAGTGACCAGTCATTGACTTTAAGCTCCCATTTAATAAATCATTTAGCATACAAAGCATTTCATTTAAAATAAAAATGCAAGGAAGCAATGTTCACTTCTCCTAATCTTAGTTTGTTTTTTTTTTTTAAATAGCTCACTATTATTGCTTGTAATCTTATTGTAGATGACTTTTTAACAGCTGGTTAAACTATTTAATATCTAGGCAAGCAACAGTTCAGATATTATATTTGCACATGGATGGTTTGTGCTGACATCAGCACAGGATGCTTTCATAGTCCTGCAAGGACTATGGTAAGCTCTTCCAGCACCACCTACTCTGGATTTCTCCCAAAAGACATCACACAGACACATACCTGTGAGTGACTCAGTGACCACCGCAATCATTTCTATTGGCTCTGTGTAATCACTGTCACCTTGGTGCCATGATGGCTCAGTGTTCAAGTTTTGCAACGTAAGTTTGTTACAGGTTACATTCACAGATCCGTTTATCTGCAATGTAGAAAAAAATAATTGTTAAGCCAGAAAAACCAAGGACACCTTTCTGTCTGTAAGAGCTTATTTCTGGTTAAGGCCTGTAGCTCTCCTCACATACAAGTTTTGGAGTGTAAACATCAGCAAATTATGAATGCTGACTTTTTTTTGCTTTAGCGACAATTTTTATTAAATCCAGTAAAGTTCACTACATTTTAGAGGCAACAATGCTTTATGAAGAAAGTTACTTTTTTTTCCTAATGTCTAGAATCATCCACTTCTACATGGCTACAGCAATGGTAGCTATGCTTTACTGAAAAATACCACTAACAGGTCTCTGCCTGAGGAGGGAAGTATACCTTATTCAGTATCTCTGAGCTCAGAGTTTCTGTGAACTGAAGGCACTGAAGTCAGACTGCTGAAGACAGCAAACAGAAAGTGGTAGGCACACCATGTAGCAGAAATGTAACCTTTTTTAAACACAGTTCACATTTCAAAATTAAAACGTCTGAGTTTGCAAAAAGAATACAATGAATCTGTTACCTCTTTTATGTCTCTATATCGAAACTGTATGTTTCTGTAAATGGTTAATTAGTTCAGTAGCTGAACTGTAATTACTTAGCAATCATCAGCCAAAATGCTTTGCTTTCTTTTATGCTAGAGTTCCACCTAAATTGAAGTGTTCTCCTCTGGCCTTTTAACACACGGCTGAGTGTGCAGGGGCAGACACAGGGACAGGGAGCGTTCCTGGGCTCAGGTCCTCCAGCACCTATGCTGCTACAGTGGCTCCTGGAAAATTTTTCTACCTGGGTCAATTAGCACCCTCCAAAATAACTTCCAGACACACGTGAAGGGACCACAGGTGCCATGTATCATTCCCAAAAAAACAGTCCCAACTGACACTGACACTTTAAGCTGGATATTAAAAGAGAGAGTAGCACTCTTCATGCAAGTCACTCCATAGACTCTGTCAGCTGAACTCAGCAGTCAAAAATGGTCTCAGGCATTACTTAACCCACAAAAGGACACAGGCTCAAACAAACTGCTGAGACAACTCACCTCCACTGTTGTTGTTATATTTCTCTTATTTGTCCAGTAAGAGACCGAAAGGCAGGTGACTGTTACAGTTCCCTTTACTGGCTTTCCATATGTGTACCTGAAACACACCAGACAAAGTGAAACAACACACCACTCTCCAGGGATTGGGCTCCTGAAAAGCTCTCAAGGCAAAAGATTCTCCTAAAATATTTTTCCCTGGCCTCAAGCATGGCTAGAATACACTTGTCCTCTGGAACATGGAGTTTGCAATACTGAGACCAGCTTATCAACACTGAAGTTGGAAGCCCAAAACCTGGAGAAGATACGCAGTGCTGCTCTTTCCTGCACACAAGCTCTATAAACCTATTACAATTACTATGGGATGTAAATGTAGAAAAATTAACGATATTAAGCTAAAAGTTGGAAGCAAGTTATTGAATAGAACGCTGATCATAATTAAAATGCTGTAGAATTAAAATGATGCTAATGTAAAATGAGATACCTCAACATACAAATTATTCAGTAATCACAGTCACAAGAAATTATGGCATTATTACATTACAAACAATTTTCAGCTGTGGCAAATCTGAAAACTGTAACATATTCACTTCTTAGAATGGCATTAGCAACCCGCACTCACTGAGCAGGAATAAAATGAAAATTTTGTATAAATGTTTCCAAGCTGTATGTAAGACAAATCATGACATTATCGGATTGAGACAGAAAAGCAGGGTTGAGGGCAAGAGAAGGACAACATGGGGACAGACAGGACACCTAAAATCACTGTAGTCCTCAGCAGTAATACATTCAGATGTGATAAATTTAAAGTATTTTAAACCATTATGCACCACTTAAGTAGTATCAATGATGAAAAGCAGAGAGAAAGAAAAAATCAAACACCACAGTTACAGGAATAACTCTGACAACACTGTCTTTTATCTGAACTCAGTCTTCCCAAGCAGACCTAATTACAGTAATAACCTGCCATTAACCTTAAAATGATACTGACATTGGATAGCATCTCTGTACTTAATCTAATAGTACTCCAGAGATGAAAAAGGAAAAGGGTTTTATGACATCTGCAAGTGCAAGGGGCACATAAACTCTTTGTATAAAGAGGCATTATGCCTATAAAAACAGTCAGCAGGAGTGAAGTCATTCTCTATAAACGATTAAGATGTATCAGTAAAAATTCTTCACTGCTGGGGTTCAATCTCAGATGATTCACTGGTGTGTAAGTATAAATTTACTGCAGCAGACAGGTACACTTTCAAATACCTTATGAGTATACCAAAAGAAGGAGCCAAGTACTCCGTGAAAGACCAAAACAATTTAGGAAACCAAATACACAGTGGTATATAATTGATTTCAAAAGCAAAGAAGACTGGGAAAAAACATGAGGAAAACTTCTTCTAAAAAATTGCCCCTTACTTGATTCATAGAATCATAGAATGGTTTGAGATGGAATGGACCTTAAAGGTCATATAGTTCCACCATGGGCAGGGATGCCACCCACTAAATCAGGTTGCTCAGGGCCCCATCCAATCTGGCCTTAATAGTTTGTATTATCAGCTGGCTTATAATATCAGGTTGCACTGGCTCTAGGGAAGGAAGTTTTTTCTCAAAGTCGAAACATTTAAATAGCTTGTTAAATAATCATTTCTGCATTCCACTTATAAATGGAGTGCTTGTTTAGAACGTATGTATTCTATGGCATGAAATAACCCAGGAAAGACCTTTCATTTCCAGTCTTCTTGGATGGATATGTCAGGCAGCTCCATCTGGTTCTCATCTTCCAAAAAAAAATTAATTTCTATTTGAGATTAATGTATACTAAATTTTTGTCTAGATACTTGCTCAGCTGAAAAATAAAATATTATTTATACAAGAGTCTACACTGAATCCTCTCCTGAATTTCTTAAGAGCTTTTAATTCTTCACCAGTTTACAGGTCTAGATATTTTGATAGGTAGGAGAAATCTACACTTGAAATCCACAATGTTGACATATTGGATCAAGAAGGATGTACATAGAGTTTTGCCTAATTTTCCAAGTAGTCTAACAAAATACAGTTACACTACCTTGACGTGGTAAGTTGGAGAGCACCATAAAAGAACCATAACAGCAACAGCAAAAAAGCTTCAAAATATAAATCATAAGCAAGAAACCTAAAAAATTTCAAATAAAGTAGCTGAAAAATTATAGGTTATAGTCTAGATGTATGTTTACCAGACCAAAAGAACTTACTAGAAATGTGAAGATCTATCAAACTTTGTTACAACAAAATCCAGCAACTAGAACTGGATGCTAGTCAACTAATTTTTGGTAGATGGGACTATTTTAGCATTCTAAATGTAAGTTTTTACTTTGACACTTAGAGACACACAGTAATTTTCTTAAGAGTAAGGGGGACAACAGTATCAATGATTTACTTACTTTGCAGTAACAACACCAGTTACATCTTCATCTCTCAAAGAGTAGTATAATGGTGTTGTTATCATGACATCAAATTTTGGTAAAACTAAAAAAAAATTACAAAAAGCATTAAATTCACAGAAGGAATATATATTTCTTAAGTAATAAGGGTAGAACATGTAATTTGATGACTATTACTATAGTTTCCTAAGGAATATAAAGTAAGATATACTTTTAACCCAACCCTATGCATGTGCCAGACTACGACTTTTAGTTGAAAAGAAAACAAGCACCATAAAAGCAGCCTGCACATAAGCTTTTAAGACTGAAATAGAAAACATTTTGTTTATTCAGCCTTTACAGGATTATCAGCAAGCTTCAGGATCAGGTATTATACTGATATTTTGGGATGTACATTGTCTGCATGATCCTGGAAAAACATGGAAATAACTGCATCTCACAGGCTTAAGATAAACATCTTAAAGATTGCATGACATCCAGACACTATAGTAGAAGGTCATTAAAACTACCAAATATAAACAGAGCAGCTGATAATGATGGCATTTTCATCACCAGTCTCAAACAAGCAAGAGATTTGGAAATTAAACTTTCTGTGAGTATTTAAAGGGTTCATGCTAGCCAAGGGAAGCTAGTATAAATTAATGGAGAATCACTACCAATTTTGGTCACTACTAAATGCCCTTAAATAACACTTACCATATTCCATCACTTTAAATCTTTGATAATGAACTTGACCCTATTGAAAAAAATTGATATGAGAAAATACATACAATTGCAATTAGATTAGTAAATTTAACATAACCCATATGGCCAAATCCCACCCATATTCAAGTTAAACTACAGTTTCTGACATGGTATGATTTTAAATCATGGCTCAACCACTATCAGCTCCTGTAGGAGCCAGTAGTAGGTATTTGCACAACAGAAGGGCTCAGAAGTTCTATGCAGCAGATTGCATGTATATACAATGAAAAGTTTGTGGAGCTTTCGAACTACAGACATCTACAGACATATGCCTGGTTTTTGTATTAAAAAATGGAATACCTGAGCCAGTTAGCATAACACTATCTAGCAAAAGTATTCACAGTCATCAAGATAAACCATGATTGACTTACCACCAGTATCTTTATCTTTATTATCTTTACTTGACTGTATAAGTAATTTAAAATTAACTTACACAAACAAGAAGCTCCTACAGTGTCTATCTAGTGGACAAGACCATTTCAAAAGCATGTATAATCTTATAGTTCTGCATTTACTCAACAGGCAGCTAAAATTTTGTCACAGTCTACAGTCACACTTACGTCAGCAGAAATACTCTTGTGTTACATCTTCCTGTCTTATTTATTTGTTAGTTAAAATCAGTGAGGGAACAAACCTATATAATACACAATTACTTGTGTTCTCTTCTATTTTTCTATTTTTTTTCACTTATTTCCTGATTTTCCTCAGGAGGACTTTCCCCTCCTGAGTAATATGGATAACCAACTGTTAGGTGGCACCAAGATATGTCAGACAGGAACGAGTGTCTGTGGCAGGAGAGGATAAACTGAGAACTCCTGTCATAAAACCCCTAGAACCAGGACCTAAGCTGAAAGCAGTTGTAACTAACCTTTGTTACCTGATCAACTACTTTGCAAATTGCTTAATTTTTAGCAATCTGCTTAATTTTTTAGCATCTCAGACCAAGCCCTTTATACATCTATATTTACACTTTTCCTAGCAAAATACTTCTATCAAAGTAAAAATCACAGCGCTGCTAATTTCATTATTAACTCACTGATCATGAAAATAACTGCCATATTAATATTCCTGGGTTTGAAAATACACATATCTGCTATTTTCACAACACTTGTGCAAACCATAATACTTAGAAACACTACACCATTGACATTCAGTCCACAATCAGGTTACTGTCAGGTAGTCTTATAAACATATATCTTAGGAAAATGACCTGTAGCGAATTTATCTTGCATCTCATTCTCAGTACATCTTTTATTTCCAATGTTAAGTATATATGTCACCCTTGCCATTAAGCAATGACCAAAACGTTACCCTAGATGGCAGGATGGAAAAGCATCTCCCTTGAAAAAGAAATTTTGGTTCATATTACCTTAAAGTAAAAAAAAAAAAAAATCAAAACAACAACACACCAATTAAAACTAGGAGAACTCTGAGTAGTAAACAAATTGCAGTGAGACTAGCACTCCTGGCTGCATCTTCTCTAAAATGACAAGCTTTGTGAAAGAAATCAAACTGTGCTTCACAGTTCAGGGAAAGAAAAAGACCCTACTAAGTCATCTTAATGATTTGAATACCAAGCCACTAAGAAACCCTAACAGCTACAGTCTAGATTTTGCTCTGCTGTGATGAACCAGTCCTGGTTTAAGTCACTGGGGTCTGATCCAACAAATGAGGCCACAGGAGCAGTTTCCCCCAGATTTTTTCTTCTTTGGCAACCAAAAGTCCCTGAAATGAATCTGTCCTAGGTTCATTTTCTCACTTGTTTCTGACATTGAGATGCATCACAAGTTAAGAGTGTTGCGAAAGACTCTGGGTGTGGTCCCAAGGCCCTAGAAAAGCTGCTGGCACCAGCTGCATTCCCAAAGGCTACCCCATCATCCCACAGGCCCCGCCAAGAGCACTCCTCCATTCTGGCTTTGTAGCTAAATAAAACAGATTTTTGTCTAGACAGAGTTAATAGAAACATTTCATAATCACTTTCACGCTTTATTTTCAAATGCAGGAAACAAACCCCAAAATAAAATTCTGTCCAAATCCAACAGCACAGTCTCCAGAAACTAATCAGAGTCCCACTAGTGTCACCAGTATTCATTCATACTATCAGATCCTGATTGAATCAGTGTGCAGTTGCAAACTACTGAATACACAGCCAATGCCAAAGGTTTTATGTTCAGTCTGATTTTGAAGAAAGGCGACACTTTTTTTAAGCAATTATATATATAAAATCAAATTTAAAGGATCAAGTGTGAAACCTGTAACTGACCTAGCAGTAAAACATGACAGAATTCACAGTGAACACACTGTAACAGATATAAAACCTCAAGAGTAAAAAAATGCAAAGTGTAAAGTATATAATCATTCCCAGCTGATTCTGAAAGTTTCTTTATAGCTGGAGCTTAAAAAAAAAAATTAATACTCTTAAAAATATTTCATAAAGCCCTCATTGCACCTGAAACATTACTACTTTTCAATATTTGATCATAAATTTATAAATAACCTCCAGAAATTAGATTACAAAATACCATATAACTGGAAACAACTTCTGGTCGGAGATGCATGCTACTAAAACCCAGCAACTAAAAGCCTTTCGGTGAAAGGCCCCACAACAGGAAATATAAGATATCCAACTAAAATACAAGGTGGAGACTTGGGAACCAGACTGTAATTACTCGTCTTGAGTTTTCCTGGAACAGCTGTACTAACACCTGAACTCTTATTGAAAAGTACTACAGGATGTTTAACAGCAGCAAGCAGCCAAAACCTGATTTAAAACAGGATTCAGAGGCAACACTTCCAAGAATCAAAACTTGGTACACTTGGAAATTGATCTGTAACCACTAAAAGGGAAATGTTATTTACTCACTTAGCAATACTCTTTAAAGACAAAAGGGAAATGCAAGAAAGAAAGGCTGAACAGTTGGCTATTTAACTAGAAAGTTCAGGTGATGACATTGCGATAGCAAGTCATACAGAAATCAGTCTGGGTTTCCCATCTGAAGATGTTCCTAAAGCCCCAAGTAGATCCATAAGCTTCACTGACTGCCATGAGGACCCAGAGCTAGCAGCCCTAGTTAAGGATAGGTAGACAATCTACTAAAAATATCAGACCTGTACTAAGTATTCCTTGGCAGTACATTTAAGTTCTCAGCTACCTCTGTTACCAGCAAGAATTAAAAAAATCCATGCAACTTTCTAAACAACACAGTAAAAACAGGTACCTCCCTTTGACAGCTACAGAACAGCAAGGAATATCCAGACAATAACCAGGAACATCCACTAGGAGTGATCCAGTCACTCAGTAGCTTTCACTGAACACCAACTGCATCTACACCACACCAGCAGAGACATGCACACACCTTAAACAGAATCCCATCACACAATCTTATATTTCAGGACATGAGCTCAGTTGTAATGAAGACAACCAAGTAGTTTCCCACCAGAAAACTTCTTTCTTCCAGGTTTCATTAATCCAATGGTTGACATACTATCAGAAAAATAAGTCTGTGAGAGAACACCTAGGCAGACCTAATGTAATAGTGTGAATATTGCAATAGTCATTTAGGATACTTTGCATATGACAGCCTTATCCAGTGTAAGATGCTGTGTAGGCAGTTGCTACAGAAATAATGCATATTGCTTTGTCATTATATTCAACACTGCATTCGAAAATTAAAGCGGAGCAGGTGTGAACAAAAAATGGTCTGAAAGTAATCATGTGTGAGGCTTCAGGTTGCTGTTTTATTCCCAAAGGATAAGCACTCTAAGAATAGCCACATTTTTCTGGACCCCAAAGCCTAAAACTTCTTTTCTTTTTTTAATATAATACACTCTTCTTTCTCTCCTCTATTTTGATTTTCAATTCAAAGAGTTTAGTGTCAAAAGGAACCATTTAGCTTGATCTCCTTTTATCCCAGGTTTTGTCCTTTGTATTCAGCTATTCCAGCAATCTGCATCTTCCAAAAAGGCAATTATGAAGTAACTTTTTCATTTTTTCTAGTCACTAATAGTCTCGTCAATTAAAGACACATATACGCCAAAGAGAAATTGTCTTGGCTTCAATTTCTATTAGTTGGTTCATATTATGCCTTTCTCCACTAGATTAAAAAGCCTTTTAAAACCTGTAACAGCACAGCTGTCAACATCTGTTGATTCATTCTATCCTCTGAAATCCAGACAACAGAGAGAGGACTTCTGTAGTCTTCTACCATGGAGCTTTCTTCCCCAGTTCCACATGCTGTCATTAATCTATATTAGAAACACCTTGGGTGAGTGTCCATTGCACAAAAATCAATCCATTCTTCTTTGACAGCTTGTACATATACTGCTGTTTTTCATTAAGACTTTGTGTAGCGAAAAGCCTTTTCAAAAATGTTACATCAGTACCTCTACCTTATTAACTAATTCCATACTAGCCTTAAAGAACATAATTTTTTCATCAATGGAATCCCAAATCACTTTTGTCATTGTTTTTCTCATAGCAGATGACAAGTCTGTAGTTTCCCACATTACCTCCCTTACTCTTTTCTGTGAAGAACATTCATTGCCTGATGTTCTTTTCAAAACTCTCCACACTGAGATTCACTTAACTACTCAGAACCATCACCCCTATTAAAAGTTTCCTCTCTGCCGCACAATTACTGTTTCCTCATGCTTCTGGGCTCTGCCACTGCTGGAATTTCTTTTGTTTCTAGCAAGCTTTAACAAGTCTTTCATACTTTTATTAACCATCAAGTTTTCCTTGGAATAGTTACATTTTCTACAAATATGCAAGAGTTCAAACTTTCATTCATATTGATAGCTATCTCCTAGTTCCTCTAGTTCTCCTAGTTCCTCTTTCTTTCCCACTTACTAAAAATGCAGTGTTTCTTCAGTATTAACCATTTCCTCTGTCAATGAAAAAAGAAATTCCACTTCTGTTCTGTCCAAGATTATTTTTTCCCAACAGATCACTTTAAGATCTATACCAAAACTACTTTGCAATACCTTCCACCTTGAATTATTGTAGTTATTTTGAAATCACTCTTTATCTCCTTTACCTGATGCCCTTGAGCTATGTGTTGAAAGAGACAGTGAACAAAATGTTCCGTATTTACTTTCTCCTTGTTACTCATGACTTGAGACACATTCCCACCCTGACATACACTTTCTAGGACCATTAACCTTCTGTAATAGCACTAAATGGCTAAAATTTAGAATACCACCAACTACAGTCTACTAAGGTTTCACTTCCCTTGACTTTTTTCTCACAGCTGTTTCACTAGTCCAGATGAATCTATAAAGTATTTTTCTTTCAACTTTACAATTTTTATTTTTTTTTTTTGCTTTCTGGTTTTGTTTCAGGAGGAAGGGGCACTTACTCAGATCCCGAAAACAGCTGTTGCAGTTCCTTCATCAACAATCTCCTGACTTCAGGATTACTCAAGCCTCTGCAGAAAGGCCAAGCAACATTTCATAAACACTTTTTCACCTGGCAAGTGAGCTGTTGAAAGAGCTCGCCATTGTCACCAGCCTTTGTTCCCATGTCTGAGCCACACTTCTCCACTAGCTGAAAAGCATGTAATTGTGTATGGGGATGGCTGTCAACCAGATCAGTGAACCAGTCTGCTCCAAGCAAAGAAAAATATACAGATGCTTTTCAATTTGGTCACTTCCTCACTGAAATTTAGATCTCAGACTGACTACAGCTGCCTGAGAATCTATTGAACAGCAGTCCAGGGATGCAAGGGAGTTGCAGAGTACAGGGACGAGGGCCGGAACAACTTAATACATTTTTCCCATCACAGCCACCAGTAACAACTCCACACCCACATGAGAATGTGATTGAAAAATCCAGTCCTGACACTCACTTGAGCACCACCCTCACATACCTCAGCCTATAGAAATCTATCAAGCATATAACCTGTACTGGTTAATATTACTCCCAAGTCCCACATGATCACATGGGTTTTTCTGCTTTCTACCCCATCGTCTCCTTCATTACAGAACATTAAACAGTCTTGTTTGAACTTGCTAAATGTCCCTGAACAGCCACTGCAAGCCAAGTCGGAAATGTAGCTCCTAAATTACAGACATTTGAAAGCAGGCTGAATAAACCCGTCACACAGTTTTGAACAGCTAAACTTCCAGCTACTTTTGCAACGTTTTCCATGCTGTATGAGGAGTATACAGCTTAAAGGATTGAACTGAGAGAACTACTACCAACAGCAACAGTTTTGTTTTGCAACAGTTGTGCATTCTAGCCATCCTTTCAATTTTACATAGATATTTTTCCTCAGCAACTCATCAGTCACTGCAAATAGATGAAACACTCCTGAATTTCTGTGTATTTGCTTGCAAAATAAATGTAAGGGCATTTCACTTTAAAAGCAAACCAAAAAAAAACAAACAAACAAAAAAACCCCCAGTTCTCCATAAGGTCTTTCATGTTACTATTAAAACCCTCAATTTTAAATAGCATTTTTATTTTAGAATCAAAACACAGACCTTAGGATAAAACATGTTTGGGTGTTTTTGTATTCTTCCTTACAAAACTACTGAAAATGTTATGAGGTTTGCATAATATCTGTGTATAGTACCTTGCATAATATTTGTCATAAGGGAAGGATTTGCTGTTCTCACGGTCCATGTTTGTAACTGGTTTCAGCAAAATAAACACAATTTTATTCACATCTACCAGAAGAAAATCTCTCTGTGATTTGGCAATGTTAATACTCACGTTCACTTCCACCTCTATGGACCAGTCTCCTAGTGGAGGGTTCACTGATAACTGAAATTTTTTGGAAACTACACCCAAATCACCCTCTTCCATCAACCACTGCTGAATCAATTTCTTCCGAGGGTCCTAGGAAAAAAGTCAAGTTGCACGTTAAATGCAAGTGGTCCTGCTAGCAAGATTTAGGTAGCAATACAAATGATTTTTATTTGTAACTTAAGTTTGGAACATATGACATTCCAACATATAACTATGTTCCTGTGGATACTTACTCGGATATATACATTCAGAGACACTTTGTAAGGTTTAAGATCAGGATAGACGGTGACAATTCGAAACAGCACATCTTGTCCTGGTTTATACATAGATTTATCAGTCTGGATGAAGACGGAAATGCTCTTTGACACGTACATCAGGCTGGTACGGTTAGAGAAGATGCGCCGGCCATCAGCACGGCCTTCCACCAGCAATTCATAATTCCCAGAAGCACTGTTCAAAGGCAGCTTAAAAGAAAAAAGACAGTGACTCTGTTAACTATCAAAAATATTCTTGAAGATATTACTATTTAAAAAACATTTGACATAAAGATCTAATATATACCTGAACTTGTCAGCTTCTGTAAATTCTCAAAAAGTGAAAGGGGATTTTTTTTTTCAGGACTTTAAAGTGTTATTTCAACAATTACTTGCAAATGTGTTATCAGAAGCGTATTTTCAACGTATTTGTATCTAATTTTCAGTAATCAGGTTTTCAACAATGTAAGTATCTATGCATTCATACACAATCCATAGACACACACACACACACTTTGTGCTCTCTCTTTTCAGAGTTATTTAGAAATTTCTTGGGTTTGATATAAGGGGCCAACATTTTTCTGACTTCATCACTTTTTGGTAACAAATTTTCCAAAGATATAAGATCTAAAGAAGGTATGTGCAAGCAAGACGAGCAGGACAGTAAGAGAACCTTGCACTTTTTTTATCACTTTTAGCTTCATGTCCTATGGGGTAGAAAAATCAAATACAGAATCTCTCACAAGGTGAGGTACTGCTTTTCAATAGAAGCCTAACTGACTTTGTCTCATTTCAGTTTAATGACTCATAATTACAGCATATACTGTCACTCACTTAGAAAGTAAAATATTCTATTCATCTCAAAATATTTAAAAAGAAAGGAAGAGACATTTTATATGGTTAACTTATTTGGGATAGACATTGAAAGCTCCTTCAGCACTGGCAGAAAACAGAGAGACATCACTGGCAAAGAAAGTTAGACCACATAAGATCAGCATCTGTCTCTCTGTGCCTTTCCAGTGAACAGAGCAAACTTAGAGCTCCTAATGCAGATCTGTCACTTCATTTCCTAAAGTTAGCTGGGAGGAATGCCAATCACAGTGGTCGAATGGCTCAAAGCAGAGATGCTGCAGGACACAGGAATTTCACCTGAGCAGAGCCTTCACAGACAACCAATGACTCCAGGGACATCCCAGCTCAGATGCTGGCTTCTGTACCACAGGAGCGCCTCTTTGAAGGAGGAAAAGGGTTTTAACACAGCTCACAGCTCATTTCAACAAGCAGCCCTGCTGAAAAGCTTAAGAGTCACATGCTTCTATTTGGAGTTACAACAGCAAATCTGGAGTAAAACCTCCAAAGTTAAGACAACTAAAGCAGACAGACTTGCATTTTTCAGCATAACATATGGAACTGAAGCACTTCTCTTGCACTGTAATGAAAATTACAGCTGTAAACTCCCAAGGCACAGTGCTTCAAAAGTATCCTACCAAGTCCTATGAAGAAAGGCTGTAGTGCTGTCAAAGCTCATTTTAACAGCACACAGTGAGGTAACGGGAATTTGCAAACAAGGGAAAATGTCACAGGGTGACAAATGAGGTAGATGCAAGCGTCTGTATTGAATACATTTTCTTCTCTGTGTGTTTACCTACAAAGAGGAATCAACTACAATTCCATCCCTCTCTGTTGACTTTGTGCTTTTAAAAATAAACCAGGAAAAAAAAATCAGGAAGGGGAATAAATAAACAAGCTCTTTTTACCCATGAGCAGGCATATGATGACATGGGAAAAAGATACTTCCCCTTTAAAATTGGACTTATATAACTGAATTTTCACTGCAAGGTTCCACACTGAAATAGATGCTGCATTTTCTTCAGCTGCAGGTTTTGTACACACATTGCCAAGAACATATGATTCACATATTTCAACACTCTCCAAATTCCAGGCCAAGTATTCTGCAATATCTTAATAGGAGGGACAGCCTTAGCTACTGCATCTGTCAAATATTACCTCAAAATTAATTCATTTTTAAATACTACTATTTGTTAAAGAAGCTGTAGTCCCTAAAAAGCAGGTAGGAGTCCATAGAAGAAGTCTGGGACAACTTATAATTATTCAAAATCAACATGGGGAGAAAATAAGCTTGTTTTGGCTCATCATAGCAGTGAATTGTGCTCCTACATCATTATTTTAACATGCTTGCAAGTACTGTCTTTAACTTCTTCTTTAAAGGCTGTAAATACCATTTAGGGATGGATCTCTTACATTTTCCTGTCCCTCTTTCCTATCAAGAATAATGACAGATAGCATGGGTTCATGGGTTGCTCCCTAAACTTTTATACTTTTCATATTTCAAAAGAGCTTTCCTTCCTGCAACAAGGTAACAAAATTGTCTGTTGTACCTTTCTTAATGTAAAGGTCAGAGACAATGAAGTTTGCATTGCCTTGGCAGTGTATTAGGGCAGCTGAGGTGCAATGTAACCCACACTCTGCTTCACACATCTGTGCAAATAGAAACTGCACTAATACAGCACTTCAGAAGGCCATTGCTACAATAATAGTAACTACCTCAGTGCCACCAACTCCCCCTCTACCAGGTTGTTTCTCAACCCAAATACAAGCAAGGCAGCTCTTAACATTACGTAGTAGGAACTTGCTGTGAAAATATTTTATCTTAGTCAAAACATCCCCAAATGAATAGTATTACTATCCCCATTTTGGCACTCCTAACACAAGAGAGGAAAAGGCTACCTCAAGTATTTCTCCCGACTACACCAGCCACCATCAGGAGTACCTCAGACAAGGCAGATACTGTTTCCTTTTGAAAAAGATGAGGTTGAATCCAAAAACTCATTACCCACCTTCTGCTATCAGCAAGTTACATTACGGACAAAACGTAAATCTACTGTGGCTACACGAATGAAAAAAGATAAATCTTGCTAACTAAAAACTGAGTTAGTTTTTATCACTTCAGATAGTAGCGAGAGAGGGAGGAATTCACCCCATGTAGTTTTAGGTTCTTGAACACTTTAAAACCAGATTGTATTAAGGAACACATTAATTTAATCTTTGCTTTTATTCCCTATGAACATTTTTTTCTATGTTTGCTAATGTGTAGTTCATACAGATGCATTTCAACTGAGTAACCTTCATAATGTTGAGCAGCTTATTGTCATTGATTATCCATCTATCAAACATTTACAGATTATTTAATCAGATAGTTTGAGATCAGAATTTAAACCCACTGGATTTAGGGATACTCAGACTTATAGATCATTTTGATAAAACATTTTTTCCTGATATAAATACCTAGTTCTTTTGATTGGGTTTTCAAGATCAACACTCAGGATTATAAATTTGAGATTCACATATGACACACAATTCAACATACACCTTTTTTTATTATTATGTGCTTTCGATGAATGTGCATTTCCAAATCTTTACAAAGACTATATACAAATATATTTTTTATTTTAGTGTTTCTCAGTTATTACTTTGCACAATTCTTTCCACTCTAATCAGCCCTCATGGTGTGTCTAAAATACAGTTGTATTTTAGACAGGTATCAGGCCTTACCTGGCTGTAGGTACCAGCCAGGTAAAAAAGCCACATAGCAAATTTCTGTGTTAAAGTTTTATGCTAGTTTGTCTTGATGCTGGAAATCAGCTTCCAAATCCTGTAATTATTTCTAAAGAGCAGCAGAGCATTTAATCTGAAAACTCATGGTCAGTAAATACACTCATCTGAGACTCTGAAAATAGCTAGGATCACACCACATCATCAACACCAACTGATGTTAAGTTACAGAGTCAACATTTTCTGAGGAAGAAAGAAGGGAAAGAAATACTTACTACTGGAAGAACAAGAGTCCCAAAGGAATCTGAATAAAAAAAAAGAAGGAATATCACACTGTCAGAAATCTATAAGATTAATTACCATAAACTTACCAAAACACCAACATTACTTCCCCTCTTCGCTGCCCATAACACCCGTTGGAAAAAAATAATTCCCTTGATGCAGCTCTGGAGCTCAGGGCACACAGACCATCCAGCCAGCACACATGCAATGGCTGTGACTGGTTGGCCAGCATGCACACGTTTATCAACACCCTAATTGCTGCCCAACACTGTCTGGACATGAAACTAAAATATATATATGCCTGGAACAATTGCTGCATCAGTCAGTATTGACATACAGTGCTTATACTTCATTGAATATCTCATTCCCTGCAGTTATTCCTACCAAGTCCTCTTAAAGTCACTGTCAGCCATCATTAGATTACGGGATAAGCAGCTCAGCTCCACAGACACATGAAAGAGCACTAAGGAACACAGTAAATGTGGAACCCAAGTAACAGCTATCCTCATCCCAAGGGAGCACTCAGCCCATCACACACACACCTATCACCATAAGCCCAGACACACTCTAGCAGGGTGTGCCAATAACCTGTGGGATCCCCCAACCATCAACCTACCAGACTCAGCAACTCCCTAACAATCATTACCATCTAAAAAATGCTAAAAGAACCAGTCAGAGCAGAACAGCCCAGAAAAACTAAAATGCAGTGCTCTGCTTATATAATGGTCTGAGGGTACTAACAGTGTCCCACCTGAACAAGGAGGGTATGATTTGGCACTGTTGTCCTTGAGAACAACTCCCCTCTCGGGTACCACTGCCCTAAGACCAAAGCATCCCTCTGCTTTTGCAAAGAAGTTATTCTGCAAGTCCTTCACATGTAAGACAAACCCAGGACATTTTCTACTAATCTCCTCTGCAGTTTAGTAGGTAACCACTTTCTGTAGTCATTTTTATCCAGATTGACAGCTTTTCTAGAAGGAATCAAAAAAAATACAATACTTTAAATTACACAATATTGCAGAAGGCAAAATGGCAAAGAACCACCTTAATCCTAGCCATTTTCCCTAGCAGTAACCTCCAACCTGATGGTATCACTGCCACGAGCCTGGCATGTCTGTGCTGAGCCATTATCTCTACTGCAACCTAAAGATGCTTCTTCAATGGGCTCTCAGCCTCCTCTTCACCAGATACACCCACTCCACCCCTTATTCCCTTACACGGTTAATGGAAGATGTCTGGTATCTTTTGCAGACCTGCAAAAGTATTAACTCCAGTCTACAGCACAGTTATTTCTCTGTTTGGTGAGGCTGATGCCCATGTTCTCCACTTGAACATTTTCATTTATATTCACAAAGACTGAAATGACACAGAATTTACCACCCTTAAACAAAGGAGCATGCAGAATTAACCTCACTGTATTACATCACCATGGGAGTAAGTAAAAAAACATATCAATATATTTTGGTTAATATTACTTACTGCTTTAACTGTTCTAGATAATGCAGCCTCAAATATTTTTAGAATCCAAATCAATGTGCTGCTAAACTCCTGGATACCGTTACATCATGAAACCATTAGTGCCACAGCTTTTATGTTAATTATGTAATGTATTCTAAAATACAACAGAACATTTTAGTTGGAAGGGGTTTACAATGATCATCTAAGTCCAAGTGCCTAATCATTTTAGGCTCACCAAAAGTTAAAAGCATGTTATTGAGGGCATTGTCCAAAAGTCTCTTAAACACTGACAAGTTTCAGACATCAACCACACCTCTAGGAAGCCTGTTCCAGTGTTTGACCACCCTCTCAGTAAAGGAATGTTTCCTAATGTCCAGTCTGAACCTCTCCTGGTGCAGCTTTCAAACACTACCACTCTATAGCAGGGAGATCACACCTCCCTTCCCACTTCCCCTCCTCAGGAAGCTGTAGAGAGCAATGAAGTTGTCCCTCAGCCAAACTAGACAAATCCAAAATTTGTACCTGCTCCTCACAGGACATGCCTTCCAGACCTGTCACCAGCTTGTTGCCCTCCTCTGGATGCATTCAAGGACCTGCATCCTTCTTAACCTGTGGGGCCGTTAACTGCACCAAGTACCTGAGGTGAGGCAGCACCAATGCTGAATGCAGTGCAATAATCACCTCTCTCCACTGGCTGGTAATGCTGTACTTGATGCACCCACCAAGAATGGCATTTCCCCTTTTGGCTGCTTGGGCACACTGTTGACTCATATTTTTTTCTGCTGATTCCATTCAGTTAGATGTTTCTATATCTCCTAAAAAGCAATGGGCTTGTACCTACCTTTTACTCAACTGTTTAATGGAGTAAGCAAAACAAAAAAATTAATTCATTTACTTATGTCCTTCTTGATCCTGGACACAAATGCATTCCAAGATGAAGCAATCACTTGACCTCTGAACTTCAATAAATGTTAATTTTAAAAGTCAATGAATTCTTTCCTTTAACAGTGGCAAACAGAACGAAGTCTCAATGAACTGAATAGAGGTTGTTCTGGCTGCTGCCATAGTCCTAAAGGAAAAATGCTGTCCGGCATGTACTGTCTCTTCAAATTATAACCTGGGTTAAACCAAATGACTCACATCCCATAAACGAAGTTTGCGGGTAGCACACTTCAGTACTTCATTCTGGTATTCAAAAGCTTAACAGGGATGGGCCCGAAGGAACACAGTTCTTTCCACAACATGTTAATGCTGCTGTTAAAGCTATGCGTTTTTTCCTACCATCTCTTTACTTGAGAAGCAAACCATGGAGTCATTGACTCTGAGCAATTCCACTGGCCTTTGAGGTTTTCCAGACAAGAGTCTCTAGCAAAATACTCTTCTCAGTAGCCAGTGGAGAGGGCAACCTGCCCCACTGCACAATGACAGGGAGCCTCACACTTGGCCAAGCTTGTTTGGCACATAGTGCTACAGGACAACTGTCAGCTACAGGAGAGGAATTACAAAGTCCTGCAGAGTACCTGATCCATTGGCAGTATAAATTCCTTTGGGCTTACTGATATATTTATTCACAACATCTATCCAAACAATCGCACTAAGAGACATCAAAAGGAAACTTACGTCTTCCTAACTCAGGAGAGAAGGAGTTGTCAACTAGGAAGGATTTTTTTGTAAGGGGATTATATTGCACTGTAAAGGGAGCAAAATGTAGGGTAACTAGTAACCACAGAGATACAGTTACCTCCTGAAATCTCTCCCAGTTGTACACTAAAAGCCTAACCCCTCTCTCATTTCTGTTCCTCTGTCAAATAAGGCCGTGCTAAAGCTGGGGTTTGTACAACCACAACCCATAACACTTGTCACCAGAGGGGAAAAAAAAGGTTTTGTTAATTGGTTATTAACAAGGAACAGAAACCATTTACCACACGTCTGAGTGGATATGCACATGGTTAACTACTGCTGCACTAGCTTTAATCTAACTCACACAGCTAATTACAGCATTGGGTACAGCAATGACTTCAGTATGCTGGGAGACACCAAGCACAAATCTGATATTCATACCACAGCCTACACCACAGGGTTTCTATTTCCATCTTTGCCCATGCCAAGGCAAACACACTAGTACCCACACACCGCAAGGGCGGAGCAAGAAGGGGACTGCTGCACATCGCCCTGTGCAGCTTCCACCAGCTTGCAAAGCAACCTTTCAAGTAACAGGACAGGTACTTCAGTCTTTCTCATCAGGGCAGTGCCTGCCTGCCTCCACAAGTTTTGAGAACAACTAGCATGTTGGAAAAAGATGGAAATTTGAAGGCAGGGTTTCTTTCATGTTCCCTGGCCTGCGAGATCGAACATCAGATTTGAACCAGATACAGACAGGATGAAGATGGGGAAAGAGTTGGGAAGGAGGGAGATTGACATGACAGTTACTTTTCCTTTGTTCAACTCAGAAAGCATTTACCTTCCAAAGCAGTGGTAGGGAGCTACAGCCTCCCTGGGTGCTGTGACAAAGTCCAGAGTGCTGTCTGATTCCCAGCCAGTGGAAATCATAAAAGTCTCTGGGGCACGAGGTACTCTTCCAATTCATGTCACTACATAATTATTTTGTTAGGAACTGAGCAGCCTGGGCACATCTGAAGTTTTTTTGCATTGCAGTGTATTTCCCTGTCTTGCAAGATTTTCCCATGTTCTCAGAGACTACCAAGCTGCAGTCAATTCCCTGAAGCTCTGCTCAGCAATTCATAGGGATGACTCTGGATGTGCTCAGGCAAGAGCCATAAGCAAGAAGCTTCCTTTAGGACAGTGCTGAATTTTACCACATTTTTCTATTCACTCCATGAATTAAAATTATTTTTAATTATAGAGCAATTTCAGGTTTATAAGGAATTAACGAAGGTACAACAGCTAGCACATGGCACTGCTCTGCTGGAAGCTCTGCTATCATGCAGCTGGACACTTTTAGGTACATACACTGTGTATCATTTCACATGATTTACACAGGAGATCAGCCAAGTATACTGCTCCCAGAAATGGCAACAGTTGTCACCCTTCTTCCACACATCCCTGCAAGGAGTCCCTTCAATTACTAAACATAGCTCCCAATGATGACATGTTACTAACTCCAGACTGAAGTTCAGAAAGGAGCCCACAATAGTTAAACCACCTACATCAAGCACTGCAGACCACAAAATGTTTCCTCATCATCCCATTTGCTCTCCCTAGCCACAGAGAAACCAGCACAACTGCAACGGGCCAGAGGGCACCAGGCAAAGGCACAGGTCCCTGCTACCACAAGGGATCAGTTAAAGAAAACTTCCATCTGGGAGACATGACCTAGCTGAAGGGGGAGGCAGGAAAAGTCAGCACACTGTTGCAGATTAATCTTGAAGAAAGTTAAAAAACAACCAACCGAAAAATCCCAACAGAAGCCACATGAGCCTTCAAGAAAAAAATATCCTTCCTCATCACTTGCAAAACCATTTCTTTCACAGAATTCCTGAAGCTTGTACTGTATTCATTCAATAAATACTGCATTGAGAAAATACATGGAAATACAGTGGAAACAAATGCCATGCCTCCTGCCTCCTTTTCCTCAGAATCCTTGGCATTTAGCAGAAGACAGTGTGATAGTGACATGTCACCAGTAGAGATGTCAAGGAGAAATTGTCATCCTTTTAATGTACGTTTCCACTCTGCCATTTGTTGGTGGTCCAATAGTATTGTTATCAATAAAGCAAATAGAAAAAGTTCTACAGAACAAAACATAGGCATGTTTTTTTCAACTTATGGAGAGTTGCACAAACAATGGTGTCTTAAATTCTTCCCCTTGCATGGGCCTGACCCCAACCCAGAAACTTACGCTACCCCTTCTTAAGCTGATACCACCAGCACTAGGACTAGATACAAATGTTTCAGCTTCCACTCCCAAAAAAGGACAGAGGTTCCAGAAAAACTACTGTATGGCTTGGCAAAGTGAACAAGAGCTTGTGCCAATATGTATCAGTATAGCAGCACTTCCATCCCTCTTTACACAAAGTTAAGACAGACTGTATATTCTTGCTCGTGTGGCAGGTACTGCTACAGACTTTCTCACCTAAACTTTTCTACCCGTGTCCTCATTCCTCCTTAGTCCCGTGTGAGAACAGAAAAAATATAACTGGAATCACTTCAGACTGATTTACTGAAATGATGCCACATCTTTCTTCTGGCAGCTGTGTTCACATATCCATGCTTAGGGAATGTCTGCAGAAAAGCATTTTCTTTGCAGTGGCAATTGGAGTTTTTTTCTACTGCGGAGTCTATTTCAAAAAACATCACATCAGAGAAATAAAAAATAACGTTCTTCCAGACTATCATTCCTGTCCAAAATATATACTACTTTTGTGTTGCGGGGGGAAAAAAAAAAAAAAAAGAAAAAAAGGAAGNTAGGGAATGTCTGCAGAAAAGCATTTTCTTTGCAGTGGCAATTGGAGTTTTTTTCTACTGCGGAGTCTATTTCAAAAAACATCACATCAGAGAAATAAAAAATAACGTTCTTCCAGACTATCATTCCTGTCCAAAATATATACTACTTTTGTGTTGCGGGGAAAAAAAAAAAAAAAAAAGAAAAAAAGGAAGCATAAATACCAAGGTCTAAACTGTCCAGGGAGTGAAAAACACTTCTTCAAACAAGACCACCTGCAAATCTGTTGAGTTTGAGATCACAGTTTTCTGTTGATGTGTTATACTCCTCATCTATCATCCTAAAGCTAGCACCCAAATTAGCACTGGTTAGTTACACAAATAGCCCAAAATACATAGTGTGAACCACTGCCAGTAAGTTATGGCTAAATTTGGCCTGGATGATAGAAGGGGGGGCAACAGAGCACTCAAACACATGCAACAGGGACTGCCAGGGAATGTCATCATATGGGCTGCCATCCAAAGCCAAATGAGGCAAACAGGCCTGTAGTAAATGGGTATGTGCTTGCTCCAAAAAGCCTCCTAAACCATTCCTGTAAACTAGCACTACGTACACTTCCTTCCACAGCCACTCATTACCCTACTTCCTATTTCCACTGTCTCTTATCCTTTTTTTGCAAATCAGGAGGCTAAAAGCACTCAGAAATTATAAAGGGAGAGAGAGATGCAGGGTAGCAGTGCTGCCTAAGGAGAGAGATATAAAAGAATAGGAGGAATAATCTGGACTGGACCAGAATTTATCACCTGAGGGTATGGTCAAGAGACAGGGATGGAAAATTCCAGAGGACAGAAAAAAGGCAGCATGCACTGTCTTTGTGCACATCTTTGTGATTAAAGCCACATTTTAGCAAACACTGCAGTCGTCAGCTTCAGCCTGCAATGCAAAGCGTAGGGACATTTTCCTGACAACCACAAAAAAACAAGTCCTCCAGCTAAATACAAAGATTCTTCCCCCATCTGCTTTCCTCCACAATCAGAAGAGCATGAGGAACTCAACCATAAAAAGCACAATCAGAAACACTCATGGGCAGGACAGAGTAGATACAGATTTACCAGAAGGTATGAAAAGGAGAGGCACTGTCCTTCCTCTTCTCTGCCCCCTCACCATAGCATCCCTTGTATCTTTCTACTTCACGTGGCAAAGGATTCATAGCACCTCACTGCTTGTCCCTCTTACTCATTCAGCCATTCTTTGCTCATCAGCACTGTCAGATCAACCCTTGAGGAAAACCACCATCTCCCATCCTCTCAGATCAACTGATACTGCTGATGTTGGGTGTCTCTTCCCTTGCCCTCCCACATCCATGATCCCTTCCCCAAGCAAGCACCATGTTTCCTGCAGACTAGCCTGTTTTAGACTTAGAGCTTAATTCAGACATTTAATTCTTCACTGCATCTTGCAAAGCAAAACAACCGACTCTATGGATTAAACTATTATTACCACTTCCAGCTGAGTAGTCAGAGGTTGGCCAATTGCAAGAACACAATACTTAGAACACCCTCTGATTGATCCAAGATGCTGAACCCTGGGTAGGAAAACAAAACAGCCTCATATTTCTAAAAGTAAATAATCTCTTCAGTCAGAGACCTTCTGACAGCTATCCAGCCACCACCATTTCAGACACTTGAACTTAAGTATAGACTCTTTTCAACCTCTTCCCCCAAGACCAACCTAAGAGCCATCCATGGACTTTTTGTCACATGTATGACATCACTGCCTACCATACCAAAACAACCAATTTATTGCCATAAATTATAAATCTACAGCTGTTAGCAAGGCAGTTTTTGAATACTACAGAGGAAACTTTCTTGATGTCAGATCCAGTCTATGAAACTACACAGTCAACTCAAAATAATCTCAGACTTAAGCCTTTTAAACAACTGAATGTGAAATACATTTCATTTCCTTGGTGACTATACAGAAACACGCACACTCACGGGCGCCTGCACATTCTGCTTTCAAGGCACTATTAGGCATTATTACTATCCATTCTGATGTCCATGAAATAAACATAGACAAAGCCACCATTAAGACAATTTAAAGCAGCTACAGTTTTTATTACAACTTAAAATGTAAGAAAATCATACTAGGACAAACTGTGGCTAGGCCTGTACATGCCAGACATTTAGCCGTATTAATACCACCCTCATCATATCAATTGCTGCAACTGGAGCAAAATTCCAAAGTCTCAAACTCATTTATGGCAAATGAAACATTCAGGATCTATTTAAATTTCTGCTTAGAGGGAGTGAAACAAAGTGGTTTGTTTTCATATTGGTTTTCTTCCACTTTCTGTGATGACAAAGCCACATATCTTTTCTGAGGCGATGAAGTTATTTAAATATATAAGAATATTACCCCAGACTTCCTTCATCAGTGAATAAAAGCAATATAATTCCCTAACCATACAAAA
>WEIV01014909.1:68365-88546 GCA_013390005.1 Calyptomena viridis | reverse complement strand
GCATGAGCGCCCGCGGGGGCGGTCCCGGAGCGGGGGGGGCGGCCCGGCGGCGGGACACATCTGTCCACACTCAGATACGCCTCGAGTGCATTTCACCTCCCCTCAGCTATCGCTCTCCGCATCCTCGGGCTGATGTAGCTGAGGAATGGGTAGAATTCTCAGACGAACACAACAAACAAAACGAACCCTACAAACAAAACGAACCCTACAAACAAAACACCGAGGGCAGTGTTTTCTGCCTGCAACTCCGAGCAGAGCAGCACAGTCTGTTGTGGGGAGGTGCCGGTTATCGACTTGGAGAGACGTGGAGAGCCCGCAGAGGCGCGCTGGCGTGGACCTCGGGCTCGGAGGCGAGTCGGGAACGGTTCAGAGTCTGAACAGGGAGAACGATGTTGGCAGAAATTCAAGGAGCCTCGTAGCTACTTAAACGTGAACCGATTGGTAATGTAGCTCTGTGCCCAATATCTGCAAAACAAGGTCATGTCTACTTACGCATCTTAACCCACCTTTAGAGTCCAAAAAGTGCACTGAAGCAGCTTGGGTGAGATTCTGTTCCTTTAGCAGGTTCATTGTAACTGTATAGACTAGATACATCTAATGTTTTGCTTTATCCAAATTCTTTCATCCCTGCACAAGTCTAATACATTTAGAAATTCTATCCAGTTCTTGCAGTCTGCGTCTTCTGAGGTGCTGGGCTGGCGTCCTCTACATTATGTTGCACAGAAAAACTACTCATTTATAGTCCTGAATAGAAGCCTCATGTTATGTTCTCGTGAATATCAGATATGAACAGTAATGTATATAAACACTGTGTCCTAATTGTATCCCAGGCAGTCATGCAGTCTTTTCACATCATTTAAATTTGCTTTTGTAATTTTTCATACCTCTGCTGATTATTTTTGTAGTACCAGTCTTTGTAATGACAGGTACCACCTCTGTAGACTAGGACAGGAGTTATAGTACAACAACTACAGCTGATGCTTGGAAAGTTCATCTTGGCAGCTCCTCACCTGCAAAAGCTGCATGATGAGGCCAAGATTGGGAGATGTTTGTTGTTGTTTTTAGTAAGTCCTTGTTACATGTGAAAAACAGCCAGGGAAGATGAGCAGTCCCTCCCACTCCTTTTCTTGGAGATGGTGGGAAAAAGAGCTTGCAAGTAGCAATGCATCTCAAACACCTCAGCCTCATATGGTAAAGCAATACATAGAACACATTTCTCTGCTCTCTGGCAGTGAGCCCAAATGGCACTCCACCATATCTGTCAATATTAATCCGTTTTCTCAGTCTCCAAAACAAACTGGTCACATCCAAACTTCCTGTCAGGTATGGTCCATGCTAACACCCAAACCACACTACAAATTGTTTAAGAGAACACTCAGTGACCAGGGCAAAACCATGCCAAGGTCAACTTGAGGGTAGAGACAATCAACTTCCAGTCCCAAGAACATTTGCTGGCACTGTTTAATTCATTAGCTTGAATGTAGCCCAGAAATTCATTAGTGAAAATGCTTGCAAATGTCACAGATTTTGCCTAGTTTTGCAACAGTATTATGGACTCCCATCTTTCCTTTTTTTTTTTCTCCCTAAGGTCTTGTTATTTAAAGATACTTTGGTATATGTATGTGATCTCTTCTTCTACAAAAATGCCGGTAAAGAAATCCTATAGCAGAAAGTAGGAGACTAAATGGATTATCAGTATTAGGATTTCATCTGTCCTGAATGCATTTAGAAGAGATAAGGAATGGAGAAACAGAGTAATTTTCATAATTTGATTTCCAAACAGGATATACTACACTGTAGGTACATGTAAAGGGTTTTCATGGTTAAACATACCATTTAGGAATCAGATATGGTATGTAAGGAATCAGTAACCTCCCAGTTAGCAGAAAACTTAAACACACGCTAGCCCATTCAGATATAATTTCAAGAGTCATGTCTTACCAACATCTACATGTCTTAATTTTCAAATGTGCTCTGCAGCTCCTAATTTTCATTGTAATATAAGCTGTGATTTCCCCAAAACACCACTTCGGCTCCTACATTCTTTTATCAAATGTGGTCCTTTGGTGCTCAAACAACACTAAAGACTGTACCTGGACAGAGAACACTTTTCCTGTGGGATGGTTCCCATGAGAAAGCCAGCTGTAGGAGCTCCCTCTTCCATTCCCCACTCAGCACCTCCCAGCTCTGCAATCTGCAGCCCACCCAACTCTGCTCTGCAGCCTGTGCTGTGTAAACAGAGATTTACTAATTCAGCTCATTTCAGTGGCCCCACTTGCAACACAGCCCAAATTCCCCAGAAATGGCTATGTCCACAGTTTGTAGATAGGAAACTCTGTGAGCAGAAAATAAGTAAACCAAGAAAATATTAAGCCAACTTCAGCTCCATAGCCAGTGAATGCCTACAACTACACCATGTATCTCAAACCTCTGCATATTTCTCTGCACGCTGAGAATAAAAATGAGTCATGAGTAACAGGAGAATTAGCACAGTTACAGAGAATTGGGCTAGGCTGGTATCCCATTCATGCTCACTAAGTGTTAAGCTATTTGTTCTGTTGGAATTGACTTGGGTTTCAAGTAAGCATAACTGACCACACAACCCTTCCAGTTACAGGACTTTTACATTCCCCTGCACTCAGTTAATCTGCTCATTTCCACTGGAAATTGTCTACACTAGGATTTTATTATGCAGTTTGTGCTAAACTGGTCAAATTTAAAAGTAGGGGCACCTAGATTTGAAAAGCTTTTGCATACCCACTGGCTTCTGTTATAGGGCACAAAATATTCTTAGATAAAAAATATCTGTCCATCCAGAACAGGCAGAAGAAACAGATCATATTAGTACTAATTCACTGCTAGGACATCTGTATTTTACCTAAACAAAAGACCTTAGCTGGGCTACACATCATTTTCAAGACCATAGAAACCATTTTTCAATGTCTCAGGACTAAGTACATTTTAAATACCTGTTTCTGATGAACACCAGAGATACTAATTTGTGCACAAAGATCACCATGCAACGGAGATTTGTTTTGGACATGACGTCTGCATATTAGGAATAATTTTGAAGGAGTTGTTGTTGTGTTCAGCATGCCAACCAGAGAAGCTGTCTGAAAAATCCCTCTCTGTTTAATTTTAACATTTTGGAGTTAAGCAAGCATTACCATACTCAATTTTACACCCACCTGTGATACGTAGTCATCATGAAAATTCCACTTTTACCACCTTCACTGTTACCCAGGAACCTTGCCTTGCTAATCCTTCATGGTTTCTTACAAACAGAGCCTGTAAAGTCTGCAAAAGTCTTCTACAGCACTGGCTATGGTCTCAGGGAGCTAACAACTATACTGCTATCTGTTTCTACATAACTTAGTTTAATGCTAGCCCAAATATATGTACAAGTACCAGCTGAAAAAACACCTCTGCATTGCAGCTTGAGTATATTCTAGATAAAAATATATTTAAGTAAATACGGAAAACCAGAATGGTTCTTTAATGAGTCCAGAAAGCAACTTCTGCCTTGGTAAATGAGCAGGATCACAGCACTTAGCAAGCTGTAGTAATTGTATGAAGATTGGCTGAAAATAAACACATGCACAGCAAGTCTGCTTTTCTCTAATATCACATGCAGAAAACTGTACTGTTCAGTAAACGTAAAAAAATAAGCACTACCATACTTAAAATACTGGGGGAAATCTGCACAAAAGTTACAACAGCAGGGACTTGAATGGTCAATGTCCTGTCCTGCTTTTAGCATTAGACAGTGAACTTGGCTGATCTGATATTCAGCAGGCATTCAACCAGATTGTGGTGCAAATTATGTATGTTTCCATGAAATGAGGCAAATTCAAGGAAATCTGAAGAGCCATGTGGAAATTTGAACTAGAAGATCACTATAGTTTCTTCCAGCAAAATATTCTCTTCAAAAGCTTAGCCAGTTGCTTTATGCATCACTGAACTCCAGGCCTGCAATACAGCTCACTTAGGGGATGGATAAATCTTTTAATTAATCTCAAGAGGCTTTGGATGAGGTCCTGGCAGAAACTGTGATTCAGCAGCTCATGGAACTAGGAAGGAAGCAAACATCTGTTTTATCACTCATAGTGAGTGGACAAGAATTACAGTGAATACTAAAAATAAATACAGGGTGGATGATAATTCATGGTAGCAGGAGGGCACATTGCTTGCTTGGATGTAAGCCTGAAGAATTTGTGTTTGCTGGGAAATACTGACAGGATCATAGGATATAAAGCTCTTCCAGCAGCACTCAGTAATAACACCCCTGATGCTGTTTCTGATGATGGAATGTGTCATAACGTTTTACACTACACTGACAATGGGTGTGCCATGCACTGAAACTTGCCCTGAGCTATAAGGGTGGAGCTTTATGAAAATCTGGTCTGCACTGCAATTAAGATCTTTTTTTCATAGTAGTTGAAGACATCTTCCTTGGTGAAAAATGTTATTTGCAAATTCTCTTCCAACTTGAATTGTTACTGCAGCCAGAGTGAGTAGGATTCACCTGGTTAAATGTGGACTGTGCAATAGAATACAACTAGTTATTTACATTTACTGGATAGACAATGGAGTGAAGTAGGCACTTTTCAGAACATATTTGTATGACTCATTGAAACACCAACATTTGAATGAACACACATTCAAAAGTGGCTTTCTAAACAAGTCAAGTGAATCCCATTCTTAAAGCACCAATTTCTATTAAATTTCTAAACTGGAAGTCAAGACATGTAGTTGAAATATCTTGTTATTTTCAAAGCATATAAAATGACTGTAATTTAAGAGTCCTCATTGAGTGATCAAACCTAAAGATAGACACTAATTTTGACAAGCTTTGGGTCAGGGATACCTGTTTGAAGGTATCATATTTTGTTCCTATTTGTTCAAAGACTGACATAAAAACAAGAAAGCAATGTCCAAATAGGAGAAAGGCTACTTTTTTGTTAAAAAAATCATAGAACAACTTTATTATCTTGGAAATATATACTTATATGTTCATAATATTTTAATTTTAAAATATCCGTACATGTTTTAAACATACCCATAAAAATATGTGTGATCAAATCTGTAAATGCTTTATTATTGCATTATATGTAATATTATATATGGGCTTTGAAAAACTCCAACAAAGTAAAGCACTGTCTTTCAGTAAACACACCAAATGTAGAAGGACATCGTGGTTAAGACTTCAAGGGATTTTGAGAGATTCATTTTTAATAATGAGATTCCAAAAAAAAGGGGAATTAAAGAAGGAGTGACACAATTATACTATGGGAAATGTGGAAGTCTGAGGGGCAAATCTACAAATGATACACATAGGAGTTCCTCTACAGCAAAGATAATCCTAAGTTACCAAGTTCCCTGGCCCTTTTGAACTAACTAAGCAGTGCAAAAGGACTATAATGCCACGAAAAGGAGGACCTTGTCGCCTGTTCTTCCCGGAGCAGTAGCTCTCAGCAGTCGATGGATCTCAAAGAACTGTAATGAATTACTGTGAAATGACCCTATGTTCTTGTTGCTGATGTGCTGAAGGTCCTCCAAATTGCAAGTGAATGGGGTAGTTTTAACATGTTAGCTGAATTTTCAAATTTCCACTGCAGGCACCTCAAAGTAGACTTTTGCCTTTACAGAAATCAATGACACCCAAATCATTGCCTTCAGTGAGGTCAGGACTTAAAATTGTATTCTCCACCTTGCTCAAATCTCTGTAACTTGATAAAGAAATGAAGGGATTTTTTCCATTATTTGCTGAATTTAGCCTCTTAATTTTGATTGCTATACTGCATCCTATCTGATACACACATGCAAAACATTTAGGAAGCAGGCTCATTTTATTTTAGAATTTTTCTCTAATTGTAGTATGTTCAACCATACAGTACGAGCATGTTAAAACATGCACAAACATGCTGTTTCTATGAAATGAGAGAAGTTAAAAAGTTATACAAATGATGACAAGTTGTCTTCAAAAATCTGTTTTCCTAGGGAAATATTTTTTACAATTGCATATGAAGAAATTATGTTTACCAAGCTTCATTAATCATTTTACCTTAACCATCCTTATTATCTTTTGCTCTCTGAGGGTTTTCAAAAGGTCAGTGCAACCCCTCCTCATTGTAAAAACTGCTGCAACAGCCAAGAAATTCTTATTTTCCTTAAGCAATTTAGTGTAAATCAACACTATTTATTTTAAAGAAGGTAAGAATTCCCTGGGGAATCAATTACCTTAAAATATAGCCTATAATTAAACCATAAATTTAAATTACAGGTTTTTAAAAAAGAATTCCTAAAACCAGTGTTTCCACAATGTCACAGACTAGTATATCACAGCACTCTGGAGAACATGCATTGTAACTTCAGTTTAAATTTAGGACATAAAATCTGGCAGATTTTTCAATGAATGTGTTTCTGTAATAGCTATTTATGACATTCATCTACCCATAAAAAAGGGAATGTTAGTACAGCAGTCTCTTTTATAGACCAGTGTATCCCTGTAGGCAGAGGCAGCTTCCTTTCAAGAGCCGCCTGACCTGAGAGCAATTCATAGTGTAGACAAAACTCATTTCTCACCTTTTACACAAAAGTAAGTCAAGGCGTGGAGAAAATGCCCTAAAACACCAAACTAAAGAGATGTGTGTTTTAAATAATCAGACAGAGAAGGTTGAGCGGGGCCTCCATGACACTTCCATAGAATGAAAATAACAAGTGCTGATCTATTGGAGAGAAGTGTAAAAATAACTAATGGTCAGGCAAATAAAGTCAATCAAATGCAAATTAGAGATGAGATACATACTATGAACAGAAGTTATCTTCCTGAACACACTACTAAGGAAAGCAATGGTTATTGCTCCTTTTTATGTCTTCCCATCAAACCTGCATGCCTTTCAAAAGTCTAAACCAAGTAAGTAGGCTAAATAGAGAGTCTACTTGCTGAAACTGTACTCCATGACATACAGAAAATCAGGCTAGGCGATCTCCAGGCAGCTTGGTGAAAATGTGTGATGTTGCTCTTGAGCCAAGGGACCAAAATCATAAACAGAGAGATTAATGTATCCAAGAAAGGACAGAGCAGAGATCTGCTCCCAAGGAAATTAAATAGAATTGTCAAGAGGGAAAGAAAAGATTCTATCGATGTTGTAAACTGTACTATTTCAGTCCTGGTTTCCTCCATCTTGTCACATTCAGAAAATGCCAACACCAGAAAAAAAAAGAAGACAGAAGCAGCTGTTAAAATGAAAAGTTTTTGTGGGATATGATGTCCTGCAGGACAGTTTTTTTAATTTCTAAAAATAACCCCCAAACTTTCTGCTTAGAAATCAGTCAAAAGCTAAAACTTTGATGTTTAAGTTTAGTTTGTCTTTTTTAAAAACTAAAAATAAAAAAAGAGAAAAGAAATCTTCAACCTACGACACTGTGGTATCAAGAAAAAACAGTTAGAATAGAAGTATGTAGACATTAATTATGTAGGTAAAACCTCCCAGAAACTCCATTCTATTTTAAATGACATCTATTTTACAATCTCGTAACATGACAGTAAACCTCATGTTAGGCAAGTTGTCCCTTACAGAATCAGTCTCTGTAGTAGTTAAAATGGCTTCTATAGACTGAGTGATTAAGAATGATTAAAAAAATACACTCATGCTGTTTATAAAACTTACACAAAACCTTGTGTTTTGTTTAGACACAGGTAAATACCAGTTATCTCTCCCTGAGGACTAACTCTTACCACATCCTGCCTAGAGGAAAGGAGGGAGGGTGGGGAGTCCGATCTCAGTGATTTAGAGGAAACTGAGTAAAAGTCTCATGTTTCAAGTCATCAAATAAGCCAAAATCTAAATAAACCTAGCCCTTGAGTAATGCCACTATAGGGTATTCATTCACACTGTCTGAAAAGCAACTGTTTGTTCCATTGCCAACCACCCACAGCAGCAGTTATGTTTATTTAAATGAAGAGGGTTTGGGCCCAAGAGCTACATCTTTCCAAACCTTGCTGTAACAACCAAATGTTTGGATATTGCTGTCATATGTCTGAAATGTGTCCTATATCGAACAACTTTCCAAGGCCTCCTAGCCATGTTTCTAAGCTAAAGATTTACCCTGTGATTTTGCTGACCACTAACAGCAGTTCTGGGATTTTTTCTCCTTTTCTCTTTTCCTTTCCTTTTTTCTTTTTTCTTTTTTCTCTTTTCTTTTCTTTTTTCTTTTCTTTTCTTTTCTTTTCTTTTCTTTTCTTTTCTTTTCTTTTCTTTTCTTTTCTTTTCTTTTCTTTTTTCTTCTGTAATTTACTTTGGATATTAAAAAAGACCAAATTAACTATATTAAAAACACCTAGTGCACATGATATTTTTTACTGCTGGGAGGGGTCACAAGATCACAAAATCACAGGAAAACTCAGGGCAGAGGACTCAGGAGGTTGTCTAATAGAGCCTGCTGTTCAAAGCGGGGTGAGCAAGGAGGTCAGAAAAGGTATCTCAGGGCTTTATTCAGAAAGGTCTTGAAAACCTCCAAAGACTGAGACTGCAAAATCTGATGGTTGGATACAGAGCTCAGGAGTTTGCAATTTCATTTCTCATTATGACTGAAACAGCTGTTAAAATTTTCCAACTGCACTTCACTTATGCTTAGCTTCAATGCTCATACATTTTCATCTTAATTGACATAAAGAAAACCACAACCAGGTTACCATTTGAATGGCTGCAATAATTAGTTGCTTTGTTTCCCTTTCTCTAGTAAACAGAAATTTTGACAACAGGGCACACAGCTCTTATACACTGCACAACACAAAACACAGAATAAGACTCAGTGGAAGCAGAGAGTCACTTTCTCAGTGAAGTACAGCAGTATGATAATGTGTGGCACACCAGAAAGAGCTCTGAGTGAGCAGGTACAAAGAGTTATGTGATAGGCACCAGGCCGGGATTCAGTCCAACTGATATTCAATGTGTACCAGGCCAGGCTGTTCCAAAAGCGATCCTGGGAAACACAAATGTGTTGAAACCAACGGAGTCGAGTCAGGGTTTACTCCCTGACACAGATCACAAAGAAAGTATAGATATATTTTACAACTATCTTTTAAAATTCTAGCCTTTGATATTTGATGCTCCTCAGCAAATAGAGGAAAAATACTTGTAAAGGTATTTAAAGAACATATAAAAATTATGAAAGACTGCAGAAGACTTTTCTGTGTTAGTCAGAAAGTACAGTTTCCCTGTGGCAATTTAAAGTGGAGGGTAAGGAAAAAAAAATCTTTGTGGGATTCACAACTCTAAAATAACCTGGAAAAAAGGTCCCAGGATAAACTTTTAAAGTTTTATCATTAACTTTCACTACAGAGTTTGCATTCAAAGAAAGTTAGAGAACACTTTAGTGACAGCTGCTGCATGTTCTTGGGCAGTTCCAGGCTTTGGCAAATCCAGCTACCAATCAAGTTCTCATCAGAAACAGGACAAAACTATTGAGAAAACATGTGAGATACCAGCATATTTTATCCTCATAACTCCATCGTTCATGACAGGATATTTCAGATTACTTTTGTTTTGCCACAGATCTGAACAGCCTCAAGATTGCAGTATAATAGTGCAGCATGTCATGTGGTGGAAACTCTTGAAAGAATGTTTCCAACCTGGTACCAGGCAGATACAGGTTTTGCAAGACTGAGCCACCCAGCTGAAAGTATAAGTCCAACATGACTCTCCACTAGTAAAATGCCTTAAAAGATAACAGGTAGAGATAAGTATTCACTGAGGATTCAGAAAAAAAGCATTTCTTCCCAGAAAGACCATAAAGGTATAATGCTATCCATAGTATATAATTCAGCTGTGAAACTCCTTGCCACAGGGAATACAAATACTGAATTTTACATGGATTCAAAAACAGATGGCATAAATTCATGTCTGACAAATGTCTAAATGACTACTGAGTATAGAGGTATAACATCCTGCTCAGGAAGAGCCTGAGTCACCAATCAGTGTATTCAAACATCCATAGACTATTCAGAGGATGTATCACCCTATGTTTGGCCTGTACATGTGCTTCCCTCAGCATTTACTGTTCACTGCTGTGAGGGACAAGGGACTGAGGGAAATGGAATATTGGTCTGACAGACAATAGCTATTCCTATGTTTTCATGAGTCCATTGACAAAAAAATTGCACTTCTCAGTGAGTTCTCCAACATACTTTGGTTGTCCAAATATCCACAGTGAAGCATTTAAAGCCATAAACCCAGCAAATACAGAACTCATCCACAAGGCTTGAGGAGAATCTATTCGTTAAGGATATTCATGACTTCTATACATAAGAAAACAACTGTAGCTAAAAAGAAATAAGATTCCACAAAGCCCCAGTGCCTTGTCTTGCCTGAAATGCCACTGACAGAGGAGAAATATGATCCATGTTTCCATATGTATAGATGAGTGTCCTGAACAGAGGCCTTTAATAGGAAATGTCCAAAATCATTGCCATTCTCATTTCTTTTAGGAAAAATACCTATAAATAAGGAAGTCTAGACATTAATATTGCCTGTACTTCCCATCTATACTTTCACTGGCTACCACAACACTAAAATTTAAGCAATACAAAGCCTAAGTCACTTCTCTGAATCTAGTCAAGCTTTGCCAGATAACCCAGAGCAGTGCTTCTTAGAGGACACAATATACTCTTCTTTTCTTCCATATGAAAGCAATGCTGCTAACTGGGGAAAGTCCCAAGCCTTCTGCTGTCATGACCAACGTCAAAAATTGAACAGCATGCAGTGCCTCTGCTAAAAAACAATAGGAAAAGCAGGCAGGATGAATATCTCCCCTCCCAAACTAAACCCCCAGGCAAGAATATCCATGGTGACAGGGAGCCCTGAGGCATTTGCAGCAGACAGAATATTTCCAGACAGATGAAAACACATTGTACTGCCAGAGCCACATAAGCCTCTTCTGGTTTGGTCAGCATCATCTTATGCATGATTTAGTAATGACTTTGTATTCAGCTTTACAGTAGGAGAACTGCACAGCTCAAGGCATCCTAATTCTTTTTTTTTTTTTTGATTGACTGGAACTTGTTCTCTTGTGGGAAACATTGGGAGACATTTTTGCTTGGATGCATGTGCATATGCATTCTAAAATGTAAATGTCCTTGTTAGGTATTTATAACATAAAAATGCTGTATACTGTACTGCGTATAGGGAGACTTCGACAAAATTTAAAAGCAGATATTTAAATTTTCACTCACTGAACTCTGCTTATGTTACTTTCGGTTATTTAAGAATAAACGGATGGTTCTTATATTGTGAATATGAGCTGTATTTCTCTGCTCCTTTTCTTCTGTTTATTTTGAAAAAATAAGATTTCAAAAGTCAGATTCTTTAAAAAGGTAAAAATAAATGTAGTAGTAGTAGTAATTACTAATTACTACAAGTAATTACTACTTGTAGTAGTAATTTTTAAAAGACTGAAAAAATGGAGGAACCCAGAAACAACTTCTCTATTGTATCTTATAAAACTTAATAGCCTAACTGAAGAGACATTATTTTGCTCCTTGAGGAAATACTACAACATAGATTAGCATCACTGATATATTTTCCCTGTCCATCTTCTTTATCTTCTAAGCCACTGAGTATGAGTAATGTTAAATAGTTTAAAATATGTTGCTATATCATCATAGCTATATCCTATCTGCACCGTTATGAAAGCTTGCCCAAAGAAGCCGTGGCACAAGGAAGAAAGCTGGATTTTCTCTTAACACCCAGGCACCATCCAAGGTTTCTTTTCCAACAGGACTTTCAGAGGAAAGAGAGCCATCTGCTGCTCTATACGAGACATGCTCCAGCATGTCTTTTTAGCTTGACGATATGAAATGTCAGGATGGGATTTAGGGAAGGAAGTGCAAATCTCTGCTGTTTTCCTCTCTCATGCTGTGGAATCAGATGACGAGGGAAGTAGGTGCTGAGTGGTGCTGTCCACCACCTCCCCCTAGCCCAGCACAGAGCACACCTACGTTCAGCATTTAAAGTAACCAGGGCAAAAGTGTTTGAATGAGAACTACTGTCCTTTTTATAAATACAAATAAATAAAGTCAGAAGATTCTTCAAATCCTCCACATCAGGGCTGCATCACAAGTATGACACACCCTGGCAGAGCAGAGCAACAACCAGCAGTGCCTGGTAGGCTGGACAGAGACAAACAACACTTTTTCCATACACACAAAGTCAGCCTCCAGGGAATAAGGAATGACGTCCTCATCTGCTGTGACCAAGGTCAATACATCTTACAAACCCCGGATTCTGTATTTATGGGTGTCACCTTTTGACTGTGGGGCTGCAGCCTCACAATCATGCTGCTTTTGGTGCAGTGTGTCACTAAGCAAGGAAGATTCACGCAACAGTGAGGGTCTGCAAGATCTGAGGAGGAAGCAGTAAGACAGAGAAACCCATGTTCCTTGCTATTGCAAAGTTTGTTGGCATTATCCCATTCCAAGAGTGTACATAGATTTAAGATATGACATGCCTTGGGGAGAAGAGAGAAGAGAGGTAAAAAGAAAAGGGGGCACCTAGGAAAAGTTTTGTCTACCACTCCAGTCCCTGCAGTTCCTCACTTCCCTGTGTTACAATGAGAGGAGTCTATAGAGAGCTTGGGGTTCAAGCCTATGGATGGAAATTATCATAGTCATCATCTTATGTGTGCTGCATACAGTCCTGGCCCATACACCCCTAGACTTCCTTCCTCACCCAGCTGGGTGCTAGTACACTGGAGTCTCTGGTGACATGCACAGAAAGGCCAGGGAGAGTACAGCATATGTGAAATGCAAAGCTAAAGTCTTTGACTACTGCAAACCAAATTTCCACTTCTCATAAAATGTTGCAAAATATGTTTGATGTGTGCTTTGTCAGAATAAGGCAATTGGTTTTCTCTCTGTAATTTTGGCCATAAGAATGGCTTCCAGCTAAGTCTGACTCATAGAAGACACTCAGGCTAAATTTCAGAACCAGAACAGAAGCCCTATGTGAACAGGTGTTCACATAGATGTGATGCTGTATGATCAGCACACAGCTGTAGTTGTTCTATTGATACTTGCAAACTCAGTGTATCTACCTTGTGTGAAATGACATAGCTGAATGAACTACCAGGAATCTTTTGAATTCTTCCATTTTCCAGTATGTAGAATTTTCCAGGTAGTTACTTACACATCAGTAAGATGGCCAGACATCTAAACAAAGCCAAGGCTTTCAGTGGATGACTGTCAGAATCATCAAAATGACTCAGCACTCAGCCCTGGCAAGGGCAGAGATGAGTGGAGGTAGCTCCCATGTAAGAGCCTGTAAAACTTAAAGACCTTTACTCTGTTGTTAGCTTTGACTGAGGTTGAAATCCACCTGGGAGGAAAAGCACTATTATATATTCCAAGATACTTATTAATTTATATTGGTGCATTTTTACATGAATCTGATAAGGGAACTAGAGCACCTTCCCTATGCAGAGAGGCTGAGAAAGTTGGGGCCGTTCAGCCTGGAGAAGAGAAGGTTGCATGGAGACCTCATAACAAGCTTCCAGTATCAGAAGGGGGCCTACAGAAGGACTCGTCATCATGAATTGTAGTAACAGGACAACTTGAACCACGGGAAATTTAGGTTAGGTATGAAGAACAAATTTTTTACTGAGCATGGCGAGACACTGGAGCACGTTGCCCAGGGAGGTTTGTGGATGCCCCAATCCTGACAGCGTTCAAGGCCAGGCTGGATAAAGCCTTGAGCAATCTGGTCTAGGGGGAGATGTCCCAATGGCAGGAAGGGTTGGGACAAGATCTTCAAGCCCTTAATATTACATGAGCTATTATTTTAAAGCCTCACTCAAGGAATCGGGCACTGCACACGCACACAGAACAAAAAGCCCCTCCGCTGCAGATACTTCAACTCCTGTTAAAGGGGTGTTTCGGAGGCCACAGGGACACCCAGCTCCTGACATCGAGCCTTTCCCGCTCTGCCCGCGGCTGCTGCAGCGCAGCCGCACCGAGAACGCGCTCGCCTTCGCTCGGACACAGACGCGTGTGGTGTCCGGGTGCCAGGCAGCCCAGGGAGGGGAACGCGTGATCCGCCTGATCAGATTTGCCCTAAATATAAGACACTTCTCCCCCAGCAGTGCGGATGTTCCGCCTGTGCGGTCTCGCCAGTCAGAGGGAGCCAGGGAGGGGCCGCCCTCACTAAACATGGCCGCCGAGTACTGCCCAGCAGCAGCGCAGCGCTGGGGCTGAAGCCATTTCCGCCCGGCAGTGCCCGTCACGTGACCGCCGGGGGCTGCGGCCGGCGGTGCCCGGNCGGCGGTCGCGGCTCTGCCGGTGTGTGGGGACAGGTGTGCAGCGCTGTCACAGACACCTGCCCTTGGCTTCGTGCCTGCGCAGGGAAGACAAGCGGGTAGTTCCAGCCCAAATGCCGGTGTAACTTAAAGACTTTCAGTATGCGGCAGAATTTCGTTTTAAGGCAGAATTTGGGTAAGATTAATTGTTTCTTATGCAAGCATGGAGAGGAAGGAAGGTGGAAGGAGGCACGAAGGTAGCTGGAGAAGAGGAGGCTCTTTATAGGGTCGGGGCTTAACATCAGAGCTGGCGTGTTTAGGTTGTCTGTGTGTTTAGTTTCCCAGCATGTACAAATGTGAAAGGATTTTTAGTTTCTTCAGGGTGCCGTGCAAGAATGCTCTAGCCTACTTAAGCAAATGTATAACTGAATCAAGAGGGGCTGGTAACAAAATGACTTTTATAAAAGTGACATATGGAGAGACATTTGAGCTCAAGTCTTACAATATATTCTTAAGTTTGCACAACCAGTTGGAGGTGGTTCACCTCTCCCACAAGTTAAACTACAGCAGACGAGCAACTTCCTTTAACTGCCGTGCAACTTGAAGCACGGACCTAATCTTTAACTGCAGTTGAAGAATCTTGTTCAGTTATAGCTACAGTACTTTAAAACATGCCCCTGAAATCAGAATTAACTGTAGATGTAGGACCGAAGACTGCTAGTCAAGGTAAGATCTTGAACACAATGGTTAACTGCTTTAAACTTCAGGAGAGTGAATGTCTCTGTCTCTGATTATAGCAATCTCCTGAAGAGGTGGGTGATTGAAACACCTTTGGAATCTTCTTGAGTCTTCTGTTCTGTTAAACTGATCTAATATTCTCAGGTATTGAAAATGCACTTAATGGAGTGACAAGGAGGCAATAACTTAGTAGCTATTTGTTTCAGGCTTTCAGATCTACATGTTTGTTAGGTTTTTATAATAAACTATTTGCAGTTTAAAAAAAAAAATCTCTTATTAGTGACCTTAAGTTCTTGCACATCTGTTTGGTGGACCTTGCTCTCCAGACGAGATACATACCAGTAAGAATCTTTTAAGGGAATAGTGATGGATCTTCCAGTTCATCTGCATTTCCAAGGAAAGTTTACATCATCAGTGTGTTACTCAGCCTTCTGCTATTGTTATCTAACCCCAGCAAATACAAGAAGTGGAACGGTCAAATAGCTTTACCTGTATTTATATTCATTATATGACTATACCTTTTCTACTTGTGGCAAATTGCTTGTTAAACAACAATAAAAGACAATGAAGCTGCTTGACTAGTTTTTGTGCAGTAAGGACTTCCTGTTCTTGGTGCCTATTGTTTTTAAAATAAGCAATAAAATCTTGGCTGCTCTCCTTCGTGTTATTTAAAAATCCAGTATGCCTTTTCAAATGCTGCTAAAGCAAGAATTGCAATTATTGCAAGACTGAAAGGAGTTTTGCATATTTATATAATAGCCTCATTTATTACACATTTACTAAATGAATGTAGCAAGTACTGCATCTCTATCATTTTAAAAACTTGTGTATCCATAATGAACTTCACATAAAGTTTGTCGGGGTTAGAAACTTAATAAATGGGAAAATTCTACTAATTTAATGAAAAACAGTCTTGCAGAAAGGCTCTGCTAGTGTCCCCACCGAAAAAAAAAAATAGAATTGCATAGGCTGATGCCTTTTTTCAGGGAAGTGGAAAGTATCTAGTTAACTTGACCACACAGCACGCCCTTTGTTTCTTACTGTGGATCAAAGAATCTAGTCAAGTGACATACTGCAGGATCAGATAAAGCTCCAGTCAGCCCTGTTGTTCATAGATGTACTTGTTCTATTCATCATTTGAACTCAGAATAGTCAGAGAAAGATGAGATCACTATAGACTAATGTAATGTCTGTATGTGCCGATCCCCAGCCCTCATGGAGTCTCAGGCATCCAGGTTATAAAATTTTCCGTTAGCACCACAGTTCCCTTGCAAGACAGGAAGCTCAACCCTGTAACTATTTGTAAATTCAGCAGCTTCTTCAAGTAGTTTCTCAACAATTTGACATTTCTGCTTAGTAGGTTTCAGGCATTCCCAGTTCATAAAGAATATCTGCAGAGCTTTGAGCTGTTACAGTTCAACTCTGATCTCTGCCAAATGCTGCTCTGTACTACTGTAGAAGGAAATCAATAACTGTGTTACAGTGCAAAGTCTGATATCTGTATTTAAACAGCCAGCAGAGTCACTTTAATGTCACAACACAGATTTTATGCTGAATCTTAAGACCCATTTTCCTTTGTCATTTTTGTATGGTGACTGCCAAGAGGGGCCTACTGGGCAACTGGAAAACTTACTGTTTCACAGTGCCACCTCAGTGTTTGCCAGTCCCCTTTCTGGTAGTTTTCTCTGGCAAATAAGGAAAACTTGTTCAAGGAAACAGCTTGGAATCACAATGACTGTTCTTTGTCACTACTTCAGGAGTATCTGTTTTTCTTGAGCCACTTTTGTGTATATGACAGGCTTCCCACTAATTTGTTGCCCCTTTTTTTTTTTTAGTGTGAAGTTCTACTTTGAGTAAGTATTACAATATTTCGGAAAGGACTTTTTAAAACTATATTTCTAAATGCATTGCTACAGAAGACACACTACACTTCTGCTGCAGCCCCTACCCTTGTGCAGGTAGCTGCCAGTTGTCTAAACCAGGATTACATTTATTTTGCACATCAGTCTAAAAATGGTCTTTTTAAATATTTTTTTCAACCACACTCAGCCCCTTCCCTTACTGAATAAAACCCTTAAAAAAGTTAGCTTATCTCCCTTCCTATTTTGCCCTTATACAAAATTTTCCAATAATGTTAGTAAAAACTGTTTATCAGTTGTTCTTATTTTTTTTAGGTTCTGTTCAAACAAACATTTTTCATTTGCTGTTGTTTCAGTCCCTGCATGCTGCTCAGCTCGCTACAATCTAGCACTCCTGGCCTGTCTTGGATTCTTCCTCCTGTATGCCTTACGTGTGAACCTAAGTGTTGCTCTGGTGGATATGGTAGAACCTAATACAAGTTTAGTAAAGAATACAACTTCCAATGTGTGTCCAGAGCATTCTTCTACCATAAACGTTCCTCGCAACACAACGGTGAGGTCTTAAACATATTGTCCTGTAATGCGACATGTAAAAGTGGTTTTAGAAGTCTGTGATAGATAGAGTCATACTTGGGTGTCTGCTTTTTACTGGATGGCCTTTTCAGTGGTTCTTTTAAAGCTATTCTGAAAATATTAGCCTTAAATGACTAGCTAATTTAGAAGTGCTGTGCTCATGATCAGTTTTTTTATGTACCTCTTTCCTATGCTATTCCTTAAAAATTAGCTAATCTGACCATGTAGATCTGCTGTGACTCACTGTTTTGTATGCCAGTGATCAACTGTTACTGTTACATCTGCGTCAGAGCTCACATCACTGTCCGTATTTGTGTGTTCTTCATGCAGTCATAATGGCATGAAATTTCATTACAAATTAACATGCAATGTTTTTCTCCTCACTTCATTACTCTCTTTCCCAGATCATGCTTTTGTGTCTTTATATCCTTTATCTCTGTCTTCCCTTCCAGTAATCTTTAAATGGATTATAAAAAAAAAGCATATGAAAAAAAGCTTTTAAAAAAACTCCCAACTTTGTGAATTTGGACTTGGCATAGATCTCATAGCTGAAGTTATTACTGAGCACTCTTACCATATTCCTGCTTTCATTTTGTTTGCTTGTTTAGAGGTCATTTATTATTTATCATAAATTATAACAGTGAACTTTATGGGAAGATTCTGTTTCATCACTTCTGTGAAATCTATGCTGCTCATTAAGATGCTAAAAATTGGTCTTTTGGAAGTGATCCCAAACTTCAGAATCACTTTACTGGGCAACAGTTCATATCTTCTTGCTGACTCTCTTGATATCCTTATTTTGATCATCTTTGCTTTTATTACTTTGTCCGCTGAGCTTATCTTTCCTCTTTTGTGCTTATCCCTTTATTCCACCTACCCTTGTGAGTCCTGTCCTTGTCTGCCCTCTTTCTTTATATTAAATTTAAGCTCCTGTATCTCCCGATTTGTTTTTTTTGTCCATAAATTTTCTGCAGGTAAAGCCATTTTCTAGAGCATGACAGAATGTCCACACTATGATACAGAAGTGGGATTTGCACTCAGGCAGACTGTGTAGTCTGTATCTGTTACCTAACCCAAGCTGCTTGAAATTCAAAAAGGGATAACTTCCTGAACACTTACATTCATATTGTGATTATTTTCATGCTTGGTCTAGATAAGTCTGAACAGACTGCAAACTACCTGAATTAGCTTTTAACACAACTTTGATTGCAGTATAGATGTTTGTAGAGGAAGGAGACCTCAGGGAGTAGCCACAAAAAATTTGAAATTCAGTTACAAAGGACTAAATGATGGATCAATGTTATATAAAATATGGTCAGAGAAACTGCTATTTTAAACTTGCTGCATTTCGTTGTTTTTTTTTTTCTTTTTAGGGAGAAAAGTATTCTTGGGATGCTGATACTCAGGGATGGATCCTTGGTTCTTTTTTCTATGGCTATATCATTACTCAGATTCCAGGAGGATATCTTGCAAGCAAAATTGGAGGGAAGCTTTTGCTGGGGTTTGGCATCTTTGGTACCTCTTTATTCACCTTGCTTACTCCCCTCGCTGCAGATTTGGGAGTTGGCTACCTCATAGCTGTCAGAGCCTTGGAAGGACTGGGAGAGGTAATCCTTTTTCTCTGTGTAACTTGAAAATGTATCTGAATAATTTATTAATAGATTAGTGTTGGTATGATGAAGTAGTACATGGATTGTTTCGAGTGGCTTCATTTTAGGTTTTTTTTTAATAATTAGAAAATTTGCACTACATTTTAGCCGAAGCTTTTCAAATAAGAAAAAAGGTTTTATTTGTCGAGATGCTTGGGCCAAAACTAGTTATCCCCTCTCATTTTTCAGAAACCAGAACCTTGAAACAGTATTATTTGTAGTGTTGCTGCTTTTCCAGTATATACAGAATCAAAAGCAGGAGAAATGTATTCTGCCTCCTCACTCTCATGCCTTGCACACTTTTTATAAGCAGTTTGTTGCTAAACAATAAACTTAACAGGTTATACTACTGCTTTTTAATGAAGTATGTTTTCAAATGTGTAAAGTTGAAGGAAGTTCTGAAACTCTTGCATTTCAACAGAATGAAATGTTTTCTAGGGTGTTACCTTCCCAGCTATGCATTCAATGTGGTCTTCTTGGGCTCCTCCACTGGAACGCAGCAAGCTCCTTAGTATTTCATATGCAGGTGAGAAATTCCCACACTGATAATGGGATTATACATTTTTATTGCAGTAACAGAGGATTGACTTAAATCAAAGGGATTTATATTATAAATTTTAATCAGCATTTAATCCAGAAAGCATAACATTAAGTTTAGTCTTGATTTGCATTCATTATCTTCATTTATTCATGGCTTTTATATCCTTGAGAAAAGCTATTGATCTACAAACTTCAGGCTAACTTTGATATAAAGTGGTGCAAAGAATTACTTTGAAGCTGATTAATAAAAGATACTGTAAATAAAAGAGATTTACTATTAGGAACAAAAAAGCTGGGGAGGTCACACTATAGAGATGTTTGGTTGGTTGTTTTTTGCAGGTTTTTTTTTTAAGCTTTTTTAGAGGAATTTAGGGAAGAAAAAGGCCAAGACCCCAGGTATTGCTGGAAGAGCTCCTTGTCAAAGTCCACTGCTCTCAGACCAGATTCACTTAGGTATTTTATGCCTGGAAGGTGTACTGTTTGATATGAAATTTACTTGTTTGAAGATACTTGATGTTACACAGAATTTT